>OU342742.1:286537271-286602897 GCA_910589775.1 Avena eriantha
CCTGAGGCAGCAATGCACATAAACAATATAGGTTGTGCTGTTGGTATTTTGGTTCTCTGACTCCATCGCTGAAAAAAATGAGGCCCTAATTTTCTCTCATATGGAACCTAAATATATAATATTTGTATTGTTTCTGATCTATGAATATGTTGTATGATGCATTTGTATATCCTTGAATATTGTTTGGTACGATTACATTTCAATTTCTTATTGTGGCCAATGATTCAAATTTGCCCCAAAGAGAGGCAGACACATTGGTGTCAAATTTTTACAGGGATGAGTGAGCGAACCTGGGGCCATGTACAAGATCAATATAAGATGTGCAATTGTTACTTGGTTCGCTTACGTCATCTCTGTAGAAACTTATGAGGCTACAATCTTTATTCTACATTCATAGAACTATGATATTTGAATTATCTATTCCATGCATTCATAGTGTATAAGAATTACATTTTAGTTTGTCACCGAGGCCGATGATTGAAATTTGCCCCAAAAGAGTTCAAGGGGAGACACGTATGATGGTGTCATGTTTTAGGGATGGGTTGGTGAACCTGAGGCAGCAATGCACACAAACAATATAGGTTGTGTTGTTGGTACTTTGGTTCCCCAACTCGATCTCTGAAACAAATTATGAGGCCCTTGATTTATTCTCATATGGAACGACATATATGATCCTTGAATTGTTTCTGATCTTTTAATGATTGGTATGATGCATATGTATATGAATGGTTTTGATCATAAGTATTTTTAACATGTACCTGAAGATTAATTGTTTGGTTTTTTATTTATAATTACAATATTTAGGCTTGTTTTTGTACCTGACTATGTATATCCCTGAATAATGTTTTGTACGATTACATTTCAATTTCTTATTGTGGCCAATGATTCAAATTTGCCCCAAAAGAGAGGCAGACACATTGGTGTCAGATTTTTTCAGGGACGAGTTAGTGAACCTGGGGCAATGTACAAGAACAATATAGGCTGTGCAATTGTTACTTGGTTCACTTACGCCGTCCCTGTAGAACTTATGAGGCCTTAATCTTTATTCTACATTCATAGAACTAAGATATTCGAATTACCTATTCCATGCATTTAGTGTATAAGAATTACATTTTAGTTTTTCACTGAGGCCGATGATTGAAATTTGCCCCAAAAAAGTTCAATGGGAGACACGTATGACGGTGTCGTGTTTTAGGGATGGGTTGGTGAACCTGAGGCAACAATGGACACAAACAATATAGGTTGTGCTATTGGTACTTTGGTTCTCCAACTCCATCTCTGAAACAAATTTTGAGGCCCTAGATTTATTCTCATATGGAACTACATATATGATCCTTGAATTGTTTTGATCTTTTAATGATTGGTATGATGCATATGTATATGAATGGTTTTGATCATAAGTATTTTTAACATGCACCTGAAGATTAATTGTTTGGTTTTTTATTTATAATTACAATATTGAGGGTTGTTTTTGTACCTGACTATGTATATCCCTGAATAATGTTTTGTACGATTACATTTCAATTTCTTATTGTGGCCAATGATTCAAATTTGTCCCAAAAGAGAGGCAGACACATTGGTGTCAGATTTTTTCAAGGATGAGTTAGTGAACCTAGGGCGATGTACAACAACATTACAGGTTGTGCAATTGTTACTTGGTTCGCTGACTCCATCCCTGAAGAAACTTATGAGGCCGCAGTCTGATGCAATTATTTGTCATTGTGTTGAGATGAAATGATATATGAACCGATCAAACTATTGTTGAGATGCTTTATCTTTGATATCCACGGATATATTGTCTTACATATACATGCTGTCAATTCTTGAATTGTAATACAATTCGATCATATGTATGAGTTCTAAGTTATGTTCTTAAAAATCAATAGGAGGATGATGCTGAAGTGGACGATAGCAAGGTATCTAGGGACAACAAGAGCCGCTACGTGCTGAGGCGGTTACGGTGTGTGCTAATCCGTTTCCACCGTAGGGAGAGACTGTTTTGCCCATTCTATGGCAGAGCAATCAACGTGGATCTCAACAGCATTATCCAGCACGCGGAGGGCGTTGGCAGAGGCGGAGGCAGAAGCCATAGGCCGATTACCTTGGCGCGGCACGCAGCCTACGGCAAATTCCTCTGGGAGTATGTCAGGACTGGCCTGTATCCCATCGACTAGGCTGTCGCTGCCTCCTACTGATAAACCCCTGCCCTGCTAGGCGTCTCCGTGTCCCGGCCTCCTGCTACAACCCCTGCTTTTATTTTGTTCTAGTTAATTATTACTTGTGTGTGGCATGTAAGACAATATATCCGTGGTGTCTCTAGTGAACCTTATATATTAATCTACTCCTTTATATGGTGTGCCTTAAAGTTTCTAGTGTTCAATTATATTTACTGATCATGCTCATGCACACTACAAAATATTTCTAGTGCTCGATTATATTCAAATTTTCAAGAAATACATCAACAAGTTAAATTGGTCGAAATTTTGTATTGAAGTGACTAAATGTATCACACACATAATAAACTAGAAACTAAAATCTAGTTCAAACACATAATGTATCACCACCACTTGTTGTTGTCCTTAACTTGCTTCCCCTTCAGCCGCTTGATGTCGCCATCGTCCCAAGATCCCTGCTCGTCCTGAAACCGCTTTCTGTCCTCTTCGCGCTTCTTCTCCTGGGCTAGCTTGCAACCAGGGCATAGCTCTCTCGCGAAAAACCCCGCCTTAACCATCCCATCTTTCATGGTAATGAGCTTACTGTACAACTCATACACCATGTAGGCGTCTCTGGCTGCATACTCGAGACGCACCTAGCTCATCGGCTTCCACTCCCAGTAGTCGTGATCAAGTCGCTTCAATTTCTTCAGTTTTTCATAGGATTTATCGATGATTTCCACTGCCAGATCACCCATGCCATCCTTCGATGGGTATGATTTGATCTTGTACAGATTTTGGATGTCGATGTGGTGCCCCTCTGGGATTTTTATCAACACACAGGAAAGCATAATTGTGTCATTTGTGATATCCACGCTAGTGAAAGTTATCCCTTTCCTACACAAGAACTCGACCAGAGCCAGAAAACGCATCTCAGTTGGTTTACTCCTGCACTTAGATGGTTCTAGGGATGTAAGGGAACAAGGGATGTAGAAGTGGTGATCTCAAATTTAAATTTCACATACCTGCAGAAGTGGTAAACGAGGACCTCCTCATGTATGGTGATTTTCACGTCAGCGATCTCTTGTGGAGGATTTTTTTCGCTTATTTGCACGGGTGTACTCCAAGTCTAGCCCCACAAACTTGTGCTTCTCTTTCTCAAGCAATTGCTCAAACTTGGCGAGAGTTGTCTCTACAGTCGCTTCATCATTTGTGTACACCACTGTCAAAGTCGTGGTGCCATGGGCAAGGGACCAAGTGGGTCTCTGTTGTGCGTTTCCCATCGTCCATGCCTGCAAGGAAATGGGTGAAAGGAACTTCCTGCAAGGAACTTCCTGCAAGAGGAAGAAGAAGATGAACCGACGGTTCCAGAACAGAGGAATGATTGCAGAAGAAACGTGGTAACTGCAATTTTCGGTTCGAGAACTCACAGTGATTACCTGGAGATCGTGGCAGTGCCGTCGGTTCAACAAGTGGGGCCAGTTCCTGCAAGAATATGAAATTAGCTGTGCATTTTTCTATGCGAGAAATTGAGAGAAGTCATTTATATTTTGTCTTTCATAATTAAACACAATGAAGTTGGTACAACCCAAGAGATTTGAACAAAAGAGATTTGCTAGTTTAACATACAACAACACTTACAAGCCCAACATGGCAGAACTTGGAGAGCCCTAGAACTTGAGCTACCATAGAGACCTCGGTATAGGTGGCAGAATTGGTGCGGGTGCAACCACGGCGACGACGAGCTCGAATTCTAGAGGAGGAAAACAGAATCGAGCATGGTCGACAAGGTGATAGATCTCACCGGGAACCAATTCTCGTCCCCGACCGTGCCATGGGTGCGTCCATGGTGAGGGCGAGCTCCGACTCGGGATGGGGAGGAGAGCAGGGCCGAGCAGCTTCGTCACTTCCCAGCTCTGTGCCATAGCCGTGACCACAGATTGCCGCTCCGGGGAAGAAGACGCGTAATGGATGCAGGCGCCAACGCTGCAAGCCTACAGGGAGGAGAGCTGGGCCGAGCAGGTTCGTCCACATCCCAACTCCGTGCCATGGCTGCGACGCCCCACAGATTGCCGCTCCGGGGAAGAAGAAGACGCATAATGGATGCATGCGCCAATGCTACAAGCCCAATTGACACCTAAGCGACAGGAGCGGCAGGAGCGACATAACGACGAGAACTGACAGGAGGGGCCCAACTTGACGACCGTTAGCCTGATTTTTTGTATTGAAACGTAAAGTTGAATTCATGTCGAAAAAGACCCTCTGAGTAATTGGCACACCAACTGTAGTCATCGCGGATGATTTCAGGGAACTTGGGTACCGCGTTGCCTGGACACTCCAACTTTCGAGCCGCAAAATGATATTCTCACTAGTGGTGCCCATGTGGTTTAGGAAAGGAACACACATGCAATGACACTGGTGGTGGTTTATGAAAAGAACACACATGTAAATGAATCTGGTGGATCCATGTGGTTTATGGAAAGAACACACATGCAATGAATCTAGTGGTGTTTTATGAAAAGAACACGCATGTAATGACACTAGTGGGTCCTTCTGGATTATGAAAAGAACAAACATGCAATGACTCTAGTTGTGGTTTATGAAAAGGACACACATGTAGTGACACTGGTAGATCCATGTGGTTTACTAAAATAACACACATGCAATGACACTAGTGGTCGTTTAGGAAAAGATAACACATGCAATGACACTGTTGGATACATGTGGTTTAGTAAATGAAAACACATTCAATGACACTGGTGTTGGTTTATGAAAATAACACACATGCAAATGACTCTAGTGGATCCATGTGGTTTATGGAAAGAACACACATGCAATGATTCTAGTGGTGGTTTATGAAAAGAACACACATGTAATGACATTGGTGGATCCATGTGGATTATGAAAAGAACAAACATGTAATGACTCTAGTTGTAGTTTATGAAAAGAACACACATGCAATGACTCTAGTGGTGGTTTAATAAAATAACAAACATGCAACGATACTAGTGGTGGTTTAGGAAAAGAACACACATCCAGACATGCAATGACACTAGTGGACCCATGTGGTTTAGGAAAGGAGCACAAATGCAATGCCACTGGTGGTGGTTTATGAAAATAACACACATGCAAATGACTTTAGTGGATCCATGTGGTTTATGGAAAGAACACACATCCAATGAATCTAGCTATGTTTATGAAAAGAACACACATGCAATGACTCTAGTGGTGGCTTATCAAATGGACACACATGCAATGACACCGGTGGATCCATGTGGTTTAGTAAACTAACACACATGCAATGACAGTAGTGGTGGTTTAGGAAAAGAACACACATGCAATGACACTAGTGGAGCCCATGTGGTTTAGGAAAGATACAAACATGCAATGACACTGGTGGTGGTTTATGAAAAGAATAGACATGCAAATATGTTTGGTGGATCCAAGTGGTTTATCGAAAGAACACACATGCAATGAATCTAGTGGTGGTTTATGAAAAGAACACACATGTAATGATACTAGTGGATCCATGTGGATTATGAAAAGGACAAACATGCAATGACTCTAGTGGTGGTTTATGAAAAGAACAAACATGCAATGACACTGGTGGATCCATGTGGTTTAGTAAAATATAACACATGCAATGATAGTAGTGGTGGTTTAGGAAAAGAACACACATGCAATGACACTGGTGGATCCATGTGGTTTAGGAAAGGAACACACATGCAATGCCACTAGTGGTGGTTTAGGAAAAGAACACACATGCAAATGACTCTAGTGGATCCATGTGGTTTATGGAAAGAACACAGATAAAATGAATTTAGTGGTGTTTTATGAAAAGAACACACATGTAATGACACCGGTGGATCCATGTGTATTATGAAAAGAACGAACATGCAACGACTATAGTTGTGGTTTATGTAAAGAACATGCATGCAATGACTCTAGCGGATACAAGTGGTTTATGAAAAGAACACACATGCAATGACTCTAGTGGTGGTTTAGTAAAATAACAAACATGCAATGCCACTAGTGATGGTTTAGGAAAAAAGAACATGCATGCAAAGACATGCAATGACAATAGTGGTGGTTTATGAAAAGAACACACATGCAAATAACTCTGGTGGATCCATGAGGTTTATGGAAAGAACACACATGCAATGAATCTTGTGGTGGTTGATGAAAAGAACACACATGTACTGACACTGGTGGATCCATGTGGATTGTGAAAAGAACAAACATGCAATGACTCTAGTTGTGTGGTTTATGAAAAGAACACACGTGTAATGAATCTAGTGGTGGTTTAGTAAAATAACAAACATGCAATGACACTGGTGGATGCATGTGGTTAATAAAAAGAACACAGATGCAATGACATAGGTGTTGGTTTATGAAAAGAACACACATACAAATGGTTCTGGTGGATCCATGCGGTTTATTGAAAGAACAGACATGCAATGAATCTAGTGGTGGTTGATGAAAAGAACACACATGTAATGAAACTAGTAGATCCATGAGGATTATGAAAAGAACAAACATGCAACGACTCTAGTTGTGTTGTTTATGAAAAGAACACACATCCAATGACTCTAGTGGGTCCAAGTGGTTTATGAAAAGAACAAACAAGAAGTGACTCTGGTTGTGGTTTATAAAACAGACACACATGCAATGACACTGGTGGATCCAAGTGGTTTATGAAAAGAACGTACATGCAATGACTCTAGTGGTGGTTTAGTATAATAACAAACATGCAATTAACGTAGTGGTGGTTTAGAAAAAGACACACATGCAAAGACATGCAATGACACTGGTGGATCCATGTGGTTTATGGAATGGAACACACATGCAATGACACTGGTGGCGGTTTATGAAAAGAACGCACATGCAAATGACTCTGGTGGATGGAAGTGGTTTTTGAAAAGAACAAACATGCAATGACTCTAGTGGTGGTTTAGGAAAAGAACACACATGCAATGACTCTAGTGGTGGTTTATGAAACGGACACACATGCAATGACACTAGTGGATCCATGTGATTTAGTAAAATAACACACATGCAATGACACTAATGGTGGTTTAGCAAAATAACACACATGCAATGACATGCAATGACATGCAATGGATACATGTGGTTTAGGAAAGGAACACACATGCAATGACACTGGTGGTGGTTTATGAAAAGAACACACATGCAATGAATCTAGTGGTGGTTTATGAAAAGAACACACATGCTATGAATCTAGTGGTGTTTTATGAAAAGAAAACACATGTAATGACACTGGTGGATCCATGTGGATTATGAAAAGAATAAAAATACAATGACTCTAGTGGTGGTTTATGAAAAGGACACACATTCAATGGCACTAGTGGATCCATGTGGTTTAGGAAAGGAACACACATGCAATGACACTGGTGGTGGTTTATGAAAAGAACACACATGCAAATGACTCTAGTGGATCCACGTGGTTTATGGAAGGAACACACATGCAATGAATCTGGTGGTGGTTTATGAAAATAACACACATGTAATGACACTGGTGGATCCATGTGGATTATGAAAAGAACAAACATGTAATGGCTCTACTTGTGGTTTATGAAAAGAACACACATGCAATTACTCTAGTTGAGGTTTATGAGAAGAACACACATCCAATGATTGTGGTGTATCCAAGTGGTTTATGAATAAAACAAACATCCAGTGACTCTGGTAGAGCTTTATGAAAAGGACACACATGAAGTGACACTAGTGGATCCAAGTGGTTTATGAAAAGAACACATATGCAGTGACTATAGTGGTGGTTTAGTTAAATAACAAACATGCAATGACACTAGTGGTGGTTTAGGAAAAGAACACACATGCAAAGACATGCAATGACACTAGTGGATCCATGTGGTTTATGGAAAGGAACACACATGCAATAACACTGGTGGTGGTTTATGAAAGAACACACATGCAAATGACTCTGGTGGATCCAAGTGGTTAACGAGAAGAACACACATGCAATGACTCTAGTGGTGGTTTAGGAAAAGAACACACATGCAATGACTCTAGTGGTGGTTTATGAAAAGTACACACATGCAATGGCACTGGTGGATCCATGTTGTTTAGTAAAATAGCACACACGCAATGACAGTAGTGGTGGTCTGGGCAAAGAACACACATGCAATGACACTTGTGGATCCATGTGGTTTAGGAAAGGAATACACATGCAATGACACTGGTGGTGGTTTATGAAAAGAACACACATGCAAATGACTCTGGTGGATCCATGTGGTTTATGGAAAGAACACACATGCAATGAATCTATTGGTGTTTTATGAAAAGAACACATATGTAATGACACTGGTGGATCCATGTGGATTATGAAAAGAACAAACATGCGATGACTCTACTGGTGGTTTATGAAAAGGACACACATGTAATGACACTAGTGGATCCATGTGGTTTAGTAAAATAACACACATGCAATGACACTAGTGGTGGTTTAGGAAAAGAACACACATGCAGTAACACTGGTGGATCCATGTGGTTTAGGAAAGGAACACACATGCAACGACACTGGTGGTGGTTTATGATAAGAACACACATGCAAACGACTCTAGTGGATCCAAGTGGTTTAGGAAAAGAACACACATGTAATGACTCTAGTGGTGGTTTAGGAAAAGAACACACATGCAATGACTCTAGTGGTGGTTTATGAAAAGGACACACATGCAATGGCACTAGTGGATCCATGTGGTTTAGTAAAATAGCACACATGCAATGACACTAGTGGTGGTTTAGGAAACGAACACACATGCAATTACACTAGTGGATCCTTGTGGTTGAGGAAAGGAACACACATGCAATGACACTGATGGTGGTTTATGAAAAGAACGCACATGCAAATGACTGTGGTGGATCCAAGTGGTTTATGAAAAGAACACACATGCAATGACTCTAGTTGTGGTTTAGTAAAAGAACACACATGCAATGACTCTAGTGCTGATTTATGAAAAGGACACACATGCAATGACACTAGTGGATCCATGTGGTTTAGTAAACTAACACACATGCAATGACACTAGTGGTGGTTTAGTAAAAGAACGCACATGCAATGACATGCAATGACACTGGTGGATACATGTGGTTTAGGAAAGGAACACACATGCAATGACACTGGTGGTGGTTTATGAAAAGAACACACATGTAATGACTCTAGTGGTGGTTTAGGAAAAGAACACACATGCAGTGACTCTAGTGGTGGTTTATGAAAAGGACACACATGCAATGGCACTGGTGGATCCATGTGGTTTAGTAAAATAGCACACATGCAATGACACTAGTGGTGGTTTAGGAAAAGAACACACATGCAATGACACTAGTGGTGGTTTAGGAAAAGAACACACATGCAATGACACTAGTGGATCCTTAGGGTTTAGGAAAGGAACACACATATAATGACACTAGTGGAGGTTTATGAAAAGAACGCACATGCAAATGACTCTGGTCGATCCAAGTGGTTTATGAAAAGAACACACATGCAATGACTCTAGTGGTGGTTTAGGAAAACAACACACATGCAATGACTCTACTGGTGGTTTATGAAAAGGACACACATGCAATGACAGTAGTGGATCCATGTGGTTTAGTAAAATAACACACATGCAATGACACTAATGGTGGTTTAGAAAAAGAACACACATGCAATGACACTGGTGGATACTTATGGTTTAGGAGAGGAACACACATGCAATGACACTGGTGGTGGTTTATGAAAAGAACACACATGCAATGACTCTAGTGGTGGTTTAGGAAAAGAACACACATGCAATGAATCTAGTGGTGTTTTATGAAAAGAAAACACATGTAATGACACTGGTGGATCCATGTGGATTATGAAAAGAATAAACATGCAATGACTCTAGTGGTGGTTTATGAGAAGGACACACATTCAATGACACTAGTGGATCCATGTGGTTTAGGAAAGGAACACACATGCAATGACACTTGTGGTGGTTTATGAAAAGAACACACATGCAAATGACTCTAGTGGATCCACGTGGTTTATGGAAAGAACGCACATGCAATGAATCTGGAGGTGGTTTATGAAAATAGCACACATGTAATGACACCGGTGGATTATGAAAAGAACAAACATGCAATGGCTCTAGTTGTGGTTTATGAAAAGAACACACATGCAATTACTCTAGTTGAGGTTAATGAGAAGAACACACATGCAATGATTGTGGTGGATCCAAGTGGTTTATGAAAAGAACAAACATGTAGTGACTCTGGTAGTGGTTTATGAAAAGGACACACATGCAGTGACACTGGTGGATCCAAGTGGTTTATGAAAAGAACACATACGCAATGACTATAGTGGTGGTTTAGTAAAATAACAAACATGCAATGACACTAGTGGTGGTTTAGGAAAAGAACACACATGCAAAGACATGCAATGACACTGGTGGATCCATGTGGTTTATGAAAAGGAACACACATGCAATAACACTTGTGGTGGTTTATGAAAAGAACACACATGCAAATGACTCTGGTGGATCCAAGTGTGAATGAGAAGAACACACATGCAACGACTCTAGTGGTGGTTTAGGAAAAGAACACACATGCAATGACTCTAGTGGTGGTTTATTAAAAGTACACACATACAATGGCACTGGTGGATCCATGTTGTTTAGTAAAATAGCACACATGCAATGACATTAGTGGTGGTTTAGGAAAAGAACACACATGCAATGACACTGGTGGATCCATGTGGTTTAGGAAAGTAACACACATGCAATGACACTGGTGGTGGTTTTTGAAAAGAACACATATGCAAATGACTCTGGTGGATCCATGTGGTTTATGGAAAGAACACACATGCAATGAATCTATTGGTGTTTTATGAAAAGAACACATATGTAATGACACTAGTGGATCCATGTGGATTATGAAAAGAACAAACATGCGATGACTCTAGTGGCGGTTTATGAAAAGGACACACATGCAATGACACTAGTGGATCCATGTGGTTTAGTAAAATAACACACATGCAATGACAATAGTGGTGGTTTAGGAAAAGAACACACATGCAGTAACACTGGTGGATCCATGTCGTTTAGGAAAGGAACACACATGCAACGACACGGGTGGTGGTTTATGATAAGAACACACATGCACACGACTCTAGTGGATCCAAGTGGTTTATGAAAAGAACACACATGTAATGACTCTAGTGGTGGTTTAGCAAAAGAACACACATGCAATGACTCTAGTGGTGGTTTATGAAAAGGACACACATGCAATGGCACTGGCCGATCCATGTGGTTTAGTAAAATAGCACACATGCAATGACACTAGTGGTGGTTTAGGAAAAGAACACACATGCAATGACACTAGTGGATCCTTGTGGTTGAGGAAAGGAACACACATGCAATGACACTGGTGGTGGTTTATGAAAAGAACGCACATGCAAATGACTCTGGTCGATCCTAGTGGTGTATGAAAAGAACACACATGCAATGACTCTAGTGGTGGTTTAGGAAAAGAACACACATGCAATGACTCTAGTGGTGGTTTATGAAAAGGACACACATGCAATGACACTAGTGGATCCATGTGGTTTAGTAAAATAGCACACATGCAATGACACTAGTGGTGGTTTAGGAAAAGAACACACATGCAATGACACTGGTGGATACATGTGGTTTAGGAGAGGAACACACATGAAATGACACTGGTGGTGGTTAATGAAAAGAACACACATGTAATGACTCTAGTGGTGGTTTAGGAAAAGAACACACATGAAGTGACTCTAGTGGTAGTTTATGAAAAGGACACATGCAATGGCACTGGTGGATCCATGTGGTTTAGTAAAATAGCACACATGCAATGACACTAGTGGTGGTTTAGGAAAAGAACACACATGCAATGACACTAGTAGATCCTTGTGGTTTAGGAAAGGAATACACATGCAATGACACTAGTGGTGGTTTATGAAAAGAACGCACATGCAAATGACTCTGGTCGATCCAAGTGGTTTATGAAAAGAACACACATGCAATGACTCTAGTGGTGGTTTAGGAAAAGAACACACATGCAATGACTCTAGTGGTGGTTTATGAAAAGGACACACATGCAATGACACTACTGGATCCATGTGGTTTAGTAAAATAACACACATGCAATAACACTAGTCGTGATTTAGGAAAAGAATACACATGCAATGACATGCAATAACACTGGTGGATAAATGTGGTTTAGGAAAGGAACACACATGCAATGACACTGGTGGTGGTTTATGAAAAGAACACACATGCAATGACTCTAGTGGTGGTTTAGAAAAAGAACACACATGCAATGAATCTAGTGGTGTTTTATGAAAAGGAAACACATGTAATGACACTGGTGGATCCATGTGGATTATGAAAAAGACAAACATGCAATGACACTAGTGGTGGTTTAGGAAAAGAACACACCTGCAAAGACATGCAATGACACCGGTGGATCCATGTGGTTTATGGAAAGGAACACACATGCAAGAACACTTGTGGTGGTTTATTAAAACAACACACATGCAAATGACTCTGGTGGATCCAAGTGGTTAATGAGAAGAAAACACATGCAATGACTCTAGTGGTGGTTTAGGAAAAGAACACACATGCAATGACTAGTGGTGGTTTATTAAAAGTACACACATGCAATGGCACTGGTGGATCCATGTTGTTTAGTAAAATAACACACATGCAATGACAGTAGTGGTGGTTTAGGAAAAGAACACACATGCAATGACATGCAGTGACACTGGTGGATCGATGTGGTTTAGGAAAGGAACACACATGCAATGACGCTGGTGGTGGTTTATGAAAAGAACACACATGCAAATGACTCTGGTGGATCCATGTGGTTTATGGAAAGAACACACATGCAATGAATCTATTGGTGTTTTATGAAAAGAACACATATGTAATGACACTGGTGGATCCATGTGGATTATGAAAAGAACAAACATGCGATGACTCTACTGGTGGTTTATGAAAAGGACACACATGCAATGACCATAGTGGATCCATGTGGTTTAGTAAAATAAAACACATGCAATGACACTACTGGTGGTTTAGGAAAAGAGCACACATGCAGTAACACTGGTGGATCCAGGTGGTTTAGGAAAGGAACACACATGCAACGACACTGGTGGTGGTTTATGATAAGAACACACATGCAAATGACTCTAGTGGATCCAAGTGGTTTATGAAAAGAACACACATGTAATGACTCTAGTGGTGGTTTAGGAAAAGAACACACATGCAATGACTCTAGTGGTGGTTTATGAAAAGGACACACATGCAATGGCACTAGTGGATCCATGTGGTTTAGTAAAATAGCACACATGCAATGACACTAGTGGTGGTTTAGGAAAAGAACACACATGCAATGACACTAGTGGATCCTTGTGGTTTACGAAAGGAACACACATGCAATTACACTGGTAGTGGTTTATGAAAAGAACGCACATGCAAATGACTCTGGTCGATCCAAGTGGTTTATGAAAAGAACACACATGCAATGACTCTAGTGGTGGTTTAGGAAAAAACAACACACATGCAATGACTCTATGGTGGTTTATGAAAAGGACACACATGCAATGACACTAGTGGATCCATGTAGTTTAGTAAAATAACACACATTCAATGACACTAGTGGTGGTTTAGGAAAAGAACACACATACAATGATATGCAATGACACTGGTGGATACATGTGGTTTAGGAGAGGAACACACATGCAATGACACTGGTGGTGGTTTATGAAAAGAACACACATGCAATGACTCTAGTGGTGGTTTAGGAAAAGAACACACATGCAATGAATCTAGTGGTGTTTTATGAAAATAAAACACATGTAATGACACTGGTGGATCCATGTGGATTATGAAAAGAACAAACATGCAATGACTCTAGTGGTGGTTTATGAAAAGGGCACACATTCAATGACACTAGTGGATACATGTGGTTTAGGAGAGGAACACACATGCAATGACACTGGTGATGGTTTATGAAAAGAACACACATTTAATGACTCTAGTGGTGGTTTAGGAAAAGAACACACATGTAGTGACTCTAGTGGTGGTTTATGAAAAGGACACACATACAATGGCACTGGTGGATCCATGTGGTTTAGTAAAATAACACACATGCAACGACACTAGTGGTGGTTTAGGAAAAGAACACACATGGAATGAAACTAGTGGATCCTTGTGGTTTAGTAAAATAACACACATGCAAGGACACTAGTGGTGGTTTAGGAAAAGAACACACATGCAATGACATGCAATGACACTGGTGGATACATGTGGTTTAGGAGAGGAACTCACATGCAATGACACTGGTGGATACATGTGGTTTAGGAAAGGAACACACATGCAATGACACTGGTGGATCCAAGTGGTTTCTAAAAAGAACACACATGTAATGACTCTAGTGGTGGTTTAGGAAAAGAACACACATGCAGTGACTCTAGTGGTGGTTTATGAAAAGGACACACATGCAATTGCACTAGTGGATCCATGTGGTTTAGTAAAATAGCACACATGCAATGACACTAGTGGTGGTTTAGGAAAAGAACACACATGCAATGACACTAGTGGATCCTTGTGGTTTAGGAAAGGAACACACATGCAATGACACTGGTGGTGGTTTATGAAAAGAACGCACATGCAAATGACTCTGGTCGATCCAAGTGGTTTATGAAAAGAACACACATGCAATGACTCTCGTGGTGGTTTAGGAAAAGAACACACATGCAATGACTCTATGGTGGTTTATGAAAAGGACACACATGCAATGACACTAGTGGATCCATGTGGTTTAGTAAAATAACACACATGCAATGACACTAGTGGTGGTTTAGGAAAAGAACACACATGCACTGACACTGGTGGATACATGTGGTTTAGGAGAGGAACACACATGCAATGACACTGTTGGTGGTTTATGAAAAGAACACACATGCAATGACTCTAGTGGTGGTTTATGAAAAGAACACACATGCAATGACTCTAGTGGTGGTTTAGGAAAAGAACACACATGCAATGAATCTAGTGGTGTTTTATGAAAAGAAAACACATGTAATGACACTGGTGGATCCATGTGTATTATGAAAAGAACAAACATGCAATGACTCTAGTGGTGGTTTATGAAAAGGACACACATTCAGTGACACTAGTGGATCCATGTGGTTTAGGAAAGGAACACACATGCAATGACACTGGTGGTGGTTTATGAAAAGAACGCACATGCAAATGACTCTGGTCGATCCTAGTGGTGTATGAAAAGAACACACATGCAATGACTCTAGTGGTGGTTTAGGAAAAGAACACACATGCAATGACTCTAGTGGTGGTTTATGAAAAGGACACACATGCAATGACACTAGTGGATCCATGTGGTTTAGTAAAATAGCACACATGCAATGACACTAGTGGTGGTTTAGGAAAAGAACACACATGCAATGACACTGGTGGATACATGTGGTTTAGGAGAGGAACACACATGAAATGACACTGGTGGTGGTTAATGAAAAGAACACACATGTAATGACTCTAGTGGTGGTTTAGGAAAAGAACACACATGAAGTGACTCTAGTGGTAGTTTATGAAAAGGACACATGCAATGGCACTGGTGGATCCATGTGGTTTAGTAAAATAGCACACATGCAATGACACTAGTGGTGGTTTAGGAAAAGAACACACATGCAATGACACTAGTAGATCCTTGTGGTTTAGGAAAGGAATACACATGCAATGACACTAGTGGTGGTTTATGAAAAGAACGCACATGCAAATGACTCTGGTCGATCCAAGTGGTTTATGAAAAGAACACACATGCAATGACTCTAGTGGTGGTTTAGGAAAAGAACACACATGCAATGACTCTAGTGGTGGTTTATGAAAAGGACACACATGCAATGACACTACTGGATCCATGTGGTTTAGTAAAATAACACACATGCAATAACACTAGTCGTGATTTAGGAAAAGAATACACATGCAATGACATGCAATAACACTGGTGGATAAATGTGGTTTAGGAAAGGAACACACATGCAATGACACTGGTGGTGGTTTATGAAAAGAACACACATGCAATGACTCTAGTGGTGGTTTAGAAAAAGAACACACATGCAATGAATCTAGTGGTGTTTTATGAAAAGGAAACACATGTAATGACACTGGTGGATCCATGTGGATTATGAAAAAGACAAACATGCAATGACACTAGTGGTGGTTTAGGAAAAGAACACACCTGCAAAGACATGCAATGACACCGGTGGATCCATGTGGTTTATGGAAAGGAACACACATGCAAGAACACTTGTGGTGGTTTATTAAAACAACACACATGCAAATGACTCTGGTGGATCCAAGTGGTTAATGAGAAGAAAACACATGCAATGACTCTAGTGGTGGTTTAGGAAAAGAACACACATGCAATGACTAGTGGTGGTTTATTAAAAGTACACACATGCAATGGCACTGGTGGATCCATGTTGTTTAGTAAAATAACACACATGCAATGACAGTAGTGGTGGTTTAGGAAAAGAACACACATGCAATGACATGCAGTGACACTGGTGGATCGATGTGGTTTAGGAAAGGAACACACATGCAATGACGCTGGTGGTGGTTTATGAAAAGAACACACATGCAAATGACTCTGGTGGATCCATGTGGTTTATGGAAAGAACACACATGCAATGAATCTATTGGTGTTTTATGAAAAGAACACATATGTAATGACACTGGTGGATCCATGTGGATTATGAAAAGAACAAACATGCGATGACTCTACTGGTGGTTTATGAAAAGGACACACATGCAATGACCATAGTGGATCCATGTGGTTTAGTAAAATAAAACACATGCAATGACACTACTGGTGGTTTAGGAAAAGAGCACACATGCAGTAACACTGGTGGATCCAGGTGGTTTAGGAAAGGAACACACATGCAACGACACTGGTGGTGGTTTATGATAAGAACACACATGCAAATGACTCTAGTGGATCCAAGTGGTTTATGAAAAGAACACACATGTAATGACTCTAGTGGTGGTTTAGGAAAAGAACACACATGCAATGACTCTAGTGGTGGTTTATGAAAAGGACACACATGCAATGGCACTAGTGGATCCATGTGGTTTAGTAAAATAGCACACATGCAATGACACTAGTGGTGGTTTAGGAAAAGAACACACATGCAATGACACTAGTGGATCCTTGTGGTTTACGAAAGGAACACACATGCAATTACACTGGTAGTGGTTTATGAAAAGAACGCACATGCAAATGACTCTGGTCGATCCAAGTGGTTTATGAAAAGAACACACATGCAATGACTCTAGTGGTGGTTTAGGAAAAAACAACACACATGCAATGACTCTATGGTGGTTTATGAAAAGGACACACATGCAATGACACTAGTGGATCCATGTAGTTTAGTAAAATAACACACATTCAATGACACTAGTGGTGGTTTAGGAAAAGAACACACATACAATGATATGCAATGACACTGGTGGATACATGTGGTTTAGGAGAGGAACACACATGCAATGACACTGGTGGTGGTTTATGAAAAGAACACACATGCAATGACTCTAGTGGTGGTTTAGGAAAAGAACACACATGCAATGAATCTAGTGGTGTTTTATGAAAATAAAACACATGTAATGACACTGGTGGATCCATGTGGATTATGAAAAGAACAAACATGCAATGACTCTAGTGGTGGTTTATGAAAAGGGCACACATTCAATGACACTAGTGGATACATGTGGTTTAGGAGAGGAACACACATGCAATGACACTGGTGATGGTTTATGAAAAGAACACACATTTAATGACTCTAGTGGTGGTTTAGGAAAAGAACACACATGTAGTGACTCTAGTGGTGGTTTATGAAAAGGACACACATACAATGGCACTGGTGGATCCATGTGGTTTAGTAAAATAACACACATGCAACGACACTAGTGGTGGTTTAGGAAAAGAACACACATGGAATGAAACTAGTGGATCCTTGTGGTTTAGTAAAATAACACACATGCAAGGACACTAGTGGTGGTTTAGGAAAAGAACACACATGCAATGACATGCAATGACACTGGTGGATACATGTGGTTTAGGAGAGGAACTCACATGCAATGACACTGGTGGATACATGTGGTTTAGGAAAGGAACACACATGCAATGACACTGGTGGATCCAAGTGGTTTCTAAAAAGAACACACATGTAATGACTCTAGTGGTGGTTTAGGAAAAGAACACACATGCAGTGACTCTAGTGGTGGTTTATGAAAAGGACACACATGCAATTGCACTAGTGGATCCATGTGGTTTAGTAAAATAGCACACATGCAATGACACTAGTGGTGGTTTAGGAAAAGAACACACATGCAATGACACTAGTGGATCCTTGTGGTTTAGGAAAGGAACACACATGCAATGACACTGGTGGTGGTTTATGAAAAGAACGCACATGCAAATGACTCTGGTCGATCCAAGTGGTTTATGAAAAGAACACACATGCAATGACTCTCGTGGTGGTTTAGGAAAAGAACACACATGCAATGACTCTATGGTGGTTTATGAAAAGGACACACATGCAATGACACTAGTGGATCCATGTGGTTTAGTAAAATAACACACATGCAATGACACTAGTGGTGGTTTAGGAAAAGAACACACATGCACTGACACTGGTGGATACATGTGGTTTAGGAGAGGAACACACATGCAATGACACTGTTGGTGGTTTATGAAAAGAACACACATGCAATGACTCTAGTGGTGGTTTATGAAAAGAACACACATGCAATGACTCTAGTGGTGGTTTAGGAAAAGAACACACATGCAATGAATCTAGTGGTGTTTTATGAAAAGAAAACACATGTAATGACACTGGTGGATCCATGTGTATTATGAAAAGAACAAACATGCAATGACTCTAGTGGTGGTTTATGAAAAGGACACACATTCAGTGACACTAGTGGATCCATGTGGTTTAGGAAAGGAACACACATGCAATGACACTGGTGGTGGTTTATGAAAAGAACACACATGCAAATGACTCTAGTGGATCCACGTGGTTTATGGAAAGAACGCACATGCAATGAATCTGGAGGTGGTTTATGAAAATAGCACACATGTAATGACACCGGTGGATTATGGAGAGAACAAACATGCAATGGCTCTAGTTGTGGTTTATGAAAACAACACACATGCAATTACTCTAGTTGAGGTTAATGAGAAGAAAACACATGCAATGATTGTGGTGGATCCAAGTGGTTTATGAAAAGAACAAACATGCAGTGACTCTGGTACTGGTTTATGAAAAGGACACACATGCAGTGACACTGGTGGATCCAAGTGGTTTATGAAAAGAACACATATGCAATGACTATAGTGGCGGTTTAGTAAAATAACAAATATGCAATGACACTAGTGCTGGTTTAGGAAAAGAACACACATGCAAAGACATGCAATGACACTGGTGGATCCATGTGGTTTATGGAAAGGAACACACATGCAATAACACTTGTGGTGGTTTATGAAAAGAACACACATGCAAATGACTCTGGTGGATCCAAGTGGTTAATGAGAAGAACACACATGCAAATGACACTGGTGGATCCATGTTGTTTAGTAAAATAGCACACATGCAATGACAGTAGTGGTGGTTTAGAAAAATAACACACATGCAATGACACTGGTGGATACATGTGGTTTAGGAAAGGAACACACACGCAATGACACTGGTGGTGGTTTGTGAAAAGAACACACACATGTTGGGTCCGCAGCATAGAAAACAAAAAAATTCCTACGATGTGAACTACATGCCAAGATCTATCTAGTAGGTACAAAGCAATGGGTGGACATACATCCAACAAGAACTTACCCTCGAAGAGAACGAGTTTTGTTAACGAGTAGGAACTCGTGGTTGATGTAGTCGTACACTTGCTGATCGTGAGGAAGTCCGAGTAGGTCCGGCTCCAGCACGTCCTTCAGATCCAGCTCCAGCACCACCAAGTCCAGCACCGCAAAGCAGTGGTGCATCCATGATCGCACACACGTCCGGTACCCCGACAACCTCCGTCCCTCGCTCCAGCAAAGCAGCAGAAGTAACAACTCCTTTCCAGATAAAGCCACCGGGAACATGTATCTCGCTAATCCGAGACCATGGGGAATAATACTAGAGGGGGAGAGAGATCCTTCACAAGGAGGTGTGTGAGAGAAGTGAGGAGAGGGTGGCCTTTTATAGGAGGAGGGGGGTGCTCCTCCTTCATGGCCGGCGCATGGAGTAGGTGCCTCTTCACCTCCTCCATTCATGTGGTGTAACCCCTCCACATTAAAATGCCTCTTCACATTCCCTTTTAAAGTCTCCACTTTAAATGCATTAAATTTCTCCAAATTTAATGCTCTCTCATTTAATAAAACTATTTTATTATTTTTATTCAGAATTTTGTTAATTACTTTAATTAACAAACATTCACATAAAACCCCCTGCAACATTTTTACATGCAGAACCAATTTCACCCGAAACAGTTTCATTGTCTATTGAAATAATTCCAGCGCTTTCATAAATCTTTATCTGAAACATATTTGCTCCAAATGGTGTCGGTATCCCTTAAGTGTGTCACCCTACGGTTCGCGAATAATGCAGACATGATCGAGACCCCTCTCCGATCAATAATCAGCAGCGGGACCTGGAGATCCGTACTGACTCCTACACACTCAACGATGACTTCTGTGATCGTGAGAACCTTTGACGCTTGTAACTAAATCCCTTTGTCTCGCGATATATTACATGTCCGAGATTCGATCATCGGTATCTCCATACCTAGTTTGATCTCATTACCGACATGCACTCTTTTCTCGTTCCCGTGATATAACATTCTAGTGATCACATCACTTTCTTGCAAGCTATTTCAATGTGATATCACCGAGAGGGCCCAGAGTATATCTATCCGTCATCGGGATTGACAAATTCCACTCATAATCCATGAGCCTCAACATAACACCTTTGTAGCACTGAACCCGTCCTTATAGTCACCTTGTTACGGTGTGACGTTTGATGTTATCAAGATACTCTTCCGGTGTTAGCAATTAACATGATCTCATGGTCTAAGGATAAAGATTACTTCGTATGATGTTATAGCAATATAAACATAATGACTTTGATCGTAATGCTATACTTCGGATGAATGTTCATCACATCATTCCACCAATGTTGTGACCTCGTTATTAACAACATCCAATGTCCATGATCAGGAAACCTTGATCATCTTGTTAATCAACGAGCTAGTCTATAAGAGAGGCATAACTAGGAACCCTTTTTTTATTAAACACACATGTATTGACGTTTCCGATCAATACAATTATAGCATGTAAAATAAACATTTATCATAAACATGGAATAAGATAATAACCACTTTATTATTGCCTCTCGGGCATATTCCCTTCAGTCTCCCACTTGCACTAGAGTCAATAATCTAGTTTGAAAAACTTTGCGTATTGAACACCTATGGCTTTCTGGTGTTGCATATACGCGATTTCTAGTGGTTAACATAATCTCCGGATCTGACAGTTTCAGGTCCGTGTGTATTTGCATGTCTTTGCGTCTCTACGCATCACTCATTCTCAAATGAGATGGCATTGTATAAATTTGGTCCTTTGGTGAGACCTTTAGTTCGTTCCGGTTAAAATATGTTGATATTATTGTCACACAATATATCTTCATAGTATTAGCCCACTTTGAACCATACCTAGTTTGATAACAAACTACTTAACACAAATGCCCTCCTATGCTGCTACTATAGCAGTCATATACTTAGCCTTTTGTTGTAGTATCCATCACAATGTCTCAACTTTGGAACTCATCCAAATCCATCATGGAACATCCTTTCCATTACATTGTGCCACGCATAGTCCAAATTGAGATAAATTTAATTTGTATCTTGTGACAAAACTAGTATCAATGTAACACTTTACAATGAACTACCTTTAACTATTTGTCACTTATACATTATATATTCTTAGTTCTTCCAAAGCTCATAAGAATATCTTTACTATCGTCCAATGATCATCTCATGAATCATTCTGGTATGTGCTCATAACATTTAGAGCATAGGACATTCTGGATATATACATATCATGGTATAATCGATCAAAATCTTCATGTGATTTTACTCACCAAGTGTTGAAACACTTGAATTTTTATACAATCCTTTCCATGCAGCAAGAACCTTTCTTGTTGTTTCCATATTGAACCCTTTCAATATCTCATATATGTATGTCTGGCACAACCATATTAGTGCCTTAATCTATCCATATAGATATTGATGCCTAATATTCCGGTTTTGCCCAAGTCTTTCATCGAAATCTTATTTTAATAAAATTCTTAACTTGTGTCAATACAAGATACAACATTTCCAATCAAAAATATGTCCTCTACATAATGTATTAGAAATATGTCTCAGCGCTCCCACTTAATTTCTTGCAAATGCAAGCATCTTCATCATCTTCGATGAATTTAAACTCTTTTAACAGTTTCATCATGGTGAAGATTCCAACTCCGCTATGCTTAGTTCAACTATTGAAGTTTGCATGCCCTTTTAGCACCCTTTGAATTAACAAAACCCTTTGGACCGTGTAATGTACACGTCCTAGGTAACCGTTCTATTAGAAGAACATTGTTTTGTTTATTCAATTACCATATACCAAATTATATGTAGTGGTTGCTACATTAATCCGTCAAGACTAAATATTGCTATGAAAGATCAAATCTTGTCATAGTCAACTCCTTGAACATTGTCGTAAACTTCTTTCCGACATGTCGACTATTTCATAGATGTTAAACATCCATGTCTTATTTCTTTATAGATCCAAACACGACCGATAGGCTTCACGCCTTTCTGAAGGGTCTTCCAAGTTCAGAAACTTGATTTCTCGTGTATGGATACTATCACGGATTCTATGACTTCTAGTCATTTTATGGAGGCAGGGCCCATCATCGCTTCTTTGCATGTAGTCAGTTCATCATTGTCAAAACAATAACGACTTTCTTATCAAATGTTACTATTTGATTCTTACCGACCCACACGGTTCTATAGGGACTCTAATCTCTGAGATCACACATTTTTTAATCGCGAGAGCCATGAGCATTGTGGCCGCCACCGGGACACTTTCCGGCGCTGCGCTACTTAGCACATATATGTAGCATCCCATCTGTCTAACATCTGTAATGCTACTTAGTCTAATAATAAAATGCTACTTGCTTCATATAATGGTTGCATCATAATTATATCATGCTCATGTCATCATGCCACCTTGCATTTGAGCATCATATAAAACCCTTTTCATTTGGTTCTTATCTCATATGCACTATTAATTGTATTTGCCTCTTGATATATTATATTTGGTTCTTGATATATGTTAAATGCCCAAGTTGAGTGGAGGGCATATCTTTTACTTCCCCTTCCATCTACTAACTTGCCTTACACCTCTCCTTTGATATCATCTATTTTCCACTATATACATGTATGTGGCCCTTTGTTGTTAGTATTTTAAAACCAAGCCACATATATGTGTATGGATCCAAATCTACCTATCCCATACACTCATACATATGTGATATGTTTCATCATCTTAATAGTTCATGCATGCATGGATGTAATCTTGCATGTCTCATGCAAATAAAACCCTCCACCTTCCCTTTTACCTCAATCTTTTATTTTGGGTGTGGTGTCCATCCTACCTTGCCTTCCATATCCTTCTATTCAATTCTAGTGCTTGCCTCTCTCAAATATTCATAGGTGCATGTGGCATACATTTTATTCAAATCTAGTGCTACATGCAATATTAGCCCCTAATCACATGTGATATCAATGCCACTAGTGACCTCTCTTTTATTCAAATTCTTTTGCACTTGTTTGATTGTTCACATTTTTGATCAAATCCTATATCTACAACCATCTACCAAGATTTCCTAGCTAATCTAGCTATCTAAATAAAGACTCCATCTCTAATATTTATTTAATTATTTTTGTCTCTTGGTCTCTGCCTAAATCATGGACACTATATCCGTCCAAAGTTTTGTCTAAAACTAGTTCCATCTAGTCTAGTTTGGACTATATAAAAACTCTAATCCCCTTCTTCTTTATACACATACACACCTTACCTCTCACCTAGCTAAAACCCTAACTGTGCATGTACCTCATATACTAGCTAGCTAATCTCTCTCCCTCTCTAATCCAACCTTGCCTATCCTCACCATGACCATGCATGTGTGCATACATGTGATACCTCTCTCTTGCTCAACCACCGATGCCCATCTTCAGCCTAAGCCAAACCCACCTAGCTAGCCTAAATAGTCTTCCTGGAGCACTTCGATCAACAGCAGTTGGAACCGGACCTCCCCTCACCTGTTGTCCCTACACCAGACCGCTGCTCGTGCGCCTCTCCCTCTCTTATCCCGGTCGAACCAAACCAGCTGGCCGGGTCCTGTTTTTCTTCCTGGACACAGCACGTGAGCGAGCAGCCAGCCGAGCGCCTGCCTCCTCTCGTCCTGTCCTATGCATAAAGCAGCAGCAGAAGGGCAACCTTGCCTCATCCTCCCCAACCACTCCCAGATCGAAATCTGGGAGGACACCTTCCCCCTCAGCAAGCAAACCACGCCAAGCCACTCTCTGCTGCAAGGGACGATCGCCACCGGCCGCGTTCACCATCGCCGCCGTCCTTTGAGACCTTGTCTCCGCCTGCACCGGCCTCCTTCAACCACACCCCGGTGAGCAACTGACTGTCTCGTCCCTCGCTGGCTCGTTTTGCTTCTCGTCGATGCCATCCATCTCTGCTGTAGTTGCCAGAGCACGCTTGCCGCTCACCGCGCCGGACGCACAGCCACGCGCGCACAGCAGCAGTAGCAACCACCGCACGCACGTTCGCGATTGCAGGCCTCCGTTTCTACCGACCCAGCCCTGCCTCAACGCCGCCACCCCCCGACTTCTTCCTCCCTGTATGCCCCCGGAGCTACAGCATCGCCACCACACCTAGGTTCGCAGTGGCGTTCGCGACGCGCCGTGCTTGCACCAGCAGCCCGCAGGTAGCAGCAGGTCGGCAGTAGAGCGACCACCTTCCCTAGTAACTCCCGGTTATCTCCGTGCATCTCCGGCGTCGTGCTTCATGCACCGTCGAAGCAGGTTGTTTCAGCTCCCCGTAGGAGAAAGCCCCGCCCCGATCTGTGCCCGGAGCCGCTCGGAAACGACCTCGCAATCTCAGCATTTCGTCTGCAAACTGTCGGAGTCGTCAGTTCAGTCAACGCTAGCTAGCTGCACCTCTGTTCCCGGAGACGCCCCGGCCTCCTCGGTCCCGATCCGGCGCCTCTGAGCACATGAAGGCGTAGAGGGTAGTCCCAGCTTAGCATAGAATTAAACCACGCACCAATCTGTCGACCACAGCTCCGGGAATTGCTTGCTGAAGATCGTAGTTTCTCTCGGTGGATTGGCCTTTTTCCATCAGTCAGAACCAGTTAGATCGCCTCTGTTCCTCGCCGTTTTCCGGCCGCTACAGACCTCCTCCGGTGACGAATCGTGAACAAAAGATGAAGCCCTTGATCTCTGTAACACCCTCGAATCGGCCCTATGCAAGTTTTAGCGCTTCCTGCCAAACACGTATAGAAACGATTCAAGGACGCCCACCAGGCACTTTTGTGCGGGTGGAAAACGAAGTAATATCATTACACAACAGTCCTCGATGGGACCCACAGAACAGATATATACAACAACGACTCCATGAGTCAAGAATACAGATGTAATATACAAAGATCCAAATCACATTGAAAACGATAGAGCGTCCGACTACGGACAAGATGCAAATGGGGCTAAGAGCCCTGTAGAATAACCAATGGCATCCATAACCCTGCCCAGGCCAAGCCGGAAGGGTAACCCTGCTAACGACGTCGATCTCAAACCTGCTGAAACAAAAGGGGTGCCAACAAAGGGCAAAGGAAAAAGAGGAGCGCTAGTACCGAGGTCAGTACATGGCGAGGCTAGAATACGGCGGTCCTCGCCTACACATGTATGGTGGACTGAAGCGGCAGCGCAGCAACACTAAACAACCTATAGAGACTCTGTAATACTGGCGACTATCAGAGAGAGATAAGAGAGACCTATTCGGATCCAACCTGACACTAACACCAAACATACCCATCCTGGTATTCCCCCTCGAGACCAAACGAGGAAGTCAAGCCAAGGAAACTCACACGGTTGGAAGTTTTATTTAATCTTTCCATGACAGTTATCCAACTTACTAGTCATCTCAGATGTAAGTCAAATTATAACAGTAAACTTTAGTTATAGTTGTCTATGATCAAGAAACTGTGCTCCAAGTCGTCCATAACCGCGGACACGGCTTTTAGAAAAGATTTAACCCTGCAGGGGTGCACCAAAGTATCCACACGCACTTCGACCCTTTTTGCCAGATCAATTAACATACACCCATCGGTATGTCGGCGGGGCCTAAGTCATGATGTTTCCCAGACCCAAAGCAAGTACATGGGGGCCACCCCACTAAGCTACCCGCAACAAAGTCGGCCGGCTCCGAGGCGGACCCAGGGTTTGTGCCAATGGCTGTAAACGACTGGGAACCCGAAAGTGTGACTGGGCTTGTCGATACCGTGAAAACATTCCACATCCTAAACAGTACAGGTGCTCCACGCACAATCTTAAATAAAGCAGTAAAGCATGGCATAAGTACAGAATAGTAATAAAGCCCCAAACTACTTGTGGCCCCCGGTACAATACTTTGAAATCAGGTCGTAAGCCGATGGGGGTGCCCACACACCCCACCTGTGGTTAGCGCGCTCAATCTCGGAACAGGTGTCAAGAACTTGGGTCCTAGGTGGAAACAAGTGGGCAGTTAAAAACCAAATAATTACTATTGCCCATCGGTGCCTCTGCATTAATCTACCAACAACATTAATTAATAAATTGTAATTAGAATCATGATCAGCTCCACCATTAAACATCTGCCAACCTCCAAACAACTGTGGAACATCGACGACGCGAAGCAATACCTGAGCAAGCAACTATGACTCGCAGGGCCAACTGTCTATCAAGCAACAGGTAATAGGAGGTGTCCAAGGCAATATAACGTCTGCAAGGAACATATCTGGCACGGAACACTAAAGCATTGAGACACGGATAGCAATAGATCAACAGGAGGAAATAAAGACTATAAATGCAAAAATAGGTAGAAAGGGGAGGGATGCTCGCCTGGGAAACACTGCCGAAGATACATTATCCGAAGAACTTGCTGATACTCGCATCAACTCATCGGCCTAATCCGCGAAGAAGCAAACACTAGAAGAAACACCGGATGTAATATTTAATACTACGGCAGAAGGTCCGGCATGATTATGATATGATGCATGGCATGACACAGATGCGGTGCAATTAGGCATATTAAGCGGAACCGGGGTTCCGACAATTAATTAGAGGACTCATGTTGTTTTTCTAACCATCAAAAATAAATGTTCATTAGCATGGTAGAGCATGGCATAGGTGATCATGGCAACAAGCTATGCAATTTAAACGCTGTTGGAAAGGATTACGTAGCAGCTTGTATACGCCCCATATGCATAAGATTATGTTTAATCTAGTTTAAACTAAATATCGAATTTAAATGTTCTTACAATGCATGAAGATGTCATATTCAGGCAGAGTTTAATTTTCGGAGAATGTTGATATAATACTTAATGTTTCTGAAAACAGGGACAAACTTACGAAATTAACAAGATAACCTCATTTTCTGAAATTTTTGGAAAATAAAAGAAAAAGTCCAACAGATGATTTGAACTAAGGTTGATGGCAGGAATGTACAGAGGGCTAGCCATTGGGCTAGGATCAAATTATTAATCAAAATTAGTGGCGCGTTAAATATAAACCAAAAAGAATAGGGGACTGCAGAAATAAAATGAACCGAAACGAGGTGGATTTGGTGGCTGTCGGGATCAAAATTAGACACCTGATAGTGCATCTGATATGTGTTTGTGTACAGGTCGGGATGCAGCAAATTTAGTTGGACAAAAGCATAGATGATAGCTAGCTAAGCTAGCTACATGATGATGATCGGTTTCCTCCATGCAAAACTAGCTAGCTCAGGTGCGGCCAGCTGGGAATCGATCGATGTGGTAGAGGAAAACGTGTCAAGCCGTTGGGCTAGCTGATAGGTTAGTGATAACAGGGGTACTCTGCAAGTTAAGAATGTATCTGGGGAGGTTTCTCAGACTGTCGAACTGCAGTGTGTCTAACGAAAACTGAAGAACGCGCGCCGCAGACGCGCACGACGGACGACGGCGTCAGGGAAGCAATGCTGGCAGTGAAACCCGGCGGTGGAGTACTTCTGGGGATGTGCCGGTGCAAGGAAGCTCCAGGATAACACGGGCAAGCCGGACGATGAGCAGGACCGCGGCGATGGCAAGTGGACAGAGGCGCACAGAAGTTATTCGACAGAAGGTTGATGGCTAAAGAAAAGCATGGATTGGACAGAGGAGAACGTGAGTATGGAGAGGAGCTCACCTCAGGTCTGGGTGACATGGTGGCTCGGCTTGAGGCGTCGTTGATGGCGGCGAGATGAGAGGGTCGGCGATGGCGGGCGTCGGCGTGTGGGTCGTGTCCCAGGTGGGTGGTGGCGGCGGGTGTAGGAATAGATGGAGATTTTTGGGTTATGTCTGGGTAGGGTCTAGTCTAGGTTAGGGTTTGGGCAAAGGGGTTATAGGCCGCCGACTTGCTAGTCTTTTGGCCTGGTAGACTGGCGGCCTCCTCCAAGGTTTTATAAAATTATTATTATTTTTTATATATTATTTAAAAGGCTTTTGTAATCAGTTTTTAGACAAATAAAATATTCAGGAAGTCCTGGTTTTTTGATTTGAAATTAAAGGAGGGCTAATTAGATAACAAAATAGGGTTTTTGCAAAGTACTTTTATGAAGAAACATGCATGATGATGTCATGATGATGCACAAAGTAAAAATAACGAGCGATTTTCTAGTAGTGGTTTTATCGGGGTGCTAAAATTCGACACCACTAACAAGGGATCTCGCCCTCGAGATCCGCCTCATGGTACGGGGAAGAAGGACGACGGTTTAAATCTTTTCGCTTCGAGTAGATCCTCGCGACACCACTAGCAAAGATCATTCCTCCATCTTGAATCGGCGACACCACCAGCAAGGGGGCGTTGCTCACGTTCGTTGAAAGAACGCTTCGGATAAAAAAAGGACGATGTTAAAGTTAAGGCCACCCCTAACTTCCATGGAAGGAGTAAATTGCATCGGTCCACCATACAATGTACGAAAGCGAATGCTAAGAGTAGTGGTATGATCGTGACTCCATCCCGCACTCAAAGCATTACTCTGTACATGAACAAAAGAATCGTGCAACCAACTCTCGGAATTTAGACTGAAGATCTTTATAAGCGATGTTCGGAAACAAAGGATTGGTGTAGGCTCTCTATCGGATCTGAAGTGGTGGAGGTCGTCGCGTTAGAAAACATCAGGAGGTACAAAGAAAATTTTCAGTGAATTTTGATCCACCGAAAGGTACAAACCGATGAAGGGCTACTCTGATGGCACGAAGACCATATGTGGAAACACCGTTGTAAGAGGAAGGAATCGAAACCCTAAAGGTACGACGAAAACCCAACCACGAGAATTCCCGGACTCGAAGAAAAGGTAAGAGAGCGGATTCAAAACACGCAGAGGTAAGAGGAGAATAGCAGAGGGGTAAGGAGTAAAACATACCTAAGGAGATCTATCCAACCGATTTTGCAGAAATAGTTTTGACACCCTACATCGACCGTTAGCTAGGTTATCCTACAGGCTGGACCACTGGGGTATCGCAACTGCTGGGCTCTGATACCACTCTGTAACACCCTCAAATCGGCCCTATGCAAGTTTTAGCGCTTCCCGCCAAACCCGCATAGAAACGATTCAAGGACGCCCACCAGGCACTTTTGTGCGGGTGGAAAACGAAGTAATATCATTACACAACAGTTCTCGATGGGACCCACAGAATAGATATATACAACAACGACTCCATGAGTCAAGAATACAGATATAATATACAAAGATCCAAATCACATTGAAAACGATAGAGCGTCCGACTACGGACAAGATGCAAATGGGGCTAAGAGTCCTGTAGAATAACCAATGGCGTCCATAACCCTGCCCACGCCAAGCCGGAAGGGTAACCCTGCTAACGACGTCGATCTCAAATCTGCTAAAACAAAAGGGGTGCCGACAAAGGGCAAAAGAAAAAGAGGAGCGTCAGTACTGAGGTCAGTACATGGCGAGGCTAGAATTCGGCGGTCCTCGCGTACACAGGTATGGTGAACTGAAGCGGCAGCACAGCGACACTAAACAATCTATAGAGACTCTGTAATACTGGCGACTATCAGAGAGAGATAAGAGACCTATTCGGATCCAACCTGACACTAACACCAAACATACCCATCCTGGTATTCCCCCTCGAGACCAAACGAGGAAGTCAAGCCGAGGAAACTCACACGGTTGGCAGTTTTATTTAATCTTTCCATGGCAGTTATCCAACTTACTAGTCATCTCAGATGTAAGTCAAATTATAACAGTAAATTTAGTTATAGTTGTCTATGATCGAGGAACTGTGCTCTAAGTCGTCCATAACCGCGGACACGACTTTTCGAAAAGATTTAACCCTGCAGGGGTGCACCAAAGTATCCACACGCACTTCGACCCTTTTTGCCAGATCAATTAACATACACCCATCGGTATGTCGGCGGGGCCTAAGTCATGACGTTTCCCAGACCCAAAGCAAGTACATGGGGGCCACTCCACTAAGCTACCCGCAACAAAGTCGGCCGGGTCCGAGGCGGACCCAGGGTTTGTGCCAATGGCTGTAAACGACTGGGAACCCGAAAGTGTGACTGGGCTTGTCGATACCGCGAAAACATTCCACATCCTAAACAGTACAGGTGCTCCACGCACAATCTTAAATAAAGCAGTAAAGCATGGCATAAGTATAGAATAGTAATAAAGCCCCAAACTACTTGTGGCCCCCGGTACAATACTTTGAAATCAGGTAGTAAGCCGATGGGGTGCCCACACACCCCACCTGTGGTTAGCGCGCTCGATCTCGGAACAGGTGTCAAGAACTCGGGTCCTAGGTGGACACAAGTGGGCGGTTAAAAACCAAATAATTACTATTGCCCACCACTGCCTCTGCATTAATCTACCAACATTATTAATTAATAAATTGTAATAAGAATTATGATCAGCTCCACCATTAAACATCTGCCAACCTCCCAACAACTGTGGAACATCGACGACGCGAAGCAACACCTGAGCAAGCAACTATGACTCGCAGGGCCAACTGTCTATCAAGCAATAGGTAATAGGAGGTGTCCAAGGCAATATACGTCTGCAAGGAATATATCTGGCACGGAACACTAAAGCATCGAGACACGGATAGCAATAGATCAACAGGAGGAAATAAAGACTATAAATGCAAAAATAGGTAGAAAGGGGAGGGATGCTCGCCTGGGAAACACTGCCGAAGATACATTATCCGAAGAACTTGCTGATACTCGCATCAACTCATCGGCCTAATCCGCGAAGAAGCAAACACTAGAAGAAACACCGGATGTAATATTTAATACTACGGCAGAAGATCCAGCATGATTATGATATGATGCATGGCATGACACAGATGCGATGCAATTAGGCATATTAAGCGGAACCGGGGTTCCGACAATTAATTAGAGGGTTCATGTTGTTTTTCTAACCATCAAAAATAAATGTTCATTAGCATGGTAGAGCATGGCATAGGTGATCATGGCAACAAGCTATGCAATTGAAACGCCGTTGGAAAGGATTACGTAGCAGCTTGTATACGCCCCATATGCATAAGCTTATGTTTAATCTAGTTAAAAGTAAACATCGAATTTAAATGTTCTTACAATGCATGAAGATGTCATATTCAGGCAGAGTTTAATTTTCGGAGAATGTTGATATAATACTTAATGTTTCTGAAAACAGGGACAAATTTACGAAATTAACAAGATAACCTCATTTTCTGAAATTTTTGGAAAATAAAAGAAAAAGTCCAACAGATGATTTGAACTAAGGTTGATAGCAGGAATGTACGAGGGCTAGCCATTGGGCTAGGATCAAATTATTAATCAAAATTAGTGGCGCGTTAAATATAAACCAAAAAGAATAGGGGACTGCAGAAATAAAATGAACCGAAATGAGGTGGATTTGGTGGCTGTCAGGATCAAAATTAGACACCTGATAGTGCATCTGATTTGTTTTTGTGTACAGGTCGGGATGCAGCGAATTTAGTTGGACAAAAGCATAGATGTTAGCTAGCTAAGCTAGCTACATGATGATGATCGGTTTCCTCCATGCAAAACTAGCTAGCTCAGGTGCGGCCAGCTGGGAATCGATCGATGTGGCAAAGGAAAACGTGTCAAGCCGTTGGGCTAGCTTATAGGTTAGTGATAACAGGGGTACTCTGCAAGTTAAGAACGTATCTGGGGAGGTTTCTCAGACTGTCGAACTGCAGTGTGTCTAACGAAAACTGAAGAACGCGCGCCGCAGACGCGCACGACGGACGACGGCATCAGGGAAGCACTGCTGGCAGCGGAACCCGACCGTGGAGTACTTCTGGGGATGTGCCGGTGCAAGGAAGCTCCAGGACAACACGGGCAAGCCGGACGATGAGCAGGACCGCGGCGATGGCAAGTCGACAGAGGCGCACAGAAGGTATTCGACAGAAGGTTGATGGCTAAAGAAAAGCATGGATTGGACAGAGGAGAACGTGAGCATGGAGAGGAGCTAACCTCAGGTCTGGGTGACATGGTGGCTCGGCTTGAGGCGTCGTTGATGGCGGCGAGATGACAGGGTCGGCGATGGCGGTCGTCGGCGCGTGGGTCGTGTCCTAGGTGGGTGGTGGCGGCGGGTGTAGGAATAGATGGAGATTTTTGGATTAGGTCTGGGTAGGGTCTAGTCTAGGTTAGGGTTTGGGCAAAGGGGTTGTAGGCCGCCGGCTTGCTAGTATTTTGGACTGGTAGACTGGCGGCCTCTTCCGAGGTTTTATAAAATTATTATTATTTTATATATATTATTTGAAAGGCTTTTGTAATCAGTTTTTAGACAAATAAAATATCTAGGAAGTCCTGGTTTTATGATTTGAAATTAAAGGAGGGATAATTAGAAAACAAAATAGGGTTTTTGAAAAGTACTTTTATGAACAAACATGTATGATGATGTCATGATGATACACAAAGTAAAAATAACGAGCGATTTTCTAGTAGTGGTTTTATCGGGGTGCTACAATCTCCTCTACACTTTTGCTCTTTGCGGGACCGCCAAATTTGTTGGAGATATGCCCAAGAGGCAATAATAAAGTGGTTATTATTATATCTTTATGTTTATGATAAATGTTTACATCCCATGCTATAATTGTATTAACAGGAAACATTAATACTTGTGTGTTTTGTAAACATAAAAGAGTCCCTAGTAAGCCTCTTGTTAAACTAGCTTGTTGATTAATGGATGATCATGGTTTCCTGATCATGTACATTGGATGTCGTTAATAACAAGATCATATCATTAGGAGAATGATGTGATGGACACACACCCGTAGTAAGCATAGCATAAGATCAAGTCATTAAGTTTGTTTGCTATAAGTTTTAAAATACATAGTAACCTAATCCTTCGACCATGAGGTTATGTTAATCACCATCACCGGATGGGTACTTTGATGACATCAAACACCGCTTCGTAACTGGGTGGTCATAAAGGTGTCATTCGGTATTCTAAAAGTATGTGTTGAAGCGCATGGACCAAGATTGGGATTTGTCCATCCATATGACGGATAGATATGCTCTGGGCCCTCTCGGTGGAATGTCATCTAATTAGCTTGCAAGCATGTGACTGGGTCACAAGGGATGACATAACATGGAACGAGTAAAGAGTACTTATCAGTAACGAGGTAGAACTAGGTATGGAGATACCGACGATCAAACCTCGGATAAGTATAGTATCGCGTGACAAAGGGAATTGGTTTCGTATGTTAATGGTTCTATCGATCACGAAGTCATCGTTGAGTATGTGGGAGCCGTTATGGATCTCCAGATCCCGCTGATGGTTATTGATCGGAGAGGTGTCTCCATCATGTCTGCATATTCACGAACCGTAGGGTGACACACTTACCCAAGAGGCAATAATAAAGTGGTTATTATTATATCTTTATGTTTATGATAAATGTTTACATCCCATGCTATAATTGTATTAACAGGAAACATTAATACTTGTGTGTTTTGTAAACATAAAAGAGTCCCTAGTAAGCCTCTTGTTAAACTAGCTTGTTGATTAATGGATGATCATGGTTTCCTGATCATGTACATTGGATGTCGTTAATAACAAGATCATATCATTAGGAGAATGATGTGATGGACACACACCCGTAGTAAGCATAGCATAAGATCAAGTCATTAAGTTTGTTTGCTATAAGTTTTAAAATACATAGTAACCTAATCCTTCGACCATGAGGTTATGTTAATCACCATCACCGGATGGGTACTTTGATGACATCAAACACCGCTTCGTAACTGGGTGGTCATAAAGGTGTCATTCGGTATTCTAAAAGTATGTGTTGAAGCGCATGGACCAAGATTGGGATTTGTCCATCCATATGACGGATAGATATGCTCTGGGCCCTCTCGGTGGAATGTCATCTAATTAGCTTGCAAGCATGTGACTGGGTCACAAGGGATGACATAACATGGAACGAGTAAAGAGTACTTATCAGTAACGAGGTAGAACTAGGTATGGAGATACCGACGATCAAACCTCGGATAAGTATAGTATCGCGTGACAAAGGGAATTGGTTTCGTATGTTAATGGTTCTATCGATCACGAAGTCATCGTTGAGTATGTGGGAGCCGTTATGGATCTCCAGATCCCGCTGATGGTTATTGATCGGAGAGGTGTCTCCATCATGTCTGCATATTCACGAACCGTAGGGTGACACACTTAAGGTTCGAAGTTGTTTTAAGTAGATATGGAATGTGCGTTGGAGACCGAATGTTGTTCAGAGTCTCGGATTGGATCCGGGACATCACGAGGAGATCCGAAATTGTCCGGAGAATAAGATTCATATTTTGAGGATCATTTTCTAAGTTAGGAAATGTTTCGGAGTATTTGTATGGGGATTCTAGAAGGTTTCGGAATGTTCCGGAAGGTTCTGGAAGATTTCTTGGAGTTTGCTTGAAAACCAAGAAAGGATCAAGGAATCCTTGTGGGGCAAGACAAGGAGTCGTGGGGGAGGAGGACTCCTCCCCCCTTCCCAATTCGCCGGCCAAGGAGGGAGGGGAGTCCTACTAGGACTCCCCCTCCCATGGCGCCTCCCTCCTTTAAATAGAGGGGTGGAGGCGCCACACCCCTTGCCCCCTTGCACTTCAAACCCTAGCCGCCTCTCTCCTCCTCCTTTCTTCTGCTCAGGCTTAGGCGAAGCCCTGCAGAATTCTCTACTCCACCACCACCACCACGCCGTCGTGCTGCTGGGATTCCGTGGAGAGATCTACTACCTCCGCTGCTCGCTGGAACGGGGAGAGGAAGGTCTGCTTCGACTCCGCACGTGTGACCGACTGCGGAAGCGCTGCCGGAACGCGGCACCGGAAGGATCGTCTACTCGATCTTGAGATCGGCAAGTGATCGACTACATCAACCACGAGATCCAATCTCATAACGCTTTCGGATCTACAAGGGTTAGTACAGATCTATCTCGTTGCACATGTCTAATAGATTAGATCTTGGCTTTTATCTAGATTAAATCTGGGTTTCGTTCGTTCTTGCGGTAGAAATTTTGTTTTCCATGCTACGAACCCATCAAAATTCGCCTTGGTTCGATCGCAATCCTCTCGCAAAGATCGATCCAGCTAGCTCGTGCAGTGGATCGAATTTCAGATTCGTTGGACTTTTTGCACAAAACCCCCCGGCAGATTATGTCTGTCACGGACAGACCCCTCGCACCCCAGCAGTGCCCATGTGTCCCACGCCCGCGGGCCGCGCGCGCGTGTGGCCCCGCATCCGGCCGGGCCCGTCTATCATTTGTTGTGGGTAAACTCCCCGTGGGTGAGAAAAGGCCGGACCAACCATCTGCGCCAGTTGGCGCTGACTTAGCGCTGGTCCCGCGCGTCAGTGACTCGGGCTAGACTCACCTGAGTACAAAAAGTTTCTGTGAGCCTTTTTCCAAATAAAAACAATTCCAGAAAATGCATATATGATTTTAAATCCAAAAATTAATAACTTTTTATTAATAAATCCAAATAATACAAATAATATATGTTTTTGAATCAGGAAAATGTGAGGAATTCAAATCTGCCATCCAAAATAATGTTTGACTAATTTAAAATTTCGAAATTGTTTAATTGCGAAATGCCTCTTCTTAATTAATTAATAACTTTAAATCTATAACTCCAAATCTGACAAATAATATGTCTAAATCGATCAGCGCGACGAGCCTGTTCTAACTATGCATTCCATGTACTGAATTGAAGCATGCGTCATGTCATTATTAAAAATCAGAACTGGTTATGGCTATAAAACTTGACTAAAACTTAATAAAATGCTTTATTTTTGTACCCCGCACCTCACCCATGCCATGCTACATTATTGCCATGTAATTTGTGCATCATTCATCATGGCATGCTTGTTTGCTTGTCGTATTTTATTTATATGCTTGTGCACTTTATTTATGTTGGCCCTTATTTGTTTGGTTTTTCTTTCGGATAGACGCCGAGCAGGGGAAATATTAGGAATCCCAGGAGTACTACCCAGATCCGTCTCTCGCTTCAACTGAGCTGCCAGGCAAGCACTACCACATGCTTGCATACATATAGTACCTATTGCCTCTATCTTATTCTTGCATCATTGAGTCGCGATTGCATTAAATTGAATCCCAAGTACTGCATAGCCTTTACTTTAAACCCCACCGAGCTTGTTCCTCAATCCCATGAGCCATTACTACCGGAGTTGTTTGAGCCATGCGAGTTGTAGAACATCATGTGTAGGGTATGTGAGTGTCTGATGGATAACGAGGTACCTAAACAACTTAACCTGAGTAGTAATGGGATAACTAATGAAAGCGGCACCGGTGAGCAATATCTGCTATGTGGTTTTTCATGCTCACTTGTGTCCCGTAGGACCCCGAGTACTTGATTCCTGTTCCTTGACTATTCGCACTATCCACATCCGGGAGGCCTTATGGACCCCCCCTGAGCCAGAGCTTGATTCATTTCTATTTCTTGGGGCCACAAACTAGTTTGGGGTTTCATTACTATCCTGTACTTATGCCATGCTTTACTGCTTTATTACGATTGTGCGTGGAGCACCTGTACTGTTTTGGATCGTGACACATTTTCGCTGTATCGACAAGCCCAGTCACACTTTCGGGTTCCTAGTCGTTTACCGCTACCATACAAACCCTGGGTCCGTTCCGGAGCCGGCCAACTTTGTTGCGGGTAGCTTAGTGGGGTGGCCCCCTGAAATATTTTATGAATCATGTGATCGCTTTGTCGTGAATGTATCGTTGGGTTTTGAGTTGGTTTTTCCGAGGTTGAGCGAGTGTGTGTTGCTTTTTATGCACCCCTGCATGGTAAATCTTTCTGAAAGCCGTGTCCGCGGTTATGGACGACTTGGAGCACAGTTTCTCGATCATAGACAAGCATAACTGAAGTACCGTCTTTATTTTGACTAAATATCTGACTAGTAAATAGTGCAATCTTCATGGAATGATTAATAAAACTACCAACGGATGGGTTGTTCGTCCGCTTTCTCGTTGGTAAGCAAGAAGGAGGATGGATCTGTTACTTTATACTGTTATAACTGTTGTTCCTAATTAACGAACATCCGTCTATCTTTGGTTAGGCGGATGGTTAGCGAGTATCTATAGACTTGTTAGTTATTATCTTTTGTTGCAATTGCGTCACCCCAGGTTTATATCCCCTTTAGAGGCATAAAAACTTGCTGAGTACCCCTAGGCTCTCACACGATAAATTGTTCGATTCAGATGAACATGTGTATTCACAAGATGGATACTGGGTGGAGGAGACAGATGATGTTGGCAACGATCACTCGGTGTAGAGATTCCGGGGATGGGGATCCGTGAGATCTGTGGGCGGGATGTGCTTATTTATGTGGCATCTTATGTCGATTTGCTTCTTGTCCGTACTCGGATCTTGTTTCCCGCTTCCGCTTGATACTCTGTTGATTGATGTATGAGGAGCTATCCTACACTATTAGCTCTACCTAGGATATTTGGATCTTGCCGTATGGCGTTGCAATATTTCTATTTCTTTTAGATGGTATGGCTCTAAGGACTGTTGTAAGGTAGCTTGCATACATACTCACTTGTGTATGTATTTGATCTCTTCGCCTGTTGCCTACGCCACTCGCTCTTGTCCCGATGTCTTGGAAGTGGTTAGGACGGCCGATGGGTCTACACGTGGGTGGCCCCTGGGCCCCCGCTGTACTATTTTAACCACTTCCGGTTCATCCAGGTTTGAACTTAGAGTGTAGGGTCGGAGGTTGTTACAATTGGTATCAGAGCCATCCCGCCCTTCAGGGTCTTAGCCAAATGGTCGTTGTCAGTCTAGCAAATATTTTGGTAGCTATGTATACTAGGGAAAAACAAAATGTGAGAGTAGGACTGCTTCCATTTTTCTTCTTACCCACCCACCCACCCTTTTTAGGTAAGGAAGTGTAACGTTTTCAATCCTCTTCTAAAATTCAAACTAGGATTCACGTGTTTTGGGTTCCGTAGTACCATAGGTTGTGTGAGTGTGTGTGTGTGTGTGTGAATTCCTTGTCTATCTGTTGCATCCAACTTGTTATCAATATCTGCCTTTTGGTTATCAACTGTTGGTACATTCCATACCGACAGGCCTTTGTAAACCGACGCGATCTATCTGATTCGTTGTAAACCGATGAGATCTGTCTTACTCTTTGTTATCCGACGCTATCTTGTTTGGGGTGTTTGTTTCCGTAGTTGCTAATCTTTAGGTTCATCTTAAGAAGGAAGAAAGTTGGGATATGTGTTTTACTTATTCATGTGCGGAGTAATGATTTGAGTGCGGGATGGAGTCGCGACCATACCACTACTTTTATCATTCGCTCTTGTATATTGAATTGGTAGAGTTACTAATCTTGATTCGTTAAGTGGTTTTGCGCATATAGTGGTATTTTAATGCCGAAATTTGCGGAAAATTTTTCTTTGATAGATTTGTGTACCACACTCCTTGTTCAGTCGTGTGCGATATGCTTAATATCTTCTAGGTGCTTTGAACTTTGTTGATATTTTAATATCATCCTAGTGATTCGTATCCTTTAATCCTGGTTAATTCCATTTTCGTACTATTTTGGATTATTATTATTCTCCATTATGGTACTGACTTGAGTTTTATATCAATCCCAGGATGGCACCACCACGTTGCAATGAGGAGGACATACCACCTGAACTGGGGGCTGCGTTGGCAAGTATTACAAATGCCTTGGGAACAATGCAACAGAACCAGCAGCGTTTTGAAGAAAGTGTTAGGAGGAATGAGTTTGTTCCACTACCTCCACCTCCCAAGAGAGAAGACATCAAGAGTTTTCTGAATTTCAACCCACGCCACTTTGAGGTGTCTGATCAGCCACTGGACGCTGATGATTGGCTGCGTGAGATGTCAAGGTTGCTGATGACTGCTGATGTTCCAGAGCAAGAATGGGTAAAATGTGCCACTCACCTTCTGAAGGGAGACGCAGCTCTGTGGTGGGAGAATTACCTGAAGGCAAACCACTCTAGTTTTCAGCCTACTTGGGAGCAGTTCACTAGGGCTTTCAAAGAGTAATACCTGTCAGAAATTGTCATGGAAAGGATGAAGGAAGTGTTTCTCAACCTCAAACAGGGCAATGATAATGTCAATAGCTATATCAGAAACTTCATGAATCTTTATCAGAAACAGTCATGACGCAGCAAGCTCTTCAACTATGACAGCTCCTTCTAAGCATCGCGTGTGGGTTCCTAATACCGCACCGCTGCTCCCGGCTCCACCAAGAACTCCAAGCTACGCAGCAAGGCCACCAAACTCCTTCACCGCGGCTCCTAGGGGCTACAACCACAACTACCCTGGAGCGCCTGGCAGAGTCCCTGGCTACGCTGCTCCACGTCCACCTGGTGCTTGCTACACTTGTGGGAACACTGGGCATCAACACTGGAGTTGTCCCATGAACAACAAAGCTCTTCCTCCACCACCTCCAAGACCAGCGGCAAGTTCTTCTATGGTTCGTGCACCTCCACCTCGGGCTCTCAACATCAACACCAAGCCTAGGTCCACTGTTGCTCGTGCCAACTGTGTCAATGTCGCTCAAGCTGAGCATGCACCTGGAGTTGTGATGGGTACGCTTCCCGTTAACTCAGTCCCTGCAAGAGTTGTTTGATTGTGGTGCTTCGCATTCTTTTGTTTCTCACAAGTTTGCACATAAGCATGATCAGGCTATGGGTCCTCTATCGCATCGTCTCGTGGTACACTCTCCTGGGTCAGACATGAAGGCTGCTCATATCAGCCATGGCAATCAAATTGAGATTGGTGGCTCTTTGTTCCCGGCTTCCTTAATTATTCTGGGCAATTCTGACATTGATGTTATCTTGGGCATGGATTGGTCAACAACGAATGCAGCTATGATTGATTGTGCTGAACGCTCGGTTTCTCTGAAAATTCCTGAAGGCCATATAGTCTATTCTCCAAGTCTGACTCCTGCAATTCAGCTTTTCTCTTTGGCGGCTCGGAATGATGATGCTATGGATGCTATTCAGAGTGTTCTAGTGGTCTGTGAGTTCCCAGATGTTTTTCCTGAAGAGTTGTCAGGTATGCCTCCTGACCGAGAGGTCGAGTTTGTGATTGAGCTTGAACCAGGAACCGCTCCTATCTCCAAGCGGCCTTATAAAATGGGTCCTGCTAAATTGGCTGAACTCAAACGTCAGCTTGATGAACAAGAGAAGTTGGGTTTCATTCAGCACAGTACTTCTTCTTGGGGTAGCCTAACCATCTTTGTGAAGAAGCGAGACAAGACTGATAGACTTTGTGTTGACTATCCGGCTCTCAATGCTAAAACCATCAAGAATAAATATCCCCTTCCACGGATTAATGATCTCTTCGATCAGCTAGCTGGAGCTGTGGTATTCTCTAAGCTTGATTTGAGAAGTGGATATCATCAAATCTAGATTCGCAAGGAAGATGTTCCCAAAACAGCTTTCACCACCCACTATGGCCTGTATGAGTACAAGGTCATGTCTTTCGGTCTCACCAACGCACCTGCCACCTTCTCGAGGCTTATGAACTCGGTTTTCGTGGAGTATCTTGATAAGTTCATCGTGGTCTATCTGGATGACATTCTAGTTTATTCTTAGTCAAAGGAAGAACATGAAGAACACCTTCGGCGTGTCTTAAACAAGCTTCCTGAGAACCGCCTGTATGCAAAGTTCTCCAAGTGCGAGTTCTGGCTGCCTGAAGTCACCTATCTGGGTCACGTCATCTCTGCTAAGGGCATTGCCGTTAATCCAGAAACTGTTCGGACAATTGTTGACTAGCTTCCACCCAAAAATGGCAAAGAAGTCCGGAGTTTCCTTGGTTTGGCTAGTTACTGCCGTCGATTCGTTCAGAACTTCTCGAAGATTGCGAAGCCTCTTACCGATCTCCTCAAGAAAGGCAAGAAATACCTTTGGTCTTCTGCATGTCAAGCCAGCTTTGAAACCCTCAAAGAGAAGCTCACTTCCACACCAGTCTTGATTCCTCCAGATACATCAAAGCCTTTCCAGATATTCTGTGACGCCTCATTGCAAGGATTGGGTGCGGTCCTTATGCAAGAAAAACAAGTTGTTGCTTATGCCTCTCGACAGTTGAAGACGCATGAGATCAGCTATCCTACACAGGACCTCGCACTCGTAGCAGTTGTCTTTGCTTTGAAAGTATGGAGGCACTACTTGCTTGGCAACCGTTGTGAGATCTTCTCTGATCACAAGAGTCTGAAGTATATCTTCACACAACCGGATCTCAACCTTCGTCTGAGGAGGTGGATTGAAGCAATTAATGATTTCGATCTGACAATCAACTACACTCCTGGCAAAGCTAATGTGATGGCCGATGCTCTTAGCCGAAAAGCTTATGTCAACAACCTCATGGTGGAAGAACAACAGCCTCTCTTGTGCGAGGAATTCCGCCAGCTCAACCTTGAAATTGTGGATCAAGGGTATCTTCTGAACCTTCTGGCAACCCCTCTCTTGGAAGAAAAAGTTCGCTCCATTCAACTTGGTGATCCTTACACTAAAAAGATCATCTCCAACATTCAGCTGCCGAAGTATGAGTCCTTCCATGTCGACGACCAAGGCGCTCTATTCTTTGAACATCGGATGTTTGTTCCGAACTACCCGGGTTTAAGAGAGCAAGTTCTCAAGGAGGCGGATGATTCTGTTCTTTCTATCCACCCTGGCAGCACTAAGATGTACATGGACTTGAAAACACAGTATTGGTGGCCTGGGTTGAAACGATATTGTGCCAAGTATGTCTCCGAGTGTGATGTCTGCCGCAGAGTTAAAGCTGTTCATCAGAAACCTTTTGGTCTTCTACAGCCATTGAAGCCTCCGGAATGGAAATGGGAGAAAGTAGATATGGACTTCATAACTGGCTTTCCAAGGTCGCAGAAGGGCAACAATGAAATCTTTGTTGTCATCGACAGGCTTTCTAAAGTGGCTCACTTCTTTCCCGTCAAGGAAACAATTTCTGCAATTCAGTTGGCTGAGCTCTATATCAACAGAATTGTCTCTCTGTATGGGGTTCCTGTTGAGATCAGCTTAGACCGTGGAAGCATCTTCACTTCCAAGTTCTGGGGAAGTTTCCAAAATGCTTTGGGAACAAAGTTGAACTTCAGCACAGCTTACCACCCTCAATCGCAAGGACAAGTTGAAAGGATCAATCAGATTCTAGAAGATATGCTCCATGCTTGCGTCATCTCTTTTGGCATGAAGTGGGAAGAATGCCTTCCTTATGATGAATTCTCTTAAAACAATAGCTTCTAGAAGAGTCTAAATATGGAACCATTTGAGGTTCTCTATGGCCGCAAATGCAGAACTCCGATTGGTTGGTCGGGCGTAGGTGAAAGAACATTGTTTGGCCCCGACATTGTAACTCAAGCGGAGGAGAAGGTTCACATCATTCTTGAAAACCTGAAGGTTGCTCAAAGTCGCCAGAAGAGCAACTATGACAGAAAGCACACGGACATGGAGTATGTCCCTGGTGATCTCGTTTACCTTCGTGTCACTCCCATGAGAGGCACACACCGGTTTGGTATCAAAGGAAAGCTGGCTCCTAGATACATCGGTCCTTTCAAAGTTCATGGAAGAAGAGGAGAAGTCGCTTATGCTCTTGAGCTCCCTGGAAAACTCAAGGTCCATGATGTTTTCCATATCTCTCAACTCAAGAAGTGCTTCAAGGATCCCAGTAGGACCGTGGACCATGAACTCATCAATCTCCAAGAAGACCTGTCTTATCAAGAACACCCCACAAAAATCCCAGAAGTCACAGAAAGAAGGACTCGCAACAAGTCCATCAAGTTCTGCAAGGTGCAGTGGTTGCACCATTCCGTTGATGAAGCCACTTGGGAACGTGAGGATGAGCTCCGTTCCAAGTATCCTACCCTCTTCGTGTCTTCTTCTTCTTCCTAGAATCTCGGGGCGAGATTCCTGTTTAGTGGGGGAGAGTTGTAGCATCCCATCTGTCTAACATCTGTAATGCTACTTAGTCTAATAATAAAATGCTACTTCCTTCATATAATGGTTGCATCATAATTATATCATGCTCATGTCATCATGCCACCTTGCATTTAGCATCATATAAAACCCTTTTCATTTGGTTCTTATCTCATATGCACTATTAATTGTATTTGCCTCTTGATATATTATATTTGGTTCTTGATATATGTTAAATGCCCAAGTTGAGTGGAGGGCATATATTTTACTTCCCCTTCCATCTACTAACTTGCCTTACACCTCTCCTTTGATATCATCTATTTTCCACTATATACATGTATGTGGCCTTTTGTTGTTAGTATTTTAAAACCAAGCCACATATATGTGTATGGATCCAAATCTACCTATCCCATACACTCATACATATGTGATATGTTTCATCATCTTAATACTTCATGCATGCATGGATGTAATCTTGCATGTCTCATGCAAATAAAACCCTCCACCTTCCCTTTTACCTCAATCTTTTATTTTGGGTGTGGTGTCCATCCTACCTTGCCTTCCATATCCTTCTATTCAATTCTAGTGCTTGCCTCTCTCAAATATTCATAGGTGCATGTGGCATACATTTTATTCAAATCTAGTGCTACATGCAATATTAGCCCCTAATCACATGTGATATCAATGCCACTAGTGACCTCTCTTTTATTCAAATTCTTTTGCACTTGTTTGATTGTTCACATTTTTGATCAAATCCTATATCTACAACCATCTACCAAGATTTCCTAGCTAATCTAGCTATCTAAATAAAGACTCCATCTCTAATATTTATTTAATTATTTTTGTCTCTTGGTCTCTGCCTAAATCATGGACACTATATCCGTCCAAAGTTTTGTCTAAAACTAGTTCCATCTAGTCTAGTTTGGACTATATAAAAACTCTAATCCCCTTCTTCTTTATACACATACACACCTTACCTCTCACCTAGCTAAAACCCTAACTGTGCATGTACCTCATATACTAGCTAGCTAATCTCTCTCCCTCTCTAATCCAACCTTGCCTATCCTCACCGTGACCATGCATGTGTGCATACATGTGATACCTCTCTCTTGCTCAACCACCGATGCCCATCTTCAGCCTAAGCCAAACCCACCTAGCTAGCCTAAATAGTCTTCCTGGAGCACTTCGATCAATAGCAGTTGGAACCGGACCTCCCCTCACCTGTTGTCCCTACACCAGACCGTTGCTCGTGCGCCTCTCCCTCTCTTATCCCGGTCGAACCAAACCAGCTGGCCGGGTCCTGTTTTTCTTCCTGGACGCAGCACGTGAGCGAGCAGCCAGCCGAGCGCCTGCCTCCTCTCGTCCTGTCCTATGCATAAAGCAGCAGCAGAAGGGCAACCTTGCCTCATCCTCCCCAACCACTCCCAGATCGAAATCTGGGAGGACACCTTCCCCCTCAGCAAGCAAACCACGCCAAGCCACTCTCTGCTGCAAGGGACGATCGCCACCGGCCGCGTTCACCATCGCCGCCGTCCTTTGAGACCTTGTCTCCGCCTGCACCGGCCTCCTTCGACCACACCCCGGTGAGCAACTAATCGTCTCGTCCCTCGCTGGCTCGTTTTGCTTCTCGTCGATGCCATCCATCTCCACTGTAGTCGCCAGAGCATGCTCGCCGCTCACCGCGCCGGACGCACAGCCACGCGCGCACAGCAGCAGTAGCAACCGCCGCACGCATGTTCATGACCGCCAGCCTCCGTTTCCGCCGACCCAGCCCCGCCTCAACGTCGCCACCCTGACCCTCTTCCTCCTTGTACGCCCCCGGAGCTACAGCATCGCCACCACACCCAGGTTCACAGTGGCGTTCGCGACACGTCATGCTTGCACCAGCAGCCCGCAGGCAGCAGCAGGTCGGCAGTAGAACGACCACCTTCGCCAGTAACTCCCGGTTATCTCCGTGCATCTCCGGCGCCGTGCTTCATGCGCCGTCGAAGCAAGTTGTTTCAGCTCCCTGTAGGAGAAAACCCTGCCCCGATCTGTGCCCGAAGCCGCTCGAAAACGACCTCACAATCTCAGCGTTTCCTCTGCAAACTGTCGGAGTCATCAGTTCAGTCAACGCCAGCTAGCTACACCTCTGTTCCCGGAGACGCCCCGGCCTCCTCGGTCCCGTTCCGGCACCTTTGAGCACAAGAAGGCGTAGAAGGTAGTCCCAGCTTAGCATAGAATTAAACCATGCACCAATCCGTCGACCACAGCTCCGGGAATCGCCTGCTGAAGATCGCAGTTTCTCTCGGTGGATTGGCCTTTTTCCATCAGTCTGAACCGGTTAGATCGCCTCTGTTCCTCACCGTTTTTCGGCCGCTACAGACCTCCTCCGGTGACGAATCGTGAACAAAAGATGAAGCCCTTGATCTCCTCTACACTTTTGCTCTTTGCGGTACCGCCAAATTCGTCTTGGTTCGATCGCAATCCTCTCGCAAAGATCGATCCAGCTAGCTCGTGTAGTGGATCGAATTTCAGATTCGCTGGACTTTTTGCACAAAACCCCCCGGTAGATTCTGTCTGTCACGGACAGACCCCTCACGCCCCAGTAGTGCCCACGTGTCCCACGCCCGCGGGCCGCGCGCGCGTGTGGCCCCGCATCCGGCCGGGCCCGTCTGTCATTGGCTGCGGGTAAACTCCCCGTGGGTGAGAAAAGGCCAGACCAACCCGCTGCGCCAGTTGGCGTGGACTTAGCGCTAGTCCCGCGCGTCATGACTCGGGCAAGACCCACCTGAGTACAAAAAGTTTCTGTGAGCCTTTTTCCAAATAAAAACAATTCCAGAAAATGCATATATGATTTTAAATCCAGAAATTAATAACTTTTTATTAATAAATCCAAATAATACAAATAATATATGTTTTTGAATCAGGAAAATGTGAGGAATTCAAATATGCCATCCAAAATAATGTTTGACTAATTTAAAATTTCGAAATTGTTTAATTGCGATAAAAATGCCTCTTCTTAATTAATTAATAACTTTAAATCTATAACTCCAAATCTAATAAATAATATGTCTAAATCAATCAGCGCGACGAGCCCGTTCTAACTATGCATTCCATATAATGAATTGAGGCATGCATAATGTCATTATTAAAAATCAGAACTGGTTATGGCAATAAAACTTGACTAAAACTTAATAAAATGCTTTATACTTGTACCCCACACCTCACCCATGCCATGCTACATTATTGCCATGTAATTTTGTGCATCATTCATCATGGCATGCTTGTTTGCTTGTCGCATTTTATTTATATGCTTGTGCACTTTATTTATGTTGGCCCTTGTTTGTTTGGTTCTTCTTTCAGATAGACGCCGAGCAGGAGAAATATCAGGAATCCCAGGAGTACTACCCAGATCCGTCTCTCGCTTCAACTGAGCTGCCAGGCAAGCACTACCACATGCTTGCATACATATAGTACCTATTGCCTCTATCTTATTCTTGCATCATTGAGTCGCGATTGCATTAAATTGAATCCCAAGTACTGCATAGCCTTTACTTTAAACCCCACCGAGCCTGTTCCTCAATCCCATGAGCCATTACTACGGGAGTTGTTTGAGCCATGCGAGTCGTAGAACAGCATGTATAGGGTATGTGAGTGTCTGATGGATAACAAGTTACCTAAACAACTTAACCGGGGTAGTAATGGGATAACTAATGAAAGCGGCACCGGTGAGCAATATCTGCTATTTGGTTTTTCATGCTCACTTGTGTCTCGTAGGACCCCGAGTACTTGATTCCTGTTCCTTGACTATTTGCACTATCCACATCCAGGAGGCCTTATGGACCCCCCTGAGCCAGAGCTTGATTCATTTCTATTTCTTGGGGCCACAAACTAGTTTGGGGTTTTATTACTATCCTGTACTTATGCCATGCTTTACTGCTTTATTATGATTGTGCGTGGAGCACCTGTACTGTTTTGGATCGTGACACGTTTTCGTTGTATCGACAAGCCCAGTCACACTTTCGGGTTCCCAGTCGTTTATCACCGTCCACACAAACCCTGGGTCCGTTCCGGAGCCGGCCAACTTCGTTGCGGGTAGCTTAGTGGGGTGGCCCCCTGAAATATTTTATGAATCCTGTGATCGCTTTGTCGTGAATGCCTCGTTGGGTTTTGAGTTGGTTTTTCCGAGGTTGAGAGAGTGTGTGTTACTTTTTGTGCACCCATGCAGGGTAAATCTTTCTGAAAGCCGTGTCCGCGGTTATGGACGACTTGGAGCATAGTTTCTCGATCATAGACTAGCATAACTGAAGTACCGTCTTTATTTTGACTAAATATCTGACTAGTAAATAGTGCAATCTTCATGGAATGATTAATAAAACTGCCAACGTATGGGTTGTTCATCTGCTTTCTCATTGGTAAGCGAGTAGGAGGATGGATCTGTTACTTTATACTGGTATAACTGTTGTTCCTAATTAACAAACATCCGTCTATCTTTGGTTAGGCGGATGGTTAGCGAGTATCTATAGAGTTGTTAGTTATTATCTATTGTTGTAATTGCGTCACCCCAGGTTTATGTCCCCTTTAGAGGCATAAAGACTTGCTGAGTACCCCTAGGGTCTCACACGATAAATTGTTTGATTCAGATGAATAGGTGTATTCGCAAGATGGATACTGGGTGGAGGAGACAGATGATGTTGGCAACGATCACTCGGTGTAGAGATTCCGGGGATGGGGATCCGTGAGATCTTTGGGCGGGATGTGCTTATTTATGTGGCATCTTATGCCGATTTGCTTCTTGTCCGTACTCGGATCTTGTTTCCCGCTTCCGCTTGATACTCTTTTGATTGATGTATGAGGAGCTATCCTACACTATTATCTCTACCTAGGATATTTGAATCTTGCCGTATGGCGTTGCAATATTTTTATTTCTTTTAGATGGTATGGCTCTGAGGACTGTTGTAAGGTAGCTTGCATACATACTCACTTGTGTATGTATTTGATCTCTTCGCATGTTGCCTACGCCGCTCGCTCTTGTCCAGATGTCTTGGGAGTGGTTAGGATGGCTGACGGGTCTACACGTGGGTGGCCCCTGGGCCCCCGTTGTACTATTTTAACCACTTCCGGTTCATCCAGGCTTGAACTTAGAGCGTAGGGTCAGAGGTTGTTACAATATAGCTAAGGTTCAACAACCTGATCAAAGTTCTATTGTCCTCCCTCTTAACTTTTCACGAAAAATTCCTTCTCAAGAAACTTGACGTTCCAAGTAACAAACTCTTTTGTCCTCGGTGTTATGGAGAAATTCCCAACAAATTCTTTGGGATAACCTACAAAGACGTGCTTATCTGACTTTGGTTGTAAACATTTTACTTATGCATAGCATACCAAAATTTAAGATAAGACAATTCGGGTTTTATCCCAAACCATAATTCATCTGGTGTCATTTCAATGGATCACGATGATGCTCTTTTCAGTGTAAAAGCGGTAGTCTCTAAAGCTTAAATCCTTAAAACATAATGGCAGTTTTATAAATGACACCTTTGATCTTACCATGTCAAACATGGTTTGATTTCATCTCTCGAACATACCATACTCCTGTGGTTTATCGGGAAATCCAAATTCATGGAACAATTCCTCAAATCTTAGGTGTTTTCCTAAACATGTAACTCAAATATCTTCCTTTATGATCGAATCATAAACTCTTTATTTTCTTGTTACAATGATTTTTCACTTCATCTTGCAAGTCTTTGAACAACTTTCAAATGTTTCATACTTCTTCCTTATTAAGTAAATATACAGATATATTCACTCAAATTTTCGAAGAAAGCATATGAAGCAAAAAGATCCATCGCATATGGCTACACATAATGGACTATGCACATCAGCATGCACAATTTCCAATAATCTAGTCACCCGTTCCTCTCTGGCCTATGGACGGAGTTTCAATTATCTCGAGGAAAGTCTCACATGCGTCAATTGATCAAAATCAAAGACTCCAAAATCCATCAATATGGAGTTTCTTCATGTTTTCTTTCCAATATAATTTAAATGGTGATGTCACTTCATAAGTGATCTTTCAATCATTTGTCTTGCGACATTTTAGCAATAGTGTTTATGGATGTGATTTCTCCCACTAGACTTGTAAAAGTTCATCCATCCTTTATGGAATACGGTAATTATTTGAACAACCATTGTTCTCGTAATACCGGAACAAAATAACAATTATTAAAACAAATCTTGAAGGCTAGGTTTGACGACAATGAAAAAGCACAATAACACTTTATTTGTTTTCGATGATCATCATCACTTATTCTCTTGCTATTTACTTAGGCCATTGCAGTTCATGAATTGCGTTGTCCTGTATGACACTTCATACCAACCAATTCGGTATCCAATACCGATATCCAATACCTAAGAACCACATTGTTTAATAAGCAAGGAATACAACCATAACATGTATATCTTCTATATACCCAAGTTGGACATCTCCAACCTTTTATTTTCTGCCAAATATTTTATAGATTCTCTTTCAGCAATTCCTTTTCTTTTAAAAGAATATATGAACATCAATAGTGGTGTCATCAACATGACACATGGTACAAAGCTTGTATATAGTCAAATACTATTACCTTTGGACTTGCACTTTGAAGTGGATCACCATCATGAAATGTCTGGCATTCTTTCAAAAATCCATTCTTTATTAATCTATTAGTGTAGTAAACATTTTACTTACATCTTCTATTCATCCTTATCATGACAACTTTCATGATCAAGCTACTATAGCCTATAAGGAAGAATCACGAGTATAATATCAGTTCTCAAACCTTTTTGGTAGATTCAGATGCCTAGCATCTCCAACCTTCACAAATTCTCATACAATATGAGAACATGTATTTTGCTAAATTATACTCTATCATAATGCAACCAAAAACATTGTTTCAGATATCACAATATCTTTCACACATGATGGTTTCTAAAACAATTTTCAGCTCCAATATAATCTTGATATTAAAAGAACTTTTGAATATCAATAATCATGGAGGCGAACATGATACTTTAGATACTAACATTGGAATTCTTACTCTTGATTTAATACTACTTATTAAACTTCATGGAGTAAATAGAGTTTGCTGAAAGTTTGCAATAGGACTTATAAACTTTAAATTGACATTCAAAACAATGCGATACCAGTTCGTAAAGTAAATATCCAAAATTCTATAGTTCTATTATCTCAAATAAAAACTAAGCATAAGGTAGAAAACGAATGCCAATGACTACAACAAACTATGCAAATTCACTTTGATTTAATTTATGACAATTTGGTTCGACTAATCCAAATTAGAAATGAACTCCCACTCAAAAACGACATCCCTCGTGTCTTTTTGGTGATTACATGAACCAAATCCACTACACCAAGTCCGATCATCACGTGAGTTGATGTAGCTTCAAAGGCGAGCATCTATATGGGCATAATATCAACTATATGACTCATGCTTAACCTTTCGGTCCGTGTTCCGAGGCCATGTCTGTACATGCTAGGCTCGCCAAGTAAGAACCTTAGTACTCGCATGTGTAAAACTGTCTTACACCCGTTTGTATGAAAGCATAGAGTCGAGTACACCCGATCATCACGTGATGTCTCGAAACACGATCCATAAAACGGTGCATACTTAAGGAAGAACACATTTTTATCTTGATATCTAAATGAGGGATCATCTTACAATGCTACAGAAAGCGCCAAACTAGCAGTATAAGATGCTACCATATAATGTGTAAAGTGAGATGATATGGTCCATGCATTTGATCTCTATCACTTGCATCGTGGTACGATCTCTATCATTCCTTTGTGTGTAAGGCCAAGGTCTATGGAACTTACACGTTGAGTGTGTTGTAAGAGTATCTATCATACATCTACTTACAACAATACCATATCAAGTCACTAACCCAGCAACGATCTAAACTAGATGCCTCTAATTTACCAATTGCAAGTTTTACGTGGCTTAGGGCTTTCGGAGATAGAACCGTTCTTACCTATGAACATGAACCACAATGAGGATATACAAGTTATTAGCAACTCGTTGTAAATCAGATATTGACTATAGTAGGAGAGACAGACACCCGCCAGCCACTTATGCAAAACAAGTTGCATGTCAGTCGTGGAACCGGTCTCATGTACGATGACATGTAAGGTTGGTCCGGGCCGCTTCATCCCACTATGCCACCAATATCCAAAATACATAGAAGATGCAATAACATGATCATCATCGCCCACATATAAACATATGTGTACTACCCGTGCAAAGCACCTACGCATAGATCAGGCTCTGATACCACTGTTGGGTCCGCAGCATAGAAAACAAAAAATTCCTACGGTGTGAACTACATGCCAAGATCTATCTACTAGGTACAAAGCAACGGGTGGACATACATCCAACGAGAACTTACCCTCGAAGACAACGAGTTTTGTTAATGAGTAGGAACTCGTGGTTGATGTAGTCGTACACTTGCCGATCTCAAGATCGTGAGGAAGTCCGAGCAGGTCCGGCTCTAGCCCGTCCTTCAGATCCAGCTCCAGCACCACCAAGTCCAGCACCGCAAAGCAGTGGTGCATCCGTGATCGCACACACGTCTGGTACCCCGACAACCTCCTTCCCTCACTCCAGCAAAGCAGCAGAAGCAGCAACTCCTTTCCAGATAAAGCCACCGGGAACATGTATCTCGCTAATCCGAGACCATGGGGAATAATACTAGAGGGGGAGAGAGATCCTTCACAAGGAGGTGTGTGTGAGAAGTGAGGAGAGGGTGGACTTTTATAGGAGGAGGGGGGTTCCCCTCCTTCATGGCCGGTGCATGGAGGAGGTGCCTCTTCACCTCCTCCATTCATGTGGTGGTAACCCCTCCACATTAAAATGCCTGTTCACATTCCCTTTTAAAGTCTCCACTTTAAATGCATTAAATTCTCCAAATTTAATGCTCTCTCATTTAATAAAACTCTTTTATTATTTTTATTCAGAATTTTGTTAATTACTTTAATTAACAAACATTCACATAAAACCCCCTGCAACATTTCAATATTACATGCAGAACCAATTTCAGCAATTTCACCCGAAACAGTTTTGTTGTCTATTGAAATAATTCCAGCGCTTTCTTAAATCTTTATCTGAAACATATTTGCTCCAAATGGTGTCGGTATCCGTTAAGTGTGTCACCCTACGGTTCGCGAATAATGCAGACATGATCGAGACCCCTCTCCGATCAATAATCAGCAGCGGGACCTAGAGATCCGTACTGACTCCTACACATTCAACGATGACTTCTGTGATCGTGAGAACCTTTAACGCTTGTAAGTAAATTCCTTTGTCTCGCGATATATTACATGTCCGAGATTCGATCATCGGTATCTCCATACCTAGTTTGATCTCGTTACCGACATGCACTCTTTTCTCATTCCTGTGATATAACATTCTAGTGATCACATCACTTGCTTGCAAGCTATTTCAATGTGATATCACCGAGAGGGCCCAGAGTATATCTATCCGTCATCGGGATTGAAAAATTCCACTCTTGATCCATGAGCCTCAACATAACACCTTCGTAGCACTGAACCCATCTTTATAGTCACCCTGTTACGGTGTGACGTTTGATGTTATCAACATACTCTTCCGGTGTTAGCAATTAACACGATCTCATGGTCTATGGATAAAGATTACTTCGTATGATGTTATAGCAATACAAACATAATGACTTTGATCGTAATGCTATACTTCGGATGAATGTTCATCACATCATTCCACCAATGTTGTGACCTCGTTATTAACAACATCCAATGTCCATGATTAGGAAACCTTGGTCATCTTGTTAATCAACGAGCTAGTCTATAAGAGAGGCATAACTAGGAACGCTTTTTGTTTATTAAACACACATGTATTGACGTTTCCGATCAATACAATTATAGCATGTAAAATAAACATTTATCATAAACATGGAATAAGATAATAACCACTTTATTATTGCCTCTAGGGCATATTCCCTTCAACACATGCAAATGACTCCGGTGGATCCATGTGGTTTATGGAAATAACACACATGCAATGAATCTATTGGTGTTTTATGAAAAGAACACATATGTAATGACACTAGTGGATCCATGTGGATTATGAAAAGAACAAACATGCGATCACTCTAGTGGTGGTTTATGAAAAGGACACACATGCAATGACACTAGTGGATCCCTGTGGTTTAGTAAAATAACACACATGCAATGACACTTGTGGTGGTTTAGGAAAAGAACACACATGTAGTAACACTGGTGGATCCATGTGGTTTAGGAAAGGAACACACATGCAACAACACTGGTGGTGGTTTATGATAAGAACACACATGCAAATGACTCTAGTGGATCCAAGTGGTTTATGAAAAGAACACACATGTAATGACTCTAGTGGTGGTTTAGGAAAAGAACACACATGCAATGACTCTAGTGGTGGTTTATGAAAAGGACACACATGCAATGTCACTGGTGGATCCATGTGGTTTAGTAAAATAGCACACATGCAATGACACTAGTGGTGGTTTAGGAAAACAACACACATGCAATGACACTAGTGTATCCTTGTGGTTTAGGAAAGGAACACACATGCAATGACACTGGTGGTGGTTTATGAAAAGAACACACATGCAATGACACTTGTGGTGGTTTATGAAAAGAACACACATGCAAATGACTCTGGTGGATCCATGTGGTTTATGGATAAAACACGCATGCAATGAATCTAGTGGTGGTTTATGAAAAGAAGACACATTTCATGACACTAGTGGATCCATGTGGATTATGAAAAGAACAAACATGCAATGACTCTAGTGGTGGTTAATGAAAAGGACACACTTGCAATGACACTGGTGGATCCATGTGGTTTAGGAAAGGAACACACATGCAATGACACTGGTGGTGATTTATGAAAAGAACACACATGGAAATGACTCTAGTGGATCCATGTGGTTTATGGAAAGAACACACATGTAATGCATCTAGTGGTGTTTTATGAAAACAAAACACATGCAATGACTCTAGTTGTGGTTAATGAAAAGAACACACATGCAATGACTGTGGTGGATCCAAGTGGTTTATTAAAAGAACAAACATGGAGTGACTCTGGTTGTGGTTTATGAAAAGGACACACATGCAATGACACTGGTGGATCCAAGTGGTTTATGAAAAGAACACATATGCAATGACTCTAGTGGTGGTTTAGTCAAATAACAAACATGCAATGACACTAGTGGTGGTTTAGGAAAAGAACACACATGCAAAGACATGCAATGACACTGGTGGATCCATGTGGTTTATGGAAAGGAACACGCATGCAATGACATTGGCGGTGGTTTATGAAAAGAACACACATGTTAATGACTCTGGTGGATCCAAGTGGTTTATGAAAATAACACACATGCAATGACTCTAGTGGTGGTTTAGGAAAAGAACACACATGCAATGACTCTAGTGGTGGTTTATGAAAAGGACACGCATGCAATGACATTGGTGGATCAATGAGGTTTAGGAAAGGAACACACATGCAATGACATTGGTGGTGGTTTATGAAAAGAACACACATGCATGACTCTGTTGGATCCATGTTGTTTATGGAAAAACACGAATGCAATAAATCTAGTGGTGGTTTATGAAAAGAACGCACATTTAATGACACTGGTGGATCCATGTTGATTATGAAAAGAACAAACATTAAATCACTCTAGTGGTGGTTTATGAAAAGGACACACTTGCAATGACATTGGTGGATCCATGTGGTTTAGGAAAGGAACACACATGCAATGACACTAGTGTTGGTTTATGAAAAGAACACACATGCAGATGACTCTAGTGGATCCATATGGTTTATGGAAACAACACCCATGCAATGAATCTAGTGGTGTTTTATGAAAAGAAAACACATGTAATGACTCTAGTTGTGGTTAATGAAAAGAACACACATGCAATGACTGTGGTGGATCCAAGTGGTTTATTAAAAGAACAAACATGGAGTGACTCTGGTTGTGGTTTATGAAAAGGATACACATGCAATGACACTGGTGGATCCAAGTGCTTTATGAAAAGAACACATATGCAATGACTCTAGTGGTGGTTTAGTCAAATAACAAACATGCAATGACACTAGTGGTGGTTTAGGAAAAGAACACACATGCAAAGATATGCAATGACACTGGTGGATCCATGTGGTTTATGGAAAGGAACACACATGCAATGACACTGGCGGTGGTTTATGAAAAGAACACACATGTTAATGACTCTGGTGGATCCAAGTGGTTTATGAAAATAACACACATGCAATGACTCTAGTGGTGGTTTAGGAAAAGAACACACATGCAATGACTCTAGTGGTTTGTTTTATGAAAAGGACACGCATGCAATGACATTGGTGGATCAATGAGGTTTAGGAAAGGAACACACATGCAATGACATTGGTGGTGGTTTATGAAAAGAATACACATGCATGACTCTGTTGGATCCATGTTGTTTATGGAAAAACACGAATGCAATAAATCTAGTGGTGGTTTATGAAAAGAACGCACATTTAATGACACTGGTGGATCCATGTTGATTATGAAAAGAACAAACATTAAATCACTCTAGTGGTGGTTTATGAAAAGGACACACTTGCAATGACATTGGTGGATCCATGTGGTTTAGGAAAGGAACACACATGCAATGACACTAGTGTTGGTTTATGAAAAGAACACACATGCAGATGACTCTGGTGGATCCATATGGTTTATGGAAACAACACCCATGCAATGAATCTAGTGGTGTTTTATGAAAATAAAACACATGTAATGACACTAGTGGATCCATGTAGATTATGAAAAGAACAAACATGCAATGACTCTAGTGGTAGTTTATGAAAAGGACACATATGCAATGACACTGGTGTATCCAGGTGGTTTAGGAAAGGAACACACATGCAATGACACTAGTGGTGGTTTATGAAAAGAACACACATGAAAATGACTCTATTGGATCCATGTGGTTTATGGAAAGAACACACATGCAATGAATCTGGTGGTGGTTTATGAAAAGAACAGACATGTAATGACACTGGTGGATCCATGTGGATTCTGAAAAGAACAAACATACAATGACTCTAGTTGTGGTTTATTAAATGAACACACATGCAATGACTGTAGTTGTGGTTAATGAAAAGAACACACATGCAAATGAATCTGGTGGATCCATTTGGTTTATGGAAAGAACACACATGCAATGAATCTATTGGTGTTTTATGAAAAGAACACATATGTAATGACACTTGTGGATCCATGTGGATTATGAAAAGAACAAACATGCAATCACTCTAGTGGTGGTTTATGAAAAAGACACACATGCAATGACACTAGTGGATCCATGTGGTTTAGTAAAATAACACAGATTGAATGACACTAGTGGTGGTTTAGGAAATGAACACACATGTAATAACACTGGTGGATTGATGTCTACGCACTTCTATTCTTGTAGACAGTTGTTGGGCCTTCAAGTGCAGAGGTTTGTAGAACAGCAACATGTTTTTCCCTTAAGAGGATCACCCAAGGTTTATCGTACTCAGGGAGGAAGTGGTCAACGGTATCCCCTCTCAAGCAACCCTGCAATCAAGATACAAGAAGTCTCTTGTGTCCCCAACACACCCAATACACTTGTCAGGTGTATAGATGCACTAGTTCGGCAAAGATAGTGAAATACAAGTGGTATAGATAATTATAAGTGGTAACTGTGATAGAAAATAGCTTGATGGCATGGAAAAGACTAAAGTAAAACTGAAATTACGATATAAGCAAGCAAAAATCTAATAGATCTAATAGCAAACAGTGTTTTAGTGCTTAGAAACAAGGCCTAGGGATCATACTTTCACTAGTGAACACTCTCATATAAATGTATTCTTCTTTATGATACTACGCTGAACTACTCTCCGGTTGGACACTCTAATCCTTGGTAGGGCTATAACAGCACTCCTCAAAGTTCGATTTCTGCATCTTGATAACCCCACACTGTCACCTTGAGCACTAGATTGTTCAAACAAACACCACAATTTCATAGAAACATACAACTCCAAATATAACTCATAACAAGTATTTGTAATCTCTAGCCTAAGTGCCACCATGGTGTGTGCACACTGTCAACTTCACACACATGGGGAGAGCAGATGTCTATTAAAGCACTTGAGTAGCAAGGTAGATCTACTTGATTACATAGCTCATGATCACAATATGATCATGCATAGAGAGAGAGATGAACACATAGCTACCGGTAGAACCCTTAGCCTCGAGGAAGAACTACACCCTCCTCATCATGGGAATCAACAATGGCGATGGAGATGGCGGTGGAGATCGATGGAGATGGCTCCGGGTGCACTTCCTCGTCCCGGCAGGGTGCCGGAACAGAGACTTTCTGTCCCCCGAATCTCCCCTTCGGTGGCGGCGGCGCTGCGGAACTTTTCGTGGCTGGAGGCTTGACTCTTTAGGGTTTTTGCATCGGGAGGCATCTTATAGGCGAAGAGGCAAGGTCGGTGGGCGGCCAGGGAGCCCACACCACCTGGTGGCGCAACCAGGGCTAGCCCGCGCCACCACATGGTGTGTCCGCCCTATGGCCCCTCTCCGTCTCGTCTTTTGGCTCCGTGAGTCTTCCGGTAAAATATCGACTTTAGCTTTTGTCCGGTCCAATTCCGAGAATATTCATTTTCTGACTTTTCTAGAACCAAAAACAGAAGAAAACAGGCAACTGGCACTGTGGCATCTTGTTAATAGGTTAGTCCAAGAAAGTGTATGGAAATACTCCAAAGTGTGGACAAAACATAAGAAAGTAGATATAAAACAAGCATGGAACATCAAAAATTATAGATATGTTTGCAACGTATCAACATCCCCAAGCTTAACTTCTGCTCGTCCTCGAGTACATAAGTGATAAAAAGAAAAAATAATTTTTGAGGTGACATGCACCATCATAAACTTGATCAAAGTATTTGTAAAACATTGATAGTTGGGATCATAGTACTTCAACATAGCATGAAAGATAAAGTTCTAACAATAAGACATAGAAACTATGTTGTAACATGAAAGGATACACACAAAAGATTCATGAATAACAATGCTTTGCAAGACGTTTGTTTGTTTCACATAACGAAAACATAGCATAATGGCATTCAAATTGTCCCTCATAGAGTAGCAAACATAAATGCATAGGACACCTTCAAAGTTCAGAAGAGTGACTAGATACAAGTAGTTTAAAACAAGCAATATCAAGTTATGCATCAATCAACAAGTCTTGGGACAATGCACATAGAACTAAGAATGGCCACTATGCTCTCAAAGTAGGTGCATAAAGATAGAACGTGGAGACTCAACATAAAAGTAAAAGAAAGGCCTTCATAAAAGGAAGTAGAGATTCAATTTTCATAAAGAGCTTCCAAAAATTATGGTACTTATTAGCTTTCAGCTCTCATTGCCCCTATCATAAGCATCTTTAAGGTGATTAAGGTTAAAGTGACACAACTAAGAGGATATGCTTGACAAGTTATAAGCCGAAATCTCATGCCCCTTACTTACGAAGACCGAACCTCATGCTACTCAACTTTAGTCACGAGTAAGCTCTTGTCATTGTAAGTACATATGTATCATAAAGAACCGCCAACGGGGTACCCCTTGCACATGATACATGAGCTATCCAATAATCAAAATGACAAGGCAAGCAGACAATGAGCTTCTCATCAATCTTTTTATTTGCTATTTTCATATGTTTTAATTGAGGATGCTTCATAGAGTGCTCATTATGGTTATGCTGCAAGTTTCCACCATGATTAGGCATGGCTTAGGCTAGCGGCCTAGGCGTTTCTCTAAGACACATACAAACTCCATGATCTTACAAGTTCCACTTTTATTTCACACCGCCGGGATCCATAAGCAAAAGAACATGATATCAACGGGGTACAATGTACAAGTGCAATGTTGAAAGTGTTCCCCATGATACATGGTTCTGCTAACTTCAACTTATAAAGCGCAAGCATATACGCAACAAAGATGGACACAATGGTTCAAGTTTATTAAATGCAAGAAAAGTAAAGTGTGCCATCAAGTCCGTGAGAGCTTTAATCACTAGTTTTCTCATAACAAGTTTAATTAGGAAGGTAGATAAAAGATGAATATACTTGGAATAAAATATGCTAGTAGGTAGGTATGGTGGACTCTTTGGAATAACTTGGTTTTAGGAGTTGGATGCATGAGTGGAACTCATACTTGGTTACGGAGGCTAGCAAAAGACTAGGAGCGACAAACTAAGAGAGCAATAATGGCCATAATCATGAAGAGCGACAAAACATCATTGATCAAAGCATAAAGTGATACTACAAGTTGAAAACTAAAGGATCATCAAGGCTATGGTGACTTTGGATAGTCATAACATGGTGTGAGCATGCGCCAAGTCAACCCAAATAAAGCATCAAAGGAGAATACCACAATACTATGCTTTAATATGCTAAAACAACGCATGATTCATCCAAAGCACATTAAGCAATCTCAATTGTTTATAACAAGTCATGCTAAAGCAAAGAATACTAATCATAAAGCCAAAACAATATCAAGCATGGCATGACAAAGCATAGGACACAGTCAAAAACAAGCTCTCTTTACCACTTAAGCATGAGCTTTCCTACTCTTTTCCAAACCAAACCAAACTATTTGAAAACCAATGCATGAAAGAGGGTATCCAACCAATTTATTCAGAAAACTAAGCAAACCAAGCAAATGAAAAACAAAAATGAAAACGAAAAAGAAGAGGCTCCTATAATAACACAACTGTGCATGAAACAATAAAAATAAAGCGTTTGGAAGAAACCTGGGATTTTTATTGATGAAGAAGGGGATGCCTTGGGCATCCTCAAGCTTTGACGCTTGTACTTCTTGGATATTTCTTGGGGTGACACGCGCGGCATCCCCAAGCTTGAGCTTTAGTCCATCCTTCATCTCATTACTCGTTCCTTCCATACACCTGAAATTTTTCCTTCATACAAAACTTCACACAATCTTTATTAGTAGCATTAGTGCATTCAAGATAATAAGTCTTTAGGTTCAGTTCTAACACCAATAAAATTTCCATTAAAACACAAGATACTGTAGCACTTCCCTCAAAAATCTCAATTTCCCAAAAGAACTCAAAAAGGAACTAACAAGAAGCAAATGCAGAAAATGGCAGAAATCTGTCAAAATAGACCAGCAGGTAAAGACGAATTTTTTCGAAGAGCTTCTGAAGCTCAAATCGAAAAGTGTTGAATTAACGGAAGTTAGATAACAACATGGGGCAGAAGCACCAAAATTCTCGCCTGAAAAGAACGTACAGATGTTTTACACGAATTTTTATAGTGAAGAACAAAATCCGGTTTCGGGACAGTAACTTTCCCACGTATTACTTCTCTCTCATTAGAGGTTACTCTTGGCACAAAAAGCAAATAAAAAGGATAAGGAGCGGTTATTATAGAGGTAATACCTTCCAAGACTAATCTAAAACTTTTGGGTTATCTCCCAATAAGTACTTTTCTTTAACGCCTTTAAGTTAGGCATAATAGTTTGAGAAGATGCTCGCATAGGAAATATGAATTCAAGTAAAAGGGAGCATCAAGAAGCATATTCAAAGAACATTTAAGTCTAACCCACTTCCTATGCATAGGAATCTTGTAAAGAAACAAGTCATGAAAGCACAAAGCAATAAGCATAGTAAAGCAAAACAAGTGCAACTTCAAGACTTTCAACATAAAGAGGGGAAACCTAATATTATTGAGATGCATAAAACCATGTTTCCTTCTCTCATAATAACTTTCAGTAGTATCATGAATAAAATTAACGATATAACTATCACATAAAACATTCTTATCATGACCCACATGCATAAAATAATTATTACTCTCCATATAAGCTTAATCATTCTTATTAATTGTAGTGGGAGTAAATTCAACAAAATAGCTATCATTATTATTCTCATCACCATAATCATCAAATATAGGAGGCATATTGTAATCATAATTAATTTTCTCCAGAATAGTAGGTGGATTGAAAATATCATATTCATCATTGTAATCATCATATATTGGAGGTTTGGTATCATCATAAGAAATAGAATAGCTATCTTCCAAAGTTGGGGAACTAAAAAGATTATTTTCATCAAAACTAGCTTCCCCAAGCTTAGACTTTTCCATAGCATTAGCAATAATGGTGTCCAAAGAATTCATACTAACAACAATGCTATTAGCATGCAAATAAAGTTCCATATGTTTTTTAATTTTCTCTTCAAAAACTTCATGTCCTAACTCAAGATCAATACTATAAAGCTCTCTAATTTTTTTTCCATTAAGCCTAACTAGTGAAAACAAGAAACAAAAAGACAAAATTGCAGAATCTAAAGGAAATAACTTCGAGCACTCACACCGGAGGATGTGAGTACATTTTACCTTACCTCCCCGGCAACAACGCCAGAAAATAGCTTGATGTCTACGCACTTCTATTCTTGTAGACAGTTGTTAGGCCTCCAAGTGCAGAGGTTTGTAGAACATCAGCAAGTTTTCCCTTAAGTGGATCACCCAAGGTTTATCGAACTCAGGGAGGAAGTGGTCAAAGGTATCCCCTCTCAAGCAACCCTGCAATCAAGATTCAAGAAGTCTCTTGTGTCCCAAACACACCCAATACACCTGTCAGGTGTATAGGTGCACTAGTTCGGCGAAGAGATAGTGAAATAAAAGTGGTATAGATAATTATAAGTGGTAATGGTGATAGAAAATAGCTTGATGGCGTGGAAAAGACTAAATTAAAACTGAAATAAAGATAGAAGCAAGCAAAAATGTAATAGATCTAATAGAAAACGGTGTTTTAGTGCTTAGAAACAAGGCCTAGGGATCATACTTTCACTAGTGAACACTCTCATATAAATGTATTCTTCTTTATGATACTAAGATGAACTACTCTCTGGTTGGACACTCTAATCCATGGTAGGTCTACAACAGCACTCCTCAAAGTTTGCTTTCCGCATCTAGATAACCCCACACTGTCACCTTGAGCACTAGTTGGTTCAAACAAACACCACAATTTCATAGAAACATCCAACTCCAAATATAACTCATAACAAGTATTTGTAATCTCTAGCCTAAGTGCCACCATGGTGTGCACACTATCAACTTCACACACATGGGGAGAGCAGAGATCTATTAAAGCACTAGAGTAGCAAGGTAGATCTACTTGATTACATAGCTCATGATCACAATATGATCATGCATAGAGAGAGAGATGAACACATAGCTACCGGTAGAACCCTTAGCCTCGAGGAAGAACTACTCCCTCCTCATCATGGGAATCAGCAATGGCGATGGAGATGGCGGTGGAGATCGATGGAGATGGCTCCGGGGGCACTTTCCCATCCCGGCAGGGTGCCGGAATAGAGACTTTCTGTCCCCCATATCTTCCCTTCGGTGTCGGTAGCACTGTGGAGCTGGAGGCTTGACTCTTTAGGGTTTTTGCATCGGGAGGCATCTTATAGGCGAAGAGGCAAGGTCGGTGGGCGACCAGGGGGCCCACACCACCTGGTGGTGCGGCTAGGGCTAGCCCGCGCCACCACATGGTGTGGCCGCCCTGTGGCCCCTCTCCGTCTCGTCTTCTGGCTCCGTGAGTCTTCCGGTAAAATATAGACTTTGGCTTTTGTCCGGTCCAATTCCGAAAATATTCATTTTCTGACTTTTCTGGAACCAAAAACTGAAGAAAACAGGCAACTGGCACTATGGCATCTTGTTAATAGGTTAGTCCAAGAAAGTGTATAGAAATACTCCAAAGTGTGGACAAATAATAAGAAAGTAGATATAAACGCATGGAACATCAAAACTAATAGATACATTTGCAACGTATCATGGATCCATGTTGTTTAGGAAAGGAAAACACATGCAATGACACTGGTGGTGGTTTATGAAAAGAACACACATGCAAATGACTCTGGTGGATCCAAGTGGTTTATGAAAAGAACACACATGCAATTACTCTAGTGGTGGTTTAGTGAAAGAACACACATGCAATGACTCTAGTGGTGGTTTATGAAAAGGATACACTTGCCATGGCAGTGGTGGATCCACGTGGTTCAGTAAAATAGCACACATGCAATGTCACTATTGGTGGATTAGGAAAAAAACACACATGCAATGACACTGGTGGATCCTTGTGGTTTAGGCAAGGAACACACATGCAATGACACTGGTGGTGGTTTATGAAATGTACACACATGCAAATAACTCTGGTGGATCCATGTGGTTTATGGAAAAAAACACGCATGCAATGAATCTAGTGGGGGTTTATGAAAAGAACACACATTTAATGACACCGCTGGATCCATGTGACTATGAAAAGAACAAACATGCAATGACTCTAGTGGTAGTTTATGAAAAGGACACACATGCAATGACACTGGTGGATCCATGTGGTTTAGGAAAGGAACACACATGCAATGACACTAGTGGTGGTTTATGAAAAGAACACACACGGAAATGACTCTGGTGGATCCATGTGGTTTATGGAAACAACACACATGCAATGAATTTAGTGGTGTTTTATGAAAAGAAAACACATGTAATGACACTACTGGATCCATGTGGATTATGAAAAGAACAAACATGCAATGACTCTGGTGGTGGTTTATGAAAAGGACACACATGCAATGACACTAGTGGATCCATGTGGTTTAGGAAAGGAACACACATGCAATGACACTGGTGGTGGTTTATGAAAATAACACACATGCAAATGACTCTAGTGGATCCATGTGGTTTATGGAAAGAACACACATGCATTGAATCTGGTGGTGGTTTATGAAAAGAACACACATGTAATGACACTAGTGGATCCATGTGGATTATGAAAAGGACAAACATGCAATGACTCTAGTTGTGGTTTATGAAAAGAACACACATGCAATGACTCTAGTTGTGGTTAATGAAAAGAACACACATGCAATGACTATGGTGGAGCCAAGTGGTTTATGAACAGAACAAACATGAAGTGACTCTGGTTGTGGTTTATGAAAAGGACACACATGCAATGACACTGGTGGATCCAAGAGGTTTATGAAAAGTACACAGATGCAATGACTCTAGTGGTGGTTTAAGAAAAGAAACACACATGCAAATACATGCAATGACACTGGTGGATCCATGTGGTTTATGGAAAGGAGCACACATGCAATGACACTAGTGGTGGTTCATGAAAAGAGCACACATGCTAATGACTCTGGTGGATCCAAGTGGTTTATGAAAATAACACACATGCAATGACTCTAGTGGTGGTTTAGGAAAAGAACACACATGCAATGACTCTAGCGGTGGTTTATGGAAAGTATACACATGCAATGGCACTGGTGGATAAATGAGGTTTAGTAAAATAGCACACATGCATTGACAATTGTGGAGGTTTAGGAAAAAAACACATGCAATGACACTGGTGGATCCATTTGGTTTAGGAAAGAAACACACATGCAATGACACTGGTCGTGGTTTATGAAAATAACACACATGCAAATGACTCTGGTGGATCCACGTGGTTTATGGAAAGAACACAC
>OU342742.1:286603897-286618109 GCA_910589775.1 Avena eriantha
TTTATGAAAGAATAACCATGAAGTGACTCTAGTTGTGGTTTATGAAAAGGACAAACATGCAATGACACTGGTGGATCCAAGTGGTTTATGAAAAGAACACACATGCAATGACACTGGTGGATCCATGTGGTTTGTGAAAAGAACACACATGCAATGACACTAGTGGTGGTTTATGAAAAGAACACACATGCAATGACACTAGTGCATCGATGTGGTTTATGGAAATATACATATGCAATGAATCTAGTGGTGGTTTATGAAAAAAAAATGTAATGACACTGGTGGGTCCATGTGGATTATGAAAAGAACAAACATGCAATGACTCTGGTGGTGGTTTATGAAAAGGACACACATGTAATGACACTGGTGGATCCATGTGTTTTAGTAAAATAACACACATGCAATGACACTAGTGATGGTTTACGAAAAGAACACAAATGCAAAAGACACTGGTGGAACCATGTGGTTTAGTAAAATAACACACATGCAATGACTCTAGTTGTGGTTTAGTAAAATAACAAACATGCAATGACACCGGTGGTGGTTTACGAAAAGTACACACATGTAATAACATTGGTGGATCCATGTGGTTTATGAAAAGAACACACATCCAATGAACTCTAGTGTTGGTTTAGGAGAAGAACACACATGCAATGACCCTAGTGGTGGTTTATGAAAAGAACACACATGCAATGACACTGGTGGATCCATGTGGTTTGTGAATATAACACACATGCAATGACACTAGTGGTGGTTTATGAAAAGAACACACATGCAATGACACTGGTGGATGCATGTGGTTTGTGAAAATAACACCCATGCAATGACACTAGTGATGGTTTACGAAAAGAACACAAATGCAAAAGACACTGGTGGAACCATGTGGTTTAGTAAAATAACACACATGCAATGACTCTAGTTGTGGTTTAGTAAAATAACAAACATGCAATGACACCGGTGGTGGTTTACGAAAAGTACACACATGTAATAACATTGGTGGATCCATGTGGTTTGTGAAAAGAACACACATCCAATGAACTCTAGTGGTGGTTTTGGAGAAGAACACACATGCAATGACTCTAGTGGTGGTTTATGAAAAGAACACACATGCAATGACACTGGTGGATCCATGTGGTTTGTGAAAATAACACACATGCAATGACACTAGTGGTGGTTTATGAAAAGAACACACATGCAATGACACTGGTGGATCCATGTGGTTTATGGAAAAAACACGCATGCAATGAATCTAGTGGTGGTTTATGAAAAAGAACACACATGTAATGACACTGGTGGATCCATGTGGATTATGAAAAGAACAAACATGCAATTACTCTAGTTGTGGTTTATGAAAATAACACACATGCAATAACTCTAGGTGTGATTTAGGAAAATAACACACATGCAATGACTCTAGTGGATCCAAGTGGTTTATGAAAAGAACAAACATGAAGTGACTCTAGTTGTGGTTTATGAACAGGACAAACATGCAATGACACTGGTGGATCCAAGTGGTTTATGAAAAGAACACACATGAAATGACACTGGTGGATCCATGTGGTTTGTGAAAAGAACACACATGCAATGACACTAGTGGTGGTTTATGAAAAGAACACACATGCAATGACACTAGTGCATCCATGTGGTTTATGGAAAAACACATATGCAATGAATCTAGTGGTGGTTTATGAAAAAAAACACATGTAATGACACTGGTGGCTCCATGTGGATTATGAAAAGAACAAACATGCAATGACTCTGGTGGTGGTTTATGAAAAGGACACACATGTAATGACACTGGTGGATCCATGTGTTTTAGTAAAATAACACACATGCAATGACACTAGTGATGGTTTACGAAAAGAACACAAATGCAAAAGACACTGGTGGAACCATGTGGTTTAGTAAAATAACACACATGCAATGACTCTAGTTGTGGTTTAGTAAAATAACAAACATGCAATGACACCGGTGGTGGTTTACGAAAAGTACACACATGTAATAACATTGGTGGATCCATGTGGTTTATGAAAAGAATAACCATGAAGTGACTCTAGTTGTGGTTTATGAAAAGGACAAACATGCAATGACACTGGTGGATCCAAGTAGTTTATGAAAAGAACACACATGCAATGACACTGGTGGATCCATGTGGTTTGTGAAAAGAACACACATGCAATGACACTAGTGGTGGTTTATGAAAAGAACACACATGCAATGACACTAGTGCATCCATGTGGTTTATGGAAAAATACATATGCAATGAATCTAGTGGTGGTTTATGAAAAAAAAATGTAATGACACTGGTGGGTCCATGTGGATTATGAAAAGAACAAACATGCAATGACTCTGGTGGTTGTTTATGAAAAGGACACACATGTAATGACACTGGTGGATCCATGTGTTTTAGTAAAATAACACACATGCAATGACACTAGTGATGGTTTACGAAAAGAACACAAATGCAAAAGACACTGGTGGAACCATGTGGTTTAGTAAAATAACACACATGCAATGACCCTAGTTGTGGTTTAGTAAAATAACAAACATGCAATGACACCGGTGGTGGTTTACGAAAAGTACACACATGTAATAACATTGGTGGATCCATGTGGTTTATGAAAAGAATAACCATGAAGTGACTCTAGTTGTGGTTTATGAAAAGGACAAACATGCAATGACAGTGGTGGATCCAAGTGGTTTATGAAAAGAACACACATGCAATGACACTGGTGGATCCATGTGGTTTGTGAAAAGAACACACATGCAATGACACTAGTGGTGGTTTATGAAAAGAACACACATGCAATGACACTAGTGCATCCATGTGGTTTATGGAAAAATACATATGCAATGAATCTAGTGGTGGTTCATGAAAAAAAAATGTAATGACACTGGTGGGTCCATGTGGATTATTAAAAGAACAAACATGCAATGACTCTGGTGGTGGTTTATGAAAAGGACACACATGTAATGACACTGGTGGATCCATGTGTTTTAGTAAAATAACACACATGCAATGACACTAGTGATGGTTTACGAAAAGAACACAAATGCAAAAGACACTGGTGGAACCATGTGGTTTAGTAAAATAACACACATGCAATGACTCTAGTTGTGGTTTAGTAAAATAACAAACATGCAATGACACCGGTGGTGGTATACGAAAAGTACACACATGTAATAACATTGGTGGATCCATGTGGTTTATGAAAAGAACACACATCCAATGAACTCTAGTGTTGGTTTAGGAGAAGAACACACATGCAATGACTCTAGTGGTGGTTTATGAAAAGAACACACATGCAATGACACTGGTGGATCCATGTGGTTTGTGAATATAACACACATGCAATGACACTAGTGGTGGTTTATGAAAAGAACACACATGCAATGACACTGGTGGATCCATGTGGTTTATGGAAAAAACACGCATGCAATTAATCTAGTGGTGGTTTATGAAAAGAACACAGATGTAATGACACTGGTGGATCCATGTGGATTATGAAAAGAACAAACATGCAATTACTCTAGTTGTGGTTTATGAAAATAACACACATGCAATAACTCTAGGTGTGATTTAGGAAAAGAACACACATGCAATGACTCTAGTGGATCCAAGTGGTTTATGAAAAGAACAAACATGAAGTGACTCTAGTTGTGGTTTATGAAAAGGACAAACATGCAATGACACTGGTGGATCCAAGTGGTTTATGAAAAGAACACACATGCAATGACACTGGTGGATCCATGTGGTTTGTGAAAAGAACACACATGCAATGACACTAGTGGTGGTTTATGAAAAGAACACACATGCAATGACACTAGTGCATCCATGTGGTTTATGGAAAAACACATATGCAATGAATCTAGTGGTGGTTTATGAAAAAAAAACACATGTAATGACACTTGTGGGTCCATGTGGATTATGAAAAGAACAAACATGCAATGACTCTGGTGGTGGTTTATGAAAAGGACACACATGTAATGACACTGGTGGATCCATGTGTTTTAGTAAAATAACACACATGCAATGACACTAGTGATGGTTTACGAAAAGAACACAAATGCAAAAGACACTGGTGGAACCATGTGGTTTAGTAAAATAACACACATGCAATGACTCTAGTTGTGGTTTAGTAAAATAACAAACATGCAATGACACCGGTGGTGGTTTACGAAAAGTACACACATGTAATAACATTGGTGGATCCATGTGGTTTATGAAAAGAATAACCATGAAGTGACTCTAGTTGTGGTTTATGAAAAGGACAAACATGCAATGACAGTGGTGGATCCAAGTGGTTTATGAAAAGAACACACATGCAATGACACTGGTGGATCCATGTGGTTTGTGAAAAGAACACACATGCAATGACACTAGTGGTGGTTTATGAAAAGAACACACATGCAATGACACTAGTGCATCCATGTGGTTTATGGAAAAATACATATGCAATGAATCTAGTGGTGGTTCATGAAAAAAAAATGTAATGACACTGGTGGGTCCATGTGGATTATTAAAAGAACAAACATGCAATGACTCTGGTGGTGGTTTATGAAAAGGACACACATGTAATGACACTGGTGGATCCATGTGTTTTAGTAAAATAACACACATGCAATGACACTAGTGATGGTTTACGAAAAGAACACAAATGCAAAAGACACTGGTGGAACCATGTGGTTTAGTAAAATAACACACATGCAATGACTCTAGTTGTGGTTTAGTAAAATAACAAACATGCAATGACACCGGTGGTGGTTTACGAAAAGTACACACATGTAATAACATTGGTGGATCCATGTGGTTTATGAAAAGAACACACATCCAATGAACTCTAGTGTTGGTTTAGGAGAAGAACACACATGCAATGACTCTAGTGGTGGTTTATGAAAAGAACACACATGCAATGACACTGGTGGATCCATGTGGTTTGTGAAAATAACACACATGCAATGACACTAGTGGTGGTTTATGAAAAGAACACACATGCAATGACACTGGTGGATCCATGTGGTTTATGGAAAAAAACACGCATGCAATGAATCTAGTGGTGGTTTATGAAAAGAACACACATGTAATGACACTGGTGGATCCATGTGGATTATGAAAAGAACAAACATGCAATTACTCTAGTTGTGGTTTATGAAAATAACACACATGCAATAACTCTAGGTGTGATTTAGGAAAAGAACACACATGCAATGACTCTAGTGGATCCAAGTGGTTTATGAAAAGAACAAACATGAAGTGACTCTAGTTGTGGTTTATGAAAAGGACAAACATGCAATGACACTGGTGGATCCAAGTGGTTTATGAAAAGAACACACATGCAATGACACTGGTGGATCCATGTGGTTTGTGAAAAGAACACACATGCAATGACACTAGTGGTGGTTTATGAAAAGAACACACATGCAATGACACTAGTGCATCCATGTGGTTTATGGAAAAACACATATGCAATGAATCTAGTGGTGGTTTATGAAAAGAACACACATGCAATGACACTGGTGGGTCCATGTGGATTATGAAAACAACAAACATGCAATGACACTGGTGGTGGTTTATGAAAAGGACACACATGTAATGACACTGGTGGATCCATGTGGTTTGTGAAAATAACACCCATGCAATGACACTAGTGATGGTTTACGAAAAGAACACAAATGCAAAAGACACTGGTGGAACCATGTGGTTTAGTAAAATAACACACATGCAATGACTCTAGTTGTGGTTTAGTAAAATAACAAACATGCAATGACACCGGTGGTGGTTTACGAAAAGTACACACATGTAATAACATTGGTGGATCCATGTGGTTTATGAAAAGAACACACATCCAATGAACTCTAGTGGTGGTTTAGGAGAAGAACACACATGCAATGACTCTAGTGGTGGTTTATGAAAAGAACACACATGCAATGACACTGGTGGATCCATGTGGTTTGTGAATATAACACACATGCAATGACACTAGTGGTGGTTTATGAAAAGAACACACATGCAATGACACTGGTGGATCCATGTGGTTTGTGAAAATAACACCCATGCAATGACACTAGTGATGGTTTACGAAAAGAACACAAATGCAAAAGACACTGGTGGAACCATGTGGTTTAGTAAAATAACACGCATGCAATGACTCTAGTTGTGGTTTAGTAAAATAACAAACATGCAATGACACCGGTGGTGGTTTACGAAAAGTACACACATGTAATAACATTGGTGGATCCATGTGGTTTGTGAAAAGAACACACATCCAATGAACTCTAGTGGTGGTTTTGGAGAAGAACACACATGCAATGACTCTAGTGGTGGTTTATGAAAAGAACACACATGCAATGACACTGGTGGATCCATGTGGTTTGTGAAAATAACACACATGCAATGACACTAGTGGTGGTTTATGAAAAGAACACACATGCAATGACACTGGTGGATCCATGTGGTTTATGGAAAAAACACGCATGCAATGAATCTAGTGGTGGTTTATGAAAAGAACACACATGTAATGACACTGGTGGATCCATGTGGATTATGAAAAGAACAAACATGCAATTACTCTAGTTGTGGTTTATGAAAATAACACACATGCAATAACTCTAGGTGTGATTTAGGAAAATAACACACATGCAATGACTCTAGTGGATCCAAGTGGTTTATGAAAAGAACAAACATGAAGTGACTCTAGTTGTGGTTTATGAAAAGGACAAACATGCAATGACACTAGTGGATCCAAGTGGTTTATGAAAAGAACACACATGCAATGATACTGGTGGATCCATGTGGTCTATGAAAAGAACACACATGCAATGACACTAGTGGTGGTTTATGAAAAGAACACACATGCAATGACACTAGTGCATCCATGTGGTTTATGGAAAAACACATATGCAATGAATCTAGTGGTGGTTTATGAAAAAAAAATGTAATGACACTGGTGGGTCCATGTGGATTATGAAAAGAACAAACATGCAATGACTCTGGTGGTGGTTTATGAAAAGGACACACATGTAATGACACTGGTGGATCCATGTGTTTTAGTAAAATAACACACATGCAATGACACTAGTGATGGTTTACGAAAAGAACACAAATGCAAAAGACACTGGTGGAACCATGTGGTTTAGTAAAATAACACACATGCAATGACTCTAGTTGTGGTTTAGTAAAATAACAAACATGCAATGACACCGGTGGTGGTTTACGAAAAGTACACACATGTAATAACATTGGTGGATCCATGTGGTTTATGAAAAGAACACACATCCAATGAACTCTACTGGTGGTTTAGGAGAAGAACACACATGCAATGACTGTAGTGGTGGTTTATGAAAAGAACACACATGCAATGACACTGGTGGATCCATGTGGTTTGTGAATATAACACACATGCAATGACACTAGTGGTGGTTTATGAAAAGAACACACATGCAATGACACTGGTGGATCCATGTGGTTTATGGAAAAACACGCATGCAATTAATCTAGTGGTGGTTTATGAAAAGAACACAGATGTAATGACACTGGTGGATCCATGTGGATTATGAAAAGAACAAACATGCAATTACTCTAGTTGTGGTTTATGAAAATAACACACATGCAATAACTCTAGGTGTGATTTAGGAAAAGAACACACATGCAATGACTCTAGTGGATCCAAGTGGTTTATGAAAAGAACAAACATGAAGTGACTCTAGTTATGGTTTATGAAAAGGACAAACATGCAATGACATTGGTGGATCCAAGTGGTTTATGAAAAGAACACACATGCAATGACACTGGTGGATCCATGTGGCTCGTGAAAAGAACACACATGCAATGTGTTGGAGATATGCCCAAGAGGCAATAATAAAAGTGATTATTATTATATCTTTGTGTTTATGATGAATGTTTACATCCCAGGCTATAATTGTATTATGAGGAAACACTAATACATGTGTGTTTTGTAAACATATAAGAGTCCCTAGTAAGCCTCTTGTTGAACTAGCTTGTTGATTAATTGATGATCATGGTTTCCTGATCATGGACATTAGGATGTGATTAATAACAAGGTTATATCATTAGGTGAATGATGTGATGGGCACACACCCATAATAAGCGTAGCATAAGATCAAGTCATTAAGTTCGTATTGTTGTAAGCTTTCAAATACATAGTAACCTATTCCTTCGACCATGAGGTTATGTTAATCACCATCACCGGATGGATGCTTTTATGACATCAAACGCCGCTTCGTAACTGGGTGGTTATAAAAGTGTCATTGGGTATTCTGAAAGTATGTGTTGAAGCGCATGAACCAAGATTGGGATTTGTCCATCCATATGATGGATAGATATGCTCTGGGCCCTCTCGGTGGAATGTCGTCTAGTTAGCTTGCAAGCATGTGACTGGATCACAAGGGATGACATATCACGGAACGAGTAAAGAGTACTTGTCAGTAACGAGGTAGAACTAGGTATGGAGATACCGACGATCAAACCTCGGATAAGTATAGTATCGCGAGACAAAGGGAATTAGTTTCGTATGTAAGTGGTTCAATCGATCGCGAAGTCATCGTTGAGTATGTGGGAGCCATTATGGATCTCCAGGTCCCGCTGATGGTTATTGATAGGAGATGTGTCTCTATCATGTCTACATATTCACGAACCGTAGGGTGACACACTTAAGGTTCGAAGTTGTTTTAAGTAGATATGGAATGTGCGTTGGAGACTGAATGTTGTTCGGAGTCTCGGATTGGATTCAGGACATCACGAGGAGATCCGGAATGGTCCGGAGAATAAGATTCATATATAGGAGATCATTTTATGAGTTAGGAAATGTTCTGGAGTGTTTGTATGAGGATTCTAGAAGGTTTCGGAATGTTCCGGAAGGTTCTAGAAGATATCTTGGAGTTTGCTTGAAAATCAAGATAGGGATCAAGGAGTCCTGGTGGGTCAAGATACGGATTCGTGGGGGAGGAGGACTCCTCCCCCCACCTCCAATCCTCCGGCCATAGAGAGGGAGGGGAGTCCTACAAGGACTCCCCCTCCCTAGGCGCCTCCCCTCTTTAAATAGAGGGGCAGGGGCGCCCCCTCCTCCTCGGCTCCCATAACACCCAATCTCTGCCGCCTCTCTCCTCCACTATCTTCTGCACAGGCATAGGCGAAGCCCTGCAGAATTCTCTACTCCACCACCACCACCATGCCGTCGTGCTGCTGGGATTCCGTGGAGAAGATCTACTACCTCCACTGCTCGCTGGAACGGGGAGAGGAAGGTCTGCTTCGACTCCGCACGTGTGACCGACTGCGGAAGCGCTACCGAAACGTGGCGCCGGATGGATCGTCTACTTGACCAAGGGCGGAAGCGTTGCTGGAACGCGATGCCGGAAGGATCGTCTACTTGACCGAGGGCGGAAGCGCTGCTGGAACGCGACGCCGGAAGGATCGTCCACACGATCTTGAGATCGGCAAGTGATCGACTACATCAACCATGAGATCTAATCTCATTAACGCTTTCGGATCTATGAGGGTTAGTTCCCATCTACCTCGTTGCTCATGTCTAATAGATTAGATCTTGGCTTTTATCTAGATTAGACCTAGGTTTTGTTCGTTCTTGCGGTAGAAATTTTTTGTTTTCCATGCTACGAACCCATCAGTGGTATCAGAGCCGTATCTATGCGTAGATTTGTTGCACGAGTACAACACAATGGTTTTGTGGGCGTTGATGCTTTTGTTGTCGGTGTCTTAGCATGTACTTTGCATCTTGCGGCATGGTGGGATGAAGCGGCTCGGGCTAACATTACATGTCATCGCACATGAGACTTGCTCCACGCTTGACGTGCAACTTGCTTTGCACAAGTGGATTTGCGGGTGTCTGTCTCTCCCACCATAGTTAAGATTCGATTTACAATGAGCATCTTGACAACACTTGTATCAACGTTGTGGTTCTTGTTCGTAGGTAAGATCGGTCTTATGCGAAAGCCCCAAACCACGTAAAACTTGCAAAGAAAATTAGAGGCGTCTAACTTGTTTTTGCAGGGGTTCTGTGATGTGATATGGCCATCATGTGATTGTGATTGTATTTGATGTATGCAATGATCCTTGTTGTAATATGGCAACCGGCAGGAGCCTAATGGTTGTCTTTAATTCTGATAAGACCTGCGTGTCTATTCATCTTGTAATAGCTTTATTCCAAGTAGTTGTAATAGTTGCTGGTGATGATGGACAACCATGAAGCGGCGCCACTGACCTTGACGCAATGCTGGTGATGATGGAGATCATGTTCGTGCTTTGGAGATGGAGATCAAAGGCACAAGAAGAAAAGGCCATATCATATCACACTTATTATGAATTGCCTGTGATGTTAATCCTTTATGCATCTTGTATTGCTTAGATCGCGATGGTAGCATTATAAGATGATCCCTCTCACTAAATATCAAGTAATAAAGTGTTCACCCTTAGTTGGCACCGTTGCTAAGACTCGTCGTTTCGAAGCATCTCGTGATGATCGGATGTGATAGATTCTACGTGTGCATACAACGGGTGCAAGCCAGATTTGCACATGCGGAAACTAAGGTTATCTTGACGAGCCTAGCATGTACAGACATGGTCTCGGAATACGAAATACCGAAAGGTAGAGCATGAGTCATATAAATGATATGATGAACATGAAGATTGTTCGCCGATGAAACTACATCTTCTCTCGTGAAGATCAGACTTGGTGTAGTGGACTTGGTTCGTGTAATCACTAAGACAATGTGAGGGATGTTGTTTTGAGTGGGAGTTCACCTAGTTAGTTTAAGAATTAAATTTGAACTCAATTTGTCATAAATTTAGTCTAAATTACTTGCAAATTGTTGTAGATTATGGCGACCCCTCCATCAATTTCAATGCGTTCCTAGAGAAAGAAAAACTTAAGAACAATGGAAGCAATTTCACGGACTGGTTCCGTGGACTGAAGATCGTCCTCAGGGCTGGTCAGTTGACCTATGTGCTCGATGCACCGCTAGGTGACCCACCTGCAGATAATGCCACCGATGACGAAAAGAATGTTTTCGCCACTCGGAAGAATCATTACTCCACAGTTCAGTGTGCCATCCTGTACGGTTTAGAAGCGGAGCTCCAACAGCGTTTTGAGCACCACGGCCCGTTCGAGATCATTAAGGAGCTCAGGCTAATTTTTGAGACTCGCGCGGCCATGGAGAGCTATGAGGCCTCCGAAAAGTTCTTTAACTGTAAGATGGAAGAAGGAAGCTCCGTTAGCGAGCACGTGCTCACCATGTCTGGGTACGCAAAGAAGCTCCAAGAGTTGGGAATATCGATTCCTAATGAATTGGAGATTCACCGTCTCCTTCAATCACTGCCACCAAGTTACAAGAACTTTGTGATGAACTACAACATGCACTGCATGAACAAGACGTTGCCTGAACTGTCGTCCATGCTAAAATCTGCTGAAGTGGAGATCAAGAAGGAGCAACAAGTGTTGATGGTCAATAAGACCACCAATTTCAAGAAACGGGGCAAGCCTAAGAACAAGGGCAACTTAAAGAAGGACGGCAAGAAAGCTGCCGCACCTGCTAAGAAGCCCAAGGCTGGTCCTAAACCTGAAACTGAGTGCTTCTACTGCAAGGGAACTGGTCACTGGAAGCGTAACTGCCCCAAGTACCTGGCGGATCTGAAGAACGGCAACATCAAGAAGAAAGGTATATTTGATATATGTGTTATAGATGTGTATCTTACTAGTAATCGTAGTGGTGCCTGGGTATTTGATACTGGTTCAGTTGCTCATATTTGTAACTCGAAACAGGAGCTGCGGAATAAACGAAGACTGGCAAGAGACGAGGTGACGATGCGCGTTGGAAATGGCTCCAAGGTTGATGTGATCGCCGTCGGCACGCTCCCTCTACATCTACCTTCGGGATTAGTTTTAAATTTAAATAATTGTTATTTGGTGCCTACGTTAAGCATGAACATTATATCTGGATCCTGTTTATTGCGAGACGGTTACTCTTTTAAGTCTGAGAATAAAGGTTGTTCGATTTATATGAGTAATATATTTTATGGTAATGCACCTGAGATGAATGGTTTATTCTTACTAAATCTCGATAATAGTGATACACATGTTCACAACATAGATGCTAAATGAATTAAACTGAATGATAATTCTACATACATGTGGCACTGTCGTCTTGGTCACATTGGAGTGAAGCGTATGAAGAAACTCCATTCAGATGGACTTCTTGAATCACTTGATTTTGAATCAGTTGAAAGATGCGAAGCATGTCTAATGGGAAAAATGACTAAGACTCCATTCTCTGGTACAATGGAGCGAGCTACAGACTTATTGGAAATAATACATACCTATGTGTGCGGTCCAATGAGTGTAGCATCGCGTGGTGGATATCGTTATGTTCTCACTTTCATGGATGACTTGAGTAGATATGGGTATGTCTACTTCCTGAAACATAAGTCCGAAACTTTCGAGAAGTTTAAGGAATTTCAAAGTGAAGTGGAGAATCATCGTAACAAGAAGATTAAGTTTCTGCGTTCTGATCGCGGGGGTGAATATCTGAGTTATGAGTTTGGCATGCATTTAAAGAAATGTGGAATACTTTCACAGTTGACACCGCCGAGAACACCACAGCGTAATGGTGTGTCCGAACGTCGTAATCGAACTGTCTTAGATATGGTTCGGTCTATGATGTCTCTTACAGATTTACCGTTATCATTTTGGGGCTATGCATTGGAGACAGCCGCATTCACTTTAAATAGGGCACCATCTAAATCCGTTGAAATGACACCGTACGAATTGTGGTTTGGTAAGAAACCTAAGTTGTCGTTCCTTAAAGTTTGGGGTTGCGAAGCATATGTAAAGAAGTTACAACCTGATAAGCTAGAACCCAAAGCGGAGAAATGCGTCTTCATAGGATACCCTAAAGAAACAATTGGGTATACCTTCTATCATAGATCCGAAGGCAAAGTTTTCGTTGCAAAGAATGGATCCTTTCTTGAGAAGGAGTTTCTCTCGAAAGAGGTGACTGGAAGGAAAGTAGAACTCAATGAGGTTATTGAACCTTCTCTCGGATTTGAGAGTAGCGCAGCACCGGAAGATGTTTTGGTGCCGCCTGCACCAATTGAAGAGGAAGCTAATGATAATGATCATGAAACTTCGAACGAAGTTACTACTAAACCTCGTAGGTCAACGAGGGTTCGTACCACTCCTTATTGGTATGACTCTGCCTTGAACGTCATGTTGGTGGACAACGCTGATGACCCTGCGACGTATGAAGAAGCTATGGTGAGCCCAGATTCCGACAAATGGCTAGAAGCCATGAAATCTGAAATGGGATCCATGTACGAAAACCAAGTGTGGACTTTGGTGGACTTATCAAATGGCCATAAGGCTGTCGAGAACAAATGGATTTTCAAGAGAAAAACAGATGTTGATGGTAATGTTACCGTCTATAAAGCTCGACTTGTCGCGAAAGGATTCCGACAAATTCAAGGAGTTGACTATGATGAGACTTTCTCACCAGTAGCGAAGCTAAAGTCTGTGAGGATTTTGTTAGCAATTGCTGCACATTTCGATTATGAGATTTGGCAGATGGATGTCAAACAGCGTTCCTTAATGGTGACATTGAGGAAGAGTTGTATATGGTACAACCCAAGGGTTTTGTCGATCCTAAAGATGCTAACAAGGTATGCAAACTTCAGCGCTCCATTTATGGACTGAAGCAAGCATCCCGGAGTTGGAATCAAGTTTTGATAAAGTAATCAAAAACTTTGGATTTATACAAACTTATGGAGAAGCTTGTATTTACAAGAAAGTGAGTGGGATCTCTGTAGCGTTCCTAGTACTATATGTAGATGACATATTGTTGATTGGGAATGATATAGAACTTCTTAATAGTGTCAAAACCTATTTGAACAATAGTTTTTCAATGAAGGATCTTGGCGAAGCGGCATATATTCTAGGCATCAAGATTTATAGAGATAGATGAAGACGCCTAATAGGGCTTTCACAAAGTACATACTTGGACAAAGTTCTAAAGAAGTTTAGAATGGAAGATAGCAAGAAAGGGTTCGTGCCCATGTTGTCAGGTAAGACCTTGAGTAAAACTCAAAGTCCAGCTACGGCAGAAGATAGAGAGAAAATGAATAATATTCCCTATGCCTCGGCCATAGGTTCTATCATGTATGCCATGCTGTGTACAAGACCGGATATAG
>OU342742.1:286618209-286929812 GCA_910589775.1 Avena eriantha
TTTCCCACAAACCACATGATGGATCAAACCGTGCGTCATTTGCATGTGTGTTTCTTTTCACCCACAACCACATGTGACCCACTAGTGTTCATTACATGTGTGTTCTTTTTCCACAAACCAACATATGATTTTCAACCAGTGGTCATTTTGATGTGTGTTCTTTCCACCAACCCACACATGATTCAAGCAGTGGTCATTGCACTGTGTGTTTTCTCCTTTCACCCCAAAACCACACATGGATTCAAGCAGTGTCATGCATGTGTGTTCTTTCCACAATACCACTCATATGGATCTCTTGTGGTCATTCATGAGTGTTCTTTCAAAACCACCTATGGATCACAAGTGGTCATTGCATGTTGTGTTCTTTTCACAAACCCAACATGTGAACCCACTAGAGGTCATTGCATGTGTGTTCTTATACTAAAACCAACACTAGAGTCATTGCCATGTGTGTTATTTCCAGAAGAAACCACACATGGATCAACACTAGAGTCATTGCATGTGTTCTTTCCACAACCACACATGGATCAACTAGTGGTAATTGCATGTGTGTTCTTTCCACAAACCACACATGGATCCATTTGAGTCATTGCATGTTTGTTCTTATACTAAAACCACAAACCAGCACTAGACTCATTGCATGTGTGTTCTTTTCCACAAACCACACATGGATCAACCAGCGGTCATTGCATGTGTGTTCTTTTCCACAAACCACACATGGATCAACCAGTGTCATTGCATGTGTGTTCTTTCCACGAACCACAGATGGATCAACCAGTGGTCATTGCATGTGCGTTCTTTTCACAAACCACATATGGATCAACCATTGGTCTTTGCATGTGTGTTCTTTTCACAAACCAAATGTGAGCCCACTAGAGTCATTGCATGTGTGTTCTTATACTAAAACCAACACTAGAATCATTGCATGTGTGTTCTTTTCACAAACCACATGTGGACCCACTAGAGTCATTGCATGTGTGTTCTTTTCACAAACCACATGTGGACCCACTAGAGTCATTGCATGTGTGTTCTTTTCTACAAACCACAGATGGATCAACCAATGGTCATTGCATGTGTGTACTTTCCACAACCACACATGGATCAACTAGTGGTCATTGCATGTGTGTTCTTTTCCACAAACCACACATGGATCAAGAAGTGTCATTGCAAGTGTGTTCTTTCCACAAACCACATATGGATCAACCAGTGTCAATTGCATGCGTGTTCTTTTCACAAATCACTTGTGAACCCACTAGAGTCATTGCATGTGTGTTCTTATACTAAAACCAACACTAGAGTCATTGAATGTGTGTTATTTCCACAAACCACACTTTGATCAACCACTGGAGTCATTGCATGTGTGTTCTTGCCACAAACCACACATGGATCAACCAGTGGTCATTGCATGTGTGTTCTTTCCACAAACCACACATGGATCAACCAGTGGTCATTGCATGTGTGTTCTTTTCCACAAACCACACATGGATCAAACAGTGTCATTGCATGTGTGTTCTTTCCAGAAGCCACATCTGGATCAACCAGTGGTCATTGCATGTGTGTTCTTTTCACAAAACACATATGGATCAACCAGTGGTCATTGCATGTGTGTTCTTTCCACAAACCACATGTGGACCCACTAGAGTCATTTCATGTGTATTCTTTCCAGAAACCACACATGGATCAACCAGTGGTCATTACATGTGTGTTCTTTTCCACAAACCACACATGGATCAAGCAGTGTCATTGCATGTGTGTTCTTTCCACAAGACACATATGGATCAACTAGTGGTCATTGCATGTGTATTCTTTTCACAAACCACATATGGATCAACCAGTGGTCATTGCATGTGTGTTCTCTTCACAAACCACATGTGAACCCACTAGAGTCATTGCATGTGTGTTCTTATACTAAAACCAACACTAGAGTCATTGCATGTGTGTTATTTCCTCAAACCACACATTGATCAACCACTAGAGTCATTGCCTGTGTGTTCTTGCCACAAACCACACATGGATCAACCAGTGGTCATTGCATGTGTGTTCGGACCCACTCGAGTACTTGCATGTGTGTTCTTTTCCACAAACCACATATGGATCAACCAATGGTCATTGCATGTGTGTTCTATCCACAAACCACACATCGATAAACAAGTGGTTCTCCATTGCATGTGTGTTCTTTTCCACAAACCACACATGGATCAAGCAGTGGTCATTGCATGTGTGTTCTTTCCACAAACCACTGATGGATCAACTAGTGGTAATTGCACGTGTGTTCTTTTCACAAACCACATGTGGACCCACTAGTGTCATTACATGTGTGTTCTTTTCCACAAACCACATATGGATCAACCAGTGGTCATTGCATGTGTGTTCTTTCCGCAAACCACACATGGATCAACCAGTGGTCATTGCATGTGTGTTCTTTTCCACAAACCACACATGGATCAAGTAGTGTCATTGCATGTGTGTTCTTTCCACAAACCACATATGGATCAACCGGTGGTCATTTAATGAGTGTTCTTTTCACAAACCACATATGGATCAACAAGTGGTCATTGCATGTGTGTTCTTTTCACAAACCACATGTGAACCCACTAGAGTCATTGCATGTGTGTTCTTATAATAAAACCAACACTAGAGTCATTGCATGTGTGTTATTTCCAGAAACCACACATGGATCAACCACTAGAGTCATTGCCTGTGTGTTCTTGCCACAAACCACACATGGATCAACCAGTGGTCATTGCATGTGTGTTCTTTCCACAAACCACACATGGATCCATTTGAGTCATTGCATGTTTGTTCTTATACTAAAACCACAAACCAGCACTAGACTCATTGCATGTGTGTTCTTTTCCGCAAACCGCACATGGATCAACTAGTGGTCATGGCATGTGTGTTCTTTCCACAAACCACTTATGGATCAACCAGTTGTCATTGCATGTGTGTTCTTTTCCACAAACCACTTATGGAACAACCGGTGGCATTTCATGTGTGTTCTTTTTACAAACCACACATGGATCAACCAGTGGTCATTGCATGTGTGATCTTTCCACAAACCACATATGGATCAACAAGTGGTCATTGCATCTGTGTTCTTTTCCACAAACCAAATATGGATCAACCAGTGGTCATTCCATGTGTGTTCTTTCAACAAACCACACATGGATCAACCAGTGGTTCTCCATTGCATGTGTGTTCTTTTCCACAAACCACGCATGGATCAACCAGTGGTCATTGCATGTGTGTTCTTTCCACAAACCACTTATGGATCAACCGTTGGTCATTGCATGTGTGTCTTTTCACAAACCACATGTGGACCCACTAGTGTCATTGCATGTGTGTTCTTTTCCACAAACCACTTATGGATCAACCGGTGGCATTGCATGTGTGTTCTTTTCACAAACCACACATGGATCAACCAGTGGTCATTGCATGTGTGTTCTTTTCCACAAACCAGACATGGATCAACTAGTGGTCATTGCATGTGTGTTCTTTTCCACAAACCACACATGGATCAAGAAGTGTCATTGCATGTGTGTTCTTTCCACAAACCACATATGGATCAACCAGTGGTAATTGCATGTGTGTTCTTTTCAGAAATCACATGTGAACCACTAGAGTAATTGCATGTGTGTTCTTATACTAAAACCAACACTAGATTCATTGCATGTGTGCTATTTCCACAAACCACACATTGATCAACCACTAGAGTCATTGCCTGTGTGTTCTTGCCACAAACCACACATGGATCAACCAGTGGTCATTGCATGTGTGTTCGGACCCACTAGAGTACTTGCATGTGTGTTCTTTTCCACAAACCACATATGGATCAACCAATGGTCATTGCATGTGTGTTCTATCCACAAACCACACATGGATAAACCAGTGGTTCTCCATTGCATGTGTGTTCTTTTCCACAAACCACACATGGATCAAGCAGTGGTCATTGCATGTGTGTTCTTTCCACAAACCACTGATGGATCAACTAGTGGTAATTGCACGTGTGTTCTTTTCACAAACCACATGTGGACCCACTAGTGTCATTACATGTGTGTTCTTTTCCACAAACCACATATGGATCAACCAGTGGTCATTGCATGTGTGTTCTTTCCGCAAACCACACATGGATCAACCAGTGGTCATTGCATGTGTGTTCTTTTCCACAAACCACACATGGATCAAGTAGTGTCATTGCATGTGTGTTCTTTCCACAAACCACATATGGATCAACCGGTGGTCATTTAATGAGTGTTCTTTTCACAAACCACATATGGATCAACAAGTGGTCATTGCATGTGTGTTCTTTTCACAAACCACATGTGAACCCACTAGAGTCATTGCATGTGTGTTCTTATAATAAAACCAACACTAGAGTCATTGCATGTGTGTTATTTCCAGAAACCACACATGGATCAACCACTAGAGTCATTGCCTGTGTGTTCTTGCCACAAACCACACATGGATCAACCAGTGGTCATTGCATGTGTGTTCTTTCCACAAACCACACATGGATCCATTTGAGTCATTGCATGTTTGTTCTTATACTAAAACCACAAACCAGCACTAGACTCATTGCATGTGTCTTCTTTTCCACAAACCACACATGGATCAACCAGTGGTCATTGCATGTGTGTTCTTTTCCACAAACCACACATGGATCAACCAGTGTCATTGCATGTGTGTTCTTTCCACAAACCACATATGGATCAACAAGTGGTCATTGCATGTGTGTTCTTTTCACAAACCACATATGGATCAACTAGTGGTCTTTGCATGTGTGTTCTTTTCACAAACCAAATGTGAGCCCACTAGAGTCATTGCATGTGTGTTCTTATACTAAAACCAACACTAGAATCATTGCATGTGTGTTCTTTTCACAAACCACATGTGGACCCACTAGTCATTGCATGTGTGTTCTTTTCACGAACCACATGTGGACCCACTAGATTCATTACATGGGTGTTCTTTTCCACAAACCACATATGGATCAACCAGTGGTCATTGCATGTGTGTTCTATCCACAAACCACACATGGATCAACTAGTGGTCATTGCATGTGTGTTCATTTCCACAAACCACACATGGATCAAGAAGTGTCATTGCAAGTGTGTTCTTTCCACAAACCACATATGGATCAACCAGTGGTAATTGCATGCGTGTTCTTTTCACAAATCACATGTGAACCCACTAGAGTCATTGCATGTGTGTTCTTATACTAAAACCAACACTAGAGTCATTGCATGTGTGTTCTTTCCACAAACCACACATTGATCAACCACTAGAGTCATTGCATGTGTGTTCTTGCCACAAACCACACATGGATCAACCAGTGGTCATTGCATGTGTGTTCTTTCCACAAACCACACATGGATCAACCAGTGGTCATTGCATGTGTGTTCTTTTCCACAAACCACACATGGATCAAACAGTGTCATTGCATGTGTGTTCTTTCCAGAAGCCACATATGGATCAACCAGTGGTCATTGCATGTGTGTTCTTTTCACAAACCACATATGCATCAACCAGTGGTCATTGCATGTGTGTTCTTTCCACAAACCACATGTGGACCCACTAGAGTCATTGCATGTGTGTTCTTTTCCACAAACCACATATGAATCAACAAGTGGTCATTGCATGTGTGTTCTTTCCACAAACCACACATGGATCAACCAGTGGTCATTGCATGTGTGTTCTTTTCCACAAACCACACATGGATCAAGAAGTGTCATTGCATGTGTGTTCTTTCCACAAACCACATATGGATCAACCAGTGGTAATTGCATGTGTGTTCTTTTCAGAAATCACATATGAACCACTAGAGTCATTGCATGTGTGTTCTTATACTAAAACCAACACTAGAGTCATTGCATGTGTGTTATTTCCACAAACCACACATTGATCAACCTCTAGAGTCATTGCCTGTGTGTTCTTGCCACAAACCACACATGGATCAACCAGTGGTCATTGCATGTGTGTTCTGACCCACTAGAGTACTTGCATGTGTGTTATTTTCCACAAACCATATATGGATCAACCAATGGTCATTGCACGTGTGTTCTATCCACAAACCACACATGGATAAACCAGTGGTTCTCCATTGCATGTGTGTTCTTTTCCACAAACCACACATGGATCAAGCAGTGGTCATTGCATGTGTGTTCTTTCCACAAACCACTGATGGATCAACCAGTGGTCATTGCATGTGTGTTCTTTTCACAAACCACATGTGGACCCACTAGTGTCATTACATGTGTGTTCTTTTCCACAAACCACATATGGATCAACCAGTGGTCATTGCATGTGTGTTCTTTCCACAAACCACACATGGGTCAACCAGTGGTCATTGCATGTGTGTTCGTTTCCACAAACCACACATGGATCAAGAAGTGTCATTGCATGTGTGTTCTTTCCACAAACCACATATGGATCAACCTGTGGTCATTTCATGAGTGTTCTTTTCACAAACCACATATGGATCAACTAGTGGTCATTGCATGTGTGTTCTTTTCACAAACCACATGTGAACCCACTAGAGTCATTGCATGTGTGTTCTTATACTAAAACCAACACTAGAGTCATTGCATGTGTGTTATTTCCACAAACCACACATGGATCAACCACTAGAGTCATTGCATGTGTTCTTTCCACAACCACACATGGATCAACCAGTGGTCATTGCATGTGTGTTCTTTCCACAAACCACACATGGATCCATTTGAGTCATTGCATGTTTGTTCTTATACTAAAACCACAAACCAGCACTAGACTCATTGCATGTGTGTTCTTTTCCACAAACCGCACATGGATCAACTAGTGGTTATGGCATGTGTGTTCTTTCCACAAACCACTTATGGATCAACCAGTTGTCATTGCATGTGTGTTCTTTTCCACAAACCACTTATGGAACAACCGGTGGCGTTTCATGTGTGTTCTTTTTACAAACCACACATTGATCAACCAGTGGTCATTGCATGTGTGCTCTTTCCACAAACCACATATGGATCAACAAGTGGTCATTGCATGTGTGTTCTTTTCCACAAACCAAATATGGATCAACCAGTGGTCATTCCATGTGTGTTCTTTCAACAAACCACACATGGATCAACCAGTGGTTCTCCATTGCATGTGTGTTCTTTTCCACAAACCACACATGGATCAACTAGTGGTCATTGCATGTGTGTTCTTTGCACAAACCACTTATGGATCAACCGTTGGTCATTGCATGTGTGTCTTTTCACAAACCACATGTGGACCCACTAGTGTCATTGCATGTGTGTTCTTTTCCACAAACCACTTATGGATCAACCGGTGGCATTGCATGTGTGTTCTTTTCACAAACCACACATGGATCAACCAGTGGTCATTGCATGTGTGTTCTTTTCCACAAACCAGACATGGATCAACTAGTGGTCATTGCATGTGTGTTCTTTTCCACAAATCACACATGGATCAAGAAGTGTCATTGCATGTGTGTTCTTTCCACAAACCACATATGGATCAACCAGTGGTAATTGCATGTGTGTTCTTTTCAGAAATCACATGTGAACCACTATAGTAATTGCATGTGTGTTCTTATACTAAAACCAACACTAGATTCATTGCATGTGTGCTATTTCCACAAACCACACATTGATCAACCACTAGAGTCATTGCCTGTGTATTCTTGCCACAAACCACACATGGATCAACCAGTGGTCATTGCATGTGTGTTCGGACCCACTAGAGTACTTGCATGTGTGTTCTTTTCCACAAACCACATATGGATCAACTAACGGTCATTGCATGTGTGTTCTATCCACAAACCACACATGGATAAACCAGTGGTTCTCCATTGCATGTGTGTTCTTTTCCAAAAACCACACATGGATCAAGCAGTGGTCATTGCATGTGTGTTCTTTCCACAAACCACTGATGGATCAACCAGTGGTCATTGCATGTGTGTTCTTTTCACAAACCATATGTGGACCCACTAGTGTCATTACATGTGTGTTCTTTTCCACAAACCACATATGGATCAACCAGTGGTCATTGCATGTGTGTTCTTTCCACAAACCACACATGGATCAACCAGTGATCATTGCATGTGTGTTCTTTTCCACAAACAACACACATGGATCAAGAAGTGTCATTGCATGTGTGTTCTTTCCACAAACCACATATGGATCAACCTGTGGTCATTTCATGAGTGTTCTTTTCACAAACCACATATGGATCAACTAGTGGTCATTGCATGTGTGTTCTTTTCACAAACCACATGTGAACCCACTAGAGTCATTGCATGTGTGTTCTTATACTAAAACCAACACTAGAGTCATTGCATATGTGTTATTTCCACAAACCACACATGGATCAACCACTAGAGTCATTGCATGTGTTCTTTCCACAACCACACATGGATCAACCAGTGGTCATTGCATGTGTGTTCTTTCCACAAACCACACATGGATCCATTTGAGTCATTGCATGTTTGTTGTTATACTAAAACCACAAACCAACACTACACTCATTGCATGTGTGTTCTTTTCCACAAACCGCACATGGATCAACTAGTGGTTATGGCATGTGTGTTCTTTCCACAAACCACTTATGGATCAACCAGTTGGCATTGCATGTGTGTTCTTTTCCACAAACCACTTATGGAACAACCGGTGGCATTGCATGTGTGTTCTTTTTACAAACCACACATGGATCAACCAGTGGTCATTGCATGTGTGCTCTTTCCACAAACCACATATGGATCAACAAGTAGTCATTGCATGTGTGTTCTTTTCCACAAACCAAATATGGATCAACCAGTGGTCATTCCATGTGTGTTCTTTCAACAAACCACACATGGATCAACCAGTGGTTCTCCATTGCATGTGTGTTCTTTTCCACAAACCACGCATGGATCAACCAGTGGTCATTGCATATGTGTTCTTTCCACAAACCACTTATGGATCAACCGTTGGTCATTGCATGTGTGTCTTTTCACAAACCACATGTGGACCCACTAGAGTCATTGCATGTGTGTTCTTTTCCACAAACCACTTATGGATCAACCGGTGGCATTGCATGTGTGTTCTTTTCACAAACCACACATGGATCAACCAGTGGTCATTGCATGTGTGTTCTTTCCACAAACCACATATGGATCAACCAGTGGTCATTGCATGTGTTTTCTTATCCACAGACCACATATGGATCAACCAGTGGTCATTGCATGTGTGTTCTTTCCACAAACCACACATGGATCAACAAGTAGTTCTCCATTGCATGTGTGTTATTTTCCACAAACCACACATGGATCAACCAGTGGTTCTCCATTGCATGTGTGATCTTTCCACAAGCCACACATTGATCAACCACTAGAGTCATTGCATGTGTGTTCTTTTCCACAAACAACACATGGATCAACCAGTGTCATTGCATGTGTGTTCTTTCCACAAACCACATATGGATCCATTTGAGTAATTTCATGTTTGTTCTGATACTAAAACTAGCACTGCCCCCCAATGGATCCACCGTTAGACCGAGTCTTCTAGAAGGCACGCCATAACACAGTTGCTCTGCTTGACGATTGTTACATACCGTTCGATTGTTGCGCTTGGACGATTGGGATGGCCTTCACGAGAGAGATACTCGAGTAGGCTGTTCTACGGCATGATTGGCCACGCTCGCTCGGGACAAACTGGCATGTTGCGAGTGTTACGACTCACGAGTTGAGTGGGCCATAACCCAGTGTCACGTCCCTGTTACTTCTCTTCCTCCCCGTACTTCTCTTCCTTCCCCTCAAATCCACTTTCCCAACTTCACTTCCATCCGGCTGTAGCCGCAAGACGACGACATCCACCAATTCTCCGGTCGCAACCTTCATGGTAAGAAATCATTTTATAAGCTTTTGAACTTATCCTACATATTCCTACTATTTGCCAATCTAACTGCTGATCTTTTTTCCGATTTCTCGACGAACTTCAGATATGGCAGATGTTGCAGCCCAAGAATCTGGAGATCCTCGCGTGCAACTTTGCAGCGGCGTTCCTGCTCGTGTGCTCCCACCCAGGATGCTTTCACTGTTACTCCTACCACGAGCTCCCGCTCCACGAGCTCGCGTACCTGCACGGCGCATGCTCCTGCACGGAGCCGGGCTGCAACTACACCGGCCCGCCGGCAGAGCTTGTCGTCCACCTTGCAAAGGGGCACTTGATCGAAGTGATTAGGATCTCGTACGGGCAAGCCCAACTTCTCCAAGAGCAGGTGCCGTTCACTTACTCGGCACGCCGCCTACTAATTTTCTAGGGGGGACGACTCTGTTTTCGTCCTGACCATCACCGCCGGTGTTCCGGGAACCAGAGCCGGGCCCACCGTCATGGGTGCCGTATGCATCCGGTCGGTCTCGTGCGCCTGGCCTGTATACACGGTGCGCATGTGGGCGAACGCCCAGCCGCCGTCGTCAGATAGCATTCTTGTGCTAGCCGAGGCGCCGAGCTGCCCGACGCCGCGGGAGGTGGAGTATGTGGACCTAAGGTCGATCCTATGCGTGCCATCTCAGTACCTTGTCGTTGCTGGATCGAACAGGTAGATGCATTTCTACATTTGTATCGAGAAGACCGACAGGCAAATGTAGTACTTGTGCTTTCGTTACTGTTAGACTTAAGCGATGCTTCTCAGGTGCTTAGAGCATACGTGTTGTGCGAATGTACCCCAGTTGTAGTTTTCAGTACTCCTTAATACTTCAACTAGTTATTATATTGGTCTAATCAGCTTGCTGTTGTCACATTGCAAAGTCCGCTTGCTCTAGACAGACCGGCAATACCGTGTGCTCCCGCTCCCGCATGCCAGTGTCACGTGTTCCGAGGGCCCACCTGCTAGTGTCATTCCCCCTCCTCTTCCTTCCCCTCGAAGCCACTGTCCCAACTTCTCTTCCATCCTGCCACTCTCGTCCGATGGTTGTAATCTGATGATTTTTGTTGGATTGTTTACAAGTAATCTACATTGATAATGCAACATGCAAATGGCACAGGAACAATTTCTAAAGTGGAAGCACTCACACGCTGCTATTGCACATATTTCTCAATATAGCTCGACAAACCCATTACAATAATTGTACTCGCATTAAACACAGCCGAAATTGCAACCATCCTAAACAACATCTAAACCCACATCACACCGCTGTCGTCGGAGTCCACCTCAATTGGTGACACCGCCGTTCCCTTCCCAACGACATCCACTCCCGCCCATGGCTTGCCCTTCGCTAAGAAGGCAACAATGGCGTTTTGCACAGCTTCGTCCCCGTCGTCCTCCACATCAGAATCGGCAATGAAGAAGGTGACGGTGTTAGCGTGGACCGAGCACCGTCGCGCCTCGCGGCTCCTACTCGAGCTTGACGCCGCAGTAGTCCTTCTATAGGTAGGAGGGGCCGAGATCGCATACGTAGCATCGTCGCTCCTCTCAAGAAACCATGGCCATTTGATACTATGACGGTAGGATCTTGGGGTGAATCCGCCGTGGCGAGCCGTAGCGGAAGCAATGGAGTGGATGGATCTGCCGGCCCGAGCCATGACAAGTTCCTAGGAGGGAGTAAGACTGTGGGCCAGGTGTGTCTGGTTCCTGAGCAAGGCCTCCCAGTGATATGTACGCGGGTAAGGTACCAAAAAATTTCGTCCAATGCGCGCGATAGGGCATTTGAACCATGAAGGCGCGAGTTTTTTTTGACAAGTCCACACACTAGGTCCCCAACCTGTCAGCTGAATGTGGACGGTAGGATTCTGCCCGAGTTATTAAGTAGGGATAAACCACGCTTCACCACTACCCTGATATCCAAAGGCTCCTCTTTCCTCTGCCCTCGCTCCCCTCGCTCAAGGCTCACAGCTCGTGCAGTTTGTCTCGGGCGGAATCAGGGTCGGCTCAACACCGTCAGGCGGGTGCCCCCATCAGGTACCGGAGGGCTCCCTATGATTACTACCCCGATATGATGTGTTTGTGCAGTGAGAAGATGCCAAGATGGATTTCGTGGACCAACGAAAATACTGCAGGAAAATTCAGCAACTACAGCATCAGAGCGGTAAGTTCCTACTGTAGGTACAATGGTAACCCGGATCCGGAAAGCGTAGTGTAATTCTTTTTTTGTTTCCTTCGATCTACTACGCAGGAAGGGAGGGGGACTGGCTGTGACAAGTTTGTGTGGATCAAAAAGCCACTGACAGGTTTTCACAGAGAGCTTATTCAAGATCTATGTGATGCTGTGTGGGACAAGAAAGAGGAGATTCGTGCGATGGAGCGAGAGATCCGGGAGCTTCGCCAGGTGTAGGGGAGGCAGGGGCAGGGAGGTGGTGAGACAGACGGGCTCAAGATTAGGCCAGATAGTGGACACAATTTCCTCATTATCTGGCATTATCTGTTGCATTTGCAGTTTATGTTGCCATGTCGTTGTCTAGCAGCTGAAATAAGTTGCTGCTTCGTGGAGTGTAGCGGCCAGCTTAAGAAATTATTTTCCAGCCCAGAAACTTATCATAAGTGTAATGCCAATAGCAGTGATTTACTAAGCGCCTATAAATAAATCATGTCTGTGCTACTAACACCCATCGATTTTGGGGACGTTTTAACCGCTCAGCTATCGCGATTTTTCAAACAGTAGTGGCACAGTCACAGTTTTGGATTGAACTAGTGGCCTCAGCTGTATCAAATCCTAAAGTCGCGATAAATTTTACTCCGAGTACGGGAGTCAGATTGTTTCGCCCGACAAGTTACATGCACACAACTCCAAAGTTTAACCGTACTACATATATAGGTTCAAGTTCAATACATCATTAGGCTGCTACACTGCTAGCCCTCTTTCTCTGCTTGGGTTCCAACTTTCTTCCTCTTTCTATCATGTCCACTGGCTTCTTCATCTCCTGCCTTCTTCCTCTTCCTGGGTTCCAATTTTCTTACCTTCACGTACCCTGCATCTCCGGGCCGAGGGAAGTCAGGCCAATCAGCACCAGAATCTTGTTCGGCATCATCACTCCACTCGTTTTGGTTTTCTTCCCACAGCAAAATCACTGAGTCGGCTGTCTTGTTTCTTACCTTGCGCTTCCTGTAAAAAAAATAGTACATGGATTACTACCTTATATCTACAGACTATAAATTTTTTTGTGTGTGAATGTACCATCTCATACCTAGGTTTGGGAGCATTAAGGGGACATACAGCTGCTCTATGGCCTATAAGATGGCAGGTCTTGCATCTGCTTTTGCCCTTCTTTGTAGCACAGAAAGCCGAACCCTTCTTCTCGAGAAAATTCTTAAACCTATTCACCTGGGGTCTTCCTCTTCCCCTTTTTGTAACTGGCTGGCAAAGCTCGAAAGATAGTTGGAGTTGAGGCCACTGAGATGGGTCTATACATGGCTCGACGGATCCAGCGTACGCAACTCTGAACTTTTCAATAGAGTAGTAGTCTGACAAATACTGATCCAAATGTGGTAGAGTTCTTTTCTTCACGAAGAAGGCCAAGGCGTGGTCGCAAGGTTTCCCGTTATGCTGCCACTCTAAGAAGGTGCATTCTCGCAGCTGGATGTTCACAACATCCCTTTTGCCACTCGTGGACATATCGACCACCTCACAGCTTCTGCTGGTTGACGGGAGAACCTTAAGATGAGCAAGTCCTCGGCTTCTCTTGTGCAGTTGCTGTACAACTGGCAGTAGCATATGTCCTGTAAGTCTCCTACCTATCTCTCTCCTTATATTTAACAACTTCATGATCATACCATGTATGTTGTCCATCAAGATATGAATAGGACACACTTTTATGTCATTCACCCAGTTATTCACGCATTCTGCAAGGTTGTTGTTTATGTAATCAACTTTGATGTCAGGGTTGAATTGACTCCTCTTCCATAGCTGCGAATGATGGATGGCTAAGTACTCTGGAAGTTCAGGGGCTTCGGCAAAAGTCTTGCTCATAAAATAATCGCTGCTACTAGGTTTGTAAACTATAGCAGCAGGAAACATGGAACAAAATACGCTGCCTGCGTAGTGTGAGTACAAGTTGAGCATCATATGGGCATGGCATTCTCTACCTTCAGCTCGCGGGAACACCTCCTTCACTGCATTCGTCAGCCCTTTGCATGCATCCGTGGATATAGCCAATGGATCCATGTGGCCTATTGATCTCCTGAGCTCCCTTATAAACCAGACCCAGTTTTCCTCTGTTTCTGTTTCAAACAGCCCGAATGCCACTGGGAATATCCAGTTGTGACCATCAAGTGTTGTGGCAGATGGCAGGCAGCCTTTCCATTTGCCAGTTAGGACAGTGCTTTCTACACTCAAATACGGCCTACAGCCGTCCTTGAATCCCTGGATGCAAGTTTTAAGCCCCATGAAAAATCTTTTGAAATATATTTTACCACCTTCTGATTCGGTGTCAATCTCCACAACACTCCCTAGACACCTAGCTTGTACCTCCGCCTTGAAGTTGTACATCATCTTGAAGCTATTGCTCCAATCCCCATGGAAGACCGCCAGAGCTTTCTCTTTACCTTTCCAAACCGTGTAATACAGAAGGACAATGTTGTATTTAGAACCGAGGCTAGTCTTAATATTCTTCGCGGTCTCATTAGGGTTATCCTTTACTATGGACATAGATTGGATAGCAACCCACTCCGTATCAGCCATTGAGGATTTCAGTTTGCTGCCTGTCGGACACATGTGTGGAGGGCCCATTGTAACTAACTCGGTGAATTACGCTCTAAGTTGCATGCCTGTATGAGCGAAAGTGGTTAAAATAGTACGGTGGGGCCCAGGGGCCACTCACAGGTAGACCTGTCGGCCGTCCTAACCACTTCCAGAACATCGGGACAAGAACGAGCGGCGTAATCGGCAGGCGAAGGGATCAACTACATACACAAGTGAGTATGTATGCAAGCCACCATACAACAGTTTTCAGAGCCATTCCATCTAAAAGAAATAGAAATATTGCAACGCCATACGGCAAGATCCAAATGTCCTAGATAGAGATAATAGTTTAGGATAGCTCCTCATACATCAAACATCAGAGTATCAGGCAGAAGCGGAAAACAAGATCCGAGTACGGATAAGAAGCAAATCGGCATAAGATGCCACATAAATAAACACATCCCGCCCACAGATCTCGTGGATCCCCATCCCTGGAATCTCTACACCGACTGATCGTTTCCAACATCATCTGTCTCCTCCACCCAGTATCCATCTTGTGAGTACACCTGTCCATCTGAATCAAACAATTTATCGTGTGAGACCCTATGGGTACTCAGCAAGTCTCTATGCCTCTAAAGGGGACATATACCTGGGGTGACGCAATTGCAGCAAAAGATAATAACTGACAAGTCTATAGATACTCGCTAACCATCCGCCTAACCAATGATAGACGGATGTCCGTTAATTAGTAACAACAGTTATAACAGTATAATTAACAGATCCATCCTCCTTCTCGCTTACCAACGAGAAAGCGGACGAACAACCCATCCGTTGACAGTTTTATTAACCATTCCATGAGCATTGCACTAATTACTAGTCAGGTATTTAGTCAGATTAAAAGCGGTACTTTAGTTATACTTGTCTATGATCGAGAAACTGTGCTCCAAGTCGTCCATAACCGCGCACACGGCTTTCAGAAAGTTTTACCCTGCACGGGTGCACAAATAGCAACACACATTCGATCAACCTCGGAAAAACCAAATCAAAACCCAATGAGGCATTCACGATAAAGCGATCACAGGATTCAGAAATATTTCAGGGGGCCACCCCACTAAGCTACCCGCAACGAAGTTGGCCGGCTCCGGAACGGACCCAGGGTTTGTGTGGACGGCGGTAAACGACTGGGAACCCGAAAGTGTGACTGGGCTTGTCGATATAGTGAAAACGTGTCACGATCCAAAACAGTACAAGTGCTCCATGCACAATCGTAAATAAACAGGAAAGCATGGCATAAGTACAGGATAGTAATAAAACCCCGAACTAATTGTGGCCCCAAGAAATAGAAATGAATCAAGCTCTGGCTCAGGGGGGTCCATAAGTCCTCCCGGATGTGGATAGTGCGAATAGTCAAGGAACAGGTATCAAGTACTCGGGGTCCTACGGGACACAAGTGAGCATGAAAAAAAAAACCAAATAGCAGATATTGCTCACCGGTGCCTCTTTCATTAGTTATCCCATTACTACCCAGGTTAAGTTGTTTAGGTACCTCGTTATCCATCAGACACTCACATACCCTACACATGCTATTCTACGACTCGCATGGCTCAAACAACTCTTGTAGTAATGGCTCATGGGATCGAGGAACAAGCTTCGGTGGGGTTTAAAAGTAAAGGCTATGCAGTACTTGGGATTCAATTCAATGCAATCGCGACTCAATGATGGAAGAATAAGATAGAAGCAATAGGTACTATATGTATGCAAGCATGTGGTAGTGCTTGCCTGGTAGCTCAGTTGAAGCGAGAGATGGATCTGGGTAGAACTCCTGTGATTTTATCATTTATGTAGTCAAGTTTTATTGCCATAAACAGTTCTGATTTTTAATAATGACATGATGCATGCTTCAATTCAGAACATTGAATGCATAGTTAGAACGGGCTCGTCGCGCTGATCGATTTAGACATATTATTTGCTGAATTTGGAGTTGTGGAATTAAAGTTATTAATTATTTAAGAAAAGGCATTTTTATTGCATTTGAACCATTTCGAAAATTTAAATTGTCTAAATGATATTTTGAATGGCATATTTGAATTCCTCACATTTTTCTGATTCCAAAACATATATTATAAGTATTATTTGGAATTATAATTCAAAAGTTATTAAAAACAGATTTAAATTTGAATTTAAACATTTCTGAAATTGTTTTTATTTAAACAGAAAAGCAGGCAGACTTATTCTACTCAGCCACACCTAGCCCCAGTCACTGACGGTGGGACCGATGCTAAACTGGCGCAGCTGCGCGCGCCAGCCAGCCACAGGGACTGACTGGTGGGGACAGTGGCCTCGCGGGTCCACTGCGCGTGGCCAGCCGGTGGGCGACACGTGGCGGATCCGGGGGACTGCGGGGCGAGGATTACAAAAATCCGGGAACCTTTTTGTAAAAATGCCCACAGGCGATGATAGGTGGGGTCGGAGGGGAACGCGGGTTTGAGTGAGTAAAAAGGTGGGGGGTTTTGTGGAAAGGGTGCAGCTGCTACTGTTTGTCTTCCTGAATTAACTGACGGAAACGCCAGAGCACGCGCGGCGCGGTGGGGCTCGAACTCGCGACCGCTCGCTCACGCACAGTGGGCGGAACCAGTGCAGTGGTTAGGGAATGTTGGAGGGTTGCGGTTGCGCGGCTAGGTAAGGCTGCTGCGAGGCAAGGCGATGAAACGCAAACACGCACGCCGGCGCACAGAGTGTGCTCGGCACAACGTCCGGCGAGGCCAGAAGGTTACAGCGAGGCAGAGGATGTCAGAGAGGGAGGCCAGCTCACTGCGAGTGCGTCGGTGGGGTTGGTTCGGGCCAGGGAGCGGCGGATCAACGACGATGCAGACGGCCGGCTCGGCTAGGGTTTTCTCGGGCGCATCGTCGTGCCGCGGCTCGGGGCGCTCTCCTCCTCGTTGTTGTGCACAGGGACATCGCCAGGGGCCTCGCAGTCTTCCTCGACAATCACGACGCCACGCTCGCCTCCTTGATCTGTAGGTGGAAGCCGAAGCCGAGGGTGGCGGCCGGAGTTGGAGAAGAAGTGGAGCAGGGGGTAGCTGGCGTAGGGCTGCGGCGTAGAGGCCTGGGGTAGATTTGGGGCACAACAGAGGAAACGTGGAGGAGTAGATATGGATAGGAGAGGAGAGGGGTGCCATGGGGTAGCTCGGTGGAGGAAAAGGTGGCTTCGGCCACCTTTTTCCTTTCTCCCTCACATGCTCGGTGTGGGCAGGGCCAGGCAGGTAGCTGCGGCTGCTGGTGGGGCCAGGGAGAGGAGAAGGTGCTCGGTGGGGCTCTGGTCCAGCGAGAGAAAATAAGAGGGAGGCCGAGAGGGGAGGCTCGGGTAGATGGTGTCGAGCTAGGGTTGGGGTAGCTCGGTTAGGTTAGGGTAGCTGGGGTGGGTCCTGGTTGGCAGCAAGAGAGAGAGGAAGAGAGAGGACAGCTAGGGGGGATGCTCGGCATGGTGAGAGCAAGGTGGTGGTGAGGTTAGGGTTAGGGTAGGGAGGAGGGTTAGGGTTTAGATTAAAGTGGGGTGTGGTGGTGATTAGGGTTTGAGCATGGGCAAGACACGATCAAGCATGAAGTAAGGAGATGGGGTGAGGGTGAGATTTGATTGACACATGGTGATGGTGAAGAAAAACACAAGAGGGAGAGAGATAAGGTGTTTAGGATTTTAGGTGCACATGGCAAGGAGAGAAAAGATCCAGATGGCGAGGGTTTAGGGTATAACAAAAGAAAAGAATAGAGCCAACAAGATTTGAATCCCAAAGGAGCCATGATCCACTCCAAAAATCCAAGATGAGAAGGTGGTGATGATCTTGCATGGCCCATGCATATTCAATAAATGCCATGTTAGCTTTTGTGAAAACAAAATAATAATCATGGCATTTATACACATGCATTCCCAAAATATGGAGTAAGGCCAAGCTAAAAGAATTAAAATGGAATGATATTGGATGTTCCATGTGGAGTAGATGGAGATGATCATATTTGAATCTAATTAGAACATGCTAGTGTGTGTATTCCACTAGGTGCATAATATCCTCAAAAATATTCCAACATGAGCATTCACTCAAAATCAACCCATATGGAAGCTTGAAAAAGGGGTACCACTCACAAGGCATGCAAAGGTGGCTCCACATATCAATAATGTGAAAACAACATGATGCTAATGTGAGAGCATGTGGAAGTAGGAGTGGATCCATCCCAACCCACATGAGCTAGATTAAATGCCAAAGGAAAATGTACAAGCTCATGGATAATTAGGATGGTGGAATTATAAGGTGGTGACAAAGAAAAAGGTGATGGAGTTGATTAAAAGATATGCCCCCAACTCAACTTGGGCATCAAGCATTTATCAAGAACCAAATACAATATATCAAGAGCTAAATACAATTATTAATGCATATGAGAGAAGAACCAAATGAAAAGGGTTTTATATGATGCTCAAATGCAAGGTGGCATGATGACATGAGCATGATATAATTATGATGCAACAATTATAAGTAGGAAGTAGCAATTATATTACTAGACCAAGTAGCATTACATATGTTAGACATATGGGATGCTACAACTCTCCTCCACTAAACATGAATCTCGCCCCGAGATTCTAGGAAGAAGAAGACACGAAGAGGGTAGGACACTTGGCACGGAGCTCATCCTCGCGTTCCCAAGTGGCTTCATCAATGGAATGATGCGACCACTGCACCTTGTAGAACTTGATGGACTTGTTGTGAGTCCTTCTTTCTGCGACTTCTAGAATTTTTATGGGGTGTTCTTGGTAAGACAGATCTTCCTGGAGATTAATGAGTTCATGGTCCACGGTCGTGCCGGGATCCTTGAAGCACTTCTTGAGTTGAGAGATATGGAAAACATCATGGACCTTGAGTTTTTCAGGGAGCTCAAGAGCATAAGCGACTTCTCCTCTTCTTCCACGAACTTTGAAAGGACCGATGTATCTAGGAGCCAGCTTTCCTTTGATACCAAAGCGGTGTGTGCCTCTCATGGGAGTTACACGAAGGTAAACGAGATCACCAGGGACATACTCCATGTCCGTGTGCTTTCTGTCATAGTTACTCTTCTGGCAACTTTGAGCAACCTTCTGATTTTCAAGAATTATGTGAACCTTCTCCTCCGCTTGAGTTACAATGTCGGGGCCAAACAATGCTCTTTCACCTGCGCCCGACCAACCAATCGGAGTTCTGCATTTGCGTCCATAGAGAACCTCAAATGGTGCCATCTTTAGACTTTTCTGGAAGCTGTTGTTGTAAGAGAATTCAGCATAAGGAAGGCATTCTTCCCACTTCATGCCGAAAGAGATAACGCAAGCACGGAGCATATCTTCCAGAATCTGATTGATCCTTTCAACTTGTCCTTGCGACTGAGGGTGGTAAGCTGTGCTGAAGTTCAATTTTGTTCCCAAAGAATTTTGGAAACTTCCCCGGAACTTGGAAGTGAAGATGCTTCCACGGTCTGAACTGATCTCAAGAGGAACCCCATACAGAGAGACAATTCTGTTGATATAGAGCTCAGCCAACTGAATTGCACAAATTGTTTCCTTGACGGGAAAGAAGTGAGCCACTTTAGAAAGCCTGTCGATGACAACAAAGATTGCATTGTTGCCCTTCTGCGACCTTGGAAAACCAGTTATGAAGTCCATCTGTACTTTCTCCCATTTCTACTCCGGAGGCTTCAATGGCTGTAGAAGACCGGAAGGTTTCTTATGGACAGCTTTAACTCTACGGCAGACATCACACTCCGAGACATACTTGGCACAACATTGTTTCAACCCAGGCCACCAATATTATGTTTTCAAGTCCATGTACATCTTAGTGTTGCCAGGGTGGATAGAAAGAACAGAATCATGCGCCTCCTTAAGAACTTGCTCTCTTAATCCCGGGTAGTTCAGAACAAACATCCAGTGTTCAAAGAAAAGAGCGCCTTGGTCGTCGACATGGAAGGACTCATACTTCGGAAGCTGAATGTTGGAGATGATCTTTTTAGTGTAAGGATCACCAAGTTGAATGGAGCGAACTTTTTCTTCCAAGAGAGCTGTTGCCAGAAGGTTCAGAAGATACCCTTGATCCACAATTTCAAGGTTGAGCTTGCGGAATTCCTCACACAAGAGAGGCTGTTGTTCTTCCACCATGAGGTTGTTGACATAAGCTTTTCGGCTGAGAGCATCGGCCATGACATTAGCTTTTCCCGGAGTGTAGTTGATGGTCAAATCGAAATCATTAATTGCTTCAATCCACCTTCTCTAACGAAGGTTGAGATCAGGCTGTGTGAAGATATACTTCAGACTCTTGTGATCAGAGAAGATCTCACAACGGTTGCCAAGCAAGTAGTGCCTCCATACTTTCAAAGCAAAGACAACTGCTGCGAGTTCGAGGTCATGTGTAGGATAGTTGATCTCATGCGTGTTCAACTGTCGAGAGGCATAAGCAACAACTTGTTTTTGTTGCATAAGGACCGCACCCAATCCTTGCAATGAGGCGTCATAGAATATCTGGAAAGGCTTTGATGTATCTGGAGGAATCAAGACCGGTGTGGAAGTGAGCTTTTATTTGAGTGTTTCAAAGCTTGCTTGATATGCAGGAGACCAAAGGTATTTCTTGCCTTTCTTGAGGAGATCGGTAAGAGGCTTCGCAATCTTCGAGAAGTTTTGAACGAAGCGACGGCAGTAACTGGCCAAACCAAGGAAACTCCGGACTTCTTTGACATTTTTAGGTGGAAGCCAGTCCACAATTGTCTTAATAGTTTCTGGGTTGACGGCAATGCCCTTGGCAGAGATGACGTGACCAAGATAGGTGACTTGAGGCAGCCAGAACTCATACTTGGAGAACTTTTCATACAGGCGGTTCTCACGAAGCTTGTTTAGGACACACCGAAGATGTTCTTCATGTTCTTCCTTTGACTTAGAATAGACTAGAATGTCATCTAGATAGACCACAACGAACTTATCAAGATACTCCATGAAAACCGAGTTCATAAGCCTCGATAAGGTGGCAGGTGCATTGGTGAGACCGAAAGACATGACCGTGTACTCATACAGGCCATACCGGGTGGTGAAAGCTGTTTTGGGAACATCTTCCTTGCGAATCTTGATTTGATGATATCCACTTCTCAAATCAAGCTTAGAGAATACCACAGCTCCAGCTAGCTGATCGAAGAGATCATTAATCCGCGGAAGGGGATATTTATTCTTGATGGTTTTAGCATTGAGAGCCCGATAGTCAACACAAAGTCTATCAGTCTTGTCTCGCTTCTTGACAAAGATGGTTGGGCTACCCCAAGAAGAAGTACTGTGCTGAATGAAACCCAACTTCTCTTGTTCATCAAGCTGACGTTTGAGTTCAGCCAACTCAGCAGGTCCCATTTTATAAGGCCGCTTGGAGATAGGAGCGGTTCCAGGTTCAAGTTCAATCACAAACTCGACCTCACGATCCGGAGGCATACCTGGTAACTCTTCAGGAAAGACATCTGGGAACTCATAGACCACCGGAACACTCTGAATAGCTTCCATAACATCATCATTCAGAGCCGCCAAAGAGAAAAGCTGAATTGCAGGAGTCAGACTTGGAGAATAGACCATATGGCCTTCAGGAATTTTCAGAGAAACCGAGCATTCAGCACAATCAATCACAACATCAATGCCCAAGATAACATCAATGCTAGAATTGCCTAGAATAATTAAGGAAGCCGGAAACAAAGAGCCACCAATCTCAATTTGATTGCCATGGCTGATATGAGCAGCCCTCATATTTGACCCAGGAGATTGTACCACAAGACGATGCAATAAAGGAACCACAGCTAGATCATGCTCATGTGCAAAATTGTGAGGAACAAAAGAATGCGAAGCACCAGAATCAAACAAAACTCGTGCAGGGACTGAGTTAACAGGAAGCATACCCATCACAACTCCAGGAGCATGCTCAGCTTGAGCGACGTTGACACAGTTGGCACGAGCAACCGTAGACCCGGGCTTGGTGTTGATGTTGAGAGCCTGAGGTCGAGGTGCATGAACCATAGAAGAACTTGCCGCAGGTCTTGGAGGTGGTGGAGGAAGAGCTTTGTTGTTCATTGGACAATTCCAGTGCTGATGCCCAGTGTTTCCACAAGTGTAGCAAGCACCAGGTGGACGTGGAGTAGCGTAGCCAGGGACTCCGCCAGGCTTTCCAGGGTAGTTGTGATTGTAGCCCCTAGGAGCCGAGGTGAAGGAGTTTGGTGGCCTTGCCGTGTAGCTTGACGGTCTTGGTGGAGCCAGGAGCGACGGTGGGGTGTTAGGAACCCACACGCGGCGCTTAGAAGGAGCTGTCATAGCTGAAGAGCTTGCTGCATCGTGGCTGCGTTTCTTTGACTCCTCAAACACTTGCCTACTTGCTTCTTCCTGCAGAGCTGTATGTTGGAGTTCTAGAAAAGACCCCGGCCTTGCATGAGTGATTGCATATTTGATTGATGCATTGAGTCCTTGCCTGAACCTCTTTTGCTTCTTCTTGTCATCAGAGATCTCATCGCCACCATACCGAGAAAGGTTCATGAAGTTTCTGATATAGGCATTGACATTGTCATTGCCCTGCTTGAGGTTGAGAAACACTTCCTTCATCCTTTCCATGACAATTTCTGACAGATATTGCTCTTTGCAGGCCACAGTGAATTGCTCCCAAGTAGGCTGAATACCAGAGTGGTCTACCTTCAGGTAATTTTCCCACCATAGAGCTGCATCTCCCTTCAGAAGGTGCGTGGCACATTTTACCCATTCTTGCTCAGGAACATCCGAAGTCATCAGCAACCTTGACATTTCACGCAGCCAATCATCAACATCAAGTGGCTGATCAGACACCTCAAATTGGCGTGGGTTGAACTTCAGAAAACTCTTGATGTCTCCTCGCTTGGGAGGTGGAGGTAGCGGGACAAACTCATTCCTCCTCACGCTTTCTTCAAATCGCTGCTGGTTCTGCTGCATTGCTCCCAAGGCATTAGCAATACTTGCCAAGACAGCCCCCAGTTCAGGTGGTATGTCCTCCTCAGAACGACGTGGTGGTGCCATCCTGTGATTGATATAAAACAAAAGTCAGTACTATAATGGAGAATAATAATAATCCAAAATAGTACCAAAATGGAATTAACCAAGATTAAAGGATACAATTCACTAAGATGATATTAAAATATCAACAAAGTTCAAGGCACCTAGAAGATATTAAGCATATCGCACACGACTGAACAAGGAGTGTGGTACACAAGCTAACAAAGAATTTTTTTTCCGCAAATTTCGGCATTAAGATACCACTATATGCGCAAAACCACTTAACGAATCAAGATTAATAACTCTACCAATTCAATATACAAGAACGAATGATAAAAGTAGTGGTATGGTCGCGACTCCATCCCACACTCAAATCATTACTCCGCACATGAATAAGTAAAACACATATCCGAACACCTTCATTTTAAGATGAACCTAAAGATTAGTAACTGCGGAAACGAACACCCCAAACAAGATAACGTCGGATAACAAAGAGTAAGACAGATCGCATCGGTATACAATGAATCAGATAGATCGCGTCGGTTTACAAAGGCCAGTCGGTATGGAATGTACCAACAGTTGATAACCAAAAGGCAGATAGTGATAACATTTGGATGCAACAGATAGACAAGGAATTCACACACACACACAACCTATGGTACTACGGAACCCAGAACACGTGAATCCTAGTTTGCATTTTTAAAAGAGAATTGAAAACGTTACACTTCCTTACCAGAAAAAGGGTGGGTGGGTGGGTAAGAAGAAAAATGGAAGCAGTCCTACTCTCACATTTTGTTTTTCCCTAGTATACATAGCTACCAAAAATATTTGCTAGACTGACAACGACCATTTTGCTGAGACCCTGAAGGGTGGGATGGCTCTGATACCAATTGTAACTACCTCGGTGAATTACACTCTAAGTTGCATGCCTGGATGAGCGAAAGTGGTTAAAATAGTATGGTGGGGCCCAGGGGCCACTCACAGGTAGACCTGTCGGCCGTCCTAACCACTTCCAGAACATCGGGACAAGAACGAGCGGTGTAATCGGCAAGCGAAGGGATCAACTACATACACAAGTGAGTATGTATGGAAGCCACCATACAACTGTTTTCAGAGCCATTCCATCTAAAAGAAATAGAAATATTGCAACGCCATACGGCAAGATCCAAATGTCCTAGATAGAGATAATAGTTTAGGATAGCTCCTCATACATCAAACATCAGAGTATCAGGCGGAAGCGGAAAACAAGATCCGAGTATAGATAAGAAGCAAATCGGCATAAGATTCCACGTAAATAAACACATCCCGCCCACAGATCTCGCGGATCCCCATCCCCAGAATCTCTACACCGAGTGATCATTGCCAACATCATCTGTCTCCTCCACCCAGTATCCATCTTGTGAGTACACCTGTCCATCTGAATCAAACAATTTATCATGTGAGACCCTAGGGGTACTCAGCAAGTCTTTATGCCTCTAAAGGGGACATATACCTGGGGTGACGCAATTGCAGCAAAAGATAATAACTGACAAGTCTATAGATACTCGCTAACCATCCGCCTAACCAATGATAGACGGATGTCCGTTAATTAGTAACAATAGTTATAACAGTATAATTAATAGATCCATCCTCCTTCTCGCTTACCAACGAGAAAGCGGACGAACAACCCATCTGTTGGCAGTTTTATTAACCATTCCATGAGCATTGCACTAATTACTAGTCAGGTATTTAGTCAGATTAAAAGCGATACTTTAGTTATACTTGTCTATGATCGAGAAACTATGCTCCAAGTCGTCCATAACCGCGGACACGGCTTTCAGAAAGATTTACCCTGCAGGGGTGCACAAATAGCAACACACACTCGATCAACCTCGGAAAAACCAAATCAAAACCCAACGAGGCATTCACGACAAAGCGATCACATGATTCAGAAATATTTCAGGGGGCCACCCCACTAAGCTACCCGCAACGAAGTTGGCCGGCTCCGGAACGGACCCAGGGTTTGTGTGGACGGCGGTAAACGACTGGGAACCCGAAAGTGTGACTGGGCTTGTCGATACAACGAAAACGTGTCACGATCCAAAACAGTACAGGTGCTCCACGCACAATCGTAAATAAACAGGAAAGCATGGCATACATACATGATAGTAATAAAACCCCAAACTAATTGTGGCCCCAAGAAATAGAAATGAATCAAGCTCTGGCTCAGGGGGGTCCATAAGGCCTCCCGGATGTGGATAGTGTGAATAGTCAAGGAACAGGTATCAAGTACTCGGGGTCCTACGGGACACAAGTGAGCATGAAAAAAAAACCAAATAGCAGATATTGCTCACCGGTGCCTCTTTCATTAGTTATCCCATTACTACTCAGGTTAAGTTGTTTAGGTACCTCGTTATCCATCAGACACTCACATACCCTACACATGCTGTTCTACGACTCGCATGGCTCAAACAACTCCTGTAGTAATGGCTCATGGGATGGAGGAACAAGCTTCGGTGGGGTTTAAAAGTAAAGGCTATGCAGTACTTGGGATTCAATTTAATGCAATCACGACTCAATGATGCAAGAATAAGATAGAAGCAATAGGTACTATATGTATGCAAGCATGTGGTAGTGCTTGCCTGGTAGCTCAGTTGAAGCGAGAGATGGATCTGGGTAGAACTCCTGTGATTCCTGATAATTCTCCTGCCGGGCGTCTCTTCGAAGAAGAACCAAACAAACAAGGGCCAACATAAATAAAGTGCACAATCATACAAATGAAAATGCGACAAGCAAACAAGCATGCCATGATGAATGATGCACAATTTACATGGCAATAATGTGGCATGGCATGGTGAGGTGTGGGGTACAAGATCAAACCATTTTATCATTTATGTAGTCAAGTTTTATTGCCATAAACAGTTCTGATTTTTAATAATGACATGATGCATGCTTCAATTCAAAACATGGAATCCATAGTTAAAACGGGCTCGTCGCGCTGATCGATTTAGACATATTATTTGTCGAATTTGGAGTTGTGGAATTAAAGTTATTAATTATTTAAGAAAAGGCATTTTTATTGCATTTGAACCATTTCGAAAATTTAAATTGTTTAAATGATATTTTGAATGGCATATTTGAATTCCTCACATTTTTCTGATTCCAAAACATATATTATAAGTATTATTTGGAATTATAATTCAAAAGTTATTAAAAACATATTTAAATTTGAATTTAAACATTTCTGAAATTGTTTTTATTTAAACAGAAAAGCAGGCAGACTTATTCTACTCAGCCACACCTAGCCCCAGTCACTGACGGTGGGACCGATGCTAAACTGGCGCAGCTGAGCGCGCCAGAACTTTTGCTACCGCGCGCCAGCCAGCCACAGGGAATAACTGGTGGGGACAGTGGCCTCGCCGGTCCACTGCGCGCGCGGCCAGCAGGTGGGCGACACGTGGCGGATCCGGGGGACTGCGGGGCGAGGATTAAAAAAATCTGGGAACCTTTTTGTAAAAATGCCCACAGGCGATGACAGGTGGGGTCGGAGGGGAGCGCGGGTTTGAGAGAGTAAAAAGGTGGGGGCTTTTGTGCAAAGTGCGCAGCTGCTACTGTTTGTCTTCTTGAATTAACTGACGGAAACGCCAGAGCACGCGCGGCGCGGCGGGGCTCGAACTCGCGACCGCTCGCTCGCGCACAGAGGGCGGAACCAGTGCGGTGGTTAGGGAATGTTGGAGGGTTGCGGTTGTGCGGCTAAGTAAGGCTGCTGCGAGGCACGGCGACAAAACGCAAACGCGCACGCCGGCGCACAGAGTGTGCTCGGCGCAACGTCCGGCGAGGCCAGAAGGTTACGGCGAGGCCGAGGATGTCAGAGAGGGAGGCTAGCTCACTGCGAGTGTGTTGGTGGGGTTGGTTCGGGCCCGGGAGCAGCGGATCAGCGACGATGCAGACGGCCGGCTCGGCTAGGGTTTTCTCGGGCGCGTCGTCGTGCCGCGGCTCGGGGCGCTCTCCTCCTCGTTGCTGTGCACAGGGACGTCGCCAGGGGCCTCGTAGTATTCCTCGACAACCACGACGCCACGCCCGCCTCCTCGATCTGTAGGTGGAAGCCGAAGCCGAGGGTGGCAGCCGGAGTTGGAGTAGAAGTGGAGCAGGGGGTAGCTGGGGTAGGGCTGCGGCGCAGAGGCCCGGGGTAGATCTGGGGCACGGCAGAGGTGACATGGAGGAGTAGATATGGACAGGAGAGGAAAGGGGTGCCGTGGGGTAGCTCGGTGGAGGAAAACGTGGCTTCGGCCACCTTTTTCCTTTCTCCCTCACATGCTCGGCGTGGGCAGGGCCAGGCAGGTAGCTGCGGCTGCAGGTGGGGCCAGGGAGAGGAGAAGGGGCTCAGTGGGGCTCTGGTCCAGCGAGAGAAAATAAGAGGGAGGCCGAGAGGGGAGGCTTGGGTAGATGGTGTCGAGCTAGGGTTGGGGTAGCTCGGTTAGGTTAGGGTAGCTGGGGTGGGTCCTGGTTGGCAGCGAGAGAGAGAGAGAGGAAGAGAGAGGACAACTAGGGGGGATGCTCGGCATGGTGAGAGCAAGGTGGTGGTGAGGTTAGGGTTAGGGTAGGGAGGAGGGTTAGGGTTTATATTAAAGTGGGGTGTGGTGGTGATTAGGGTTTGAGCATGGACAAGACAAGATCAAGCATGAAGTAAGGAGATGGGGTGAGGGTGAGATTTGATTGACACATGGTGATGGTGAAGAAAAACACAAGAGGGAGAGAGATAAGGTGTTTAGGATTTTAGGTGCACATGGCAAGGAGAGAAAAGATCCAGATGGTGAGGGTTTAGGGTAGAGCAAAATAAAAGAATAGAGCCAACAAGATTTGAATCCCAAAGGAGCCATGATCCACTCCAAAAATCCAAGATGAGAAGGTGGTGATGATCTTGCATGGCCCATGCATATTCAATAAATGCCATGTTAGCTTTTGTGAAAACAAAATAATAATCATGGCATTTATACACATGCATCCCCAAAATATGGAGTAAGGCCAAGCTAAAAGAATTAAAATGGAATGATATTGGATGTTCCTTGTGGAGTAGATGGAGATGATCATATTTGAATCTAATTAGAACATGCTAGTGTGTGTATTCCACTAGGTGCATAATATCCTCAAAAATATTCCAACATGAGCATTCACTCAAAATCAACCCATATGGAAGCTTGAAAAAGGGGTACCACTCACAAGGCATGCAAAGCTGGCTCCACATATCAATAATGTGAAAACAACATGATGCTAATGTGAGAGCATGTGGAAGTAGGAGTGGATCCATCCCAACCCACATGAGCTAGATTAAATGCCAAAGGAAAATGTACAAGCTCATGGATAATTAGGATGGTGGAATTATAAGGTGGTGACAAAGAAAAAGGTGATGGAGTTGATTAAAAGATATGCCCCCAACTCAACTTGGGCATCAAGCATTTATCAAGAACCAAATACAATATATCAAGAGCCAAATATAATTATTAATGCATATGAGAGAAGAACCAAATGAAAAGGGTTTTATATGATGCTCAAATGCAAGGTGGCATGATGACATGAGCATGATATAATTATGATGCAACAATTATAAGTAGGAAGTAGCAATTATATTACTAGACCAAGTAGCATCACATATGTTAGACAGATGGGATGTTACACCCATTTTGTTCACCTGCAACACAAATTCATTTAAAAGATAAGCGGAGTCGACTAGTTGCTAGAAAGATATCGCACAACAATTGTAGTTATAGAGTGAAAAGAGAGAGAGAGATTTCTAATGGTTTGCTGCATTCATTGCCCAATACCCTAATTGCAGTCGACGTAGGTAAGGATCTTGCTGTGATCCTCCATGGACAATGTACCTCGACCCGTCTATTCATCCATGTTAACTGGCAAACGGCCTCATACCTCTTGGCAGAGTTCTTTAGTCGATAAACGTCGAACTCCGCCTTGATAAAAAATGCCGGAACGACATCCTGAACTCATGCATGCTCCTGAACTCGGTGCGGACCGAAATTATAGGATACTCGTGATCATGTTTCATTTCTTCTACTTCAACACCCAAATCATCGACTGGAATACTAGCCTCATCATTAAGTTCCTCGTCTATTTCATCATCACTAGATTCTTGATCCTCTACAGTGCCTTCTTCTTCATCTGATTCAAAATCTTCGCCATTGTCTCTAATGCCTAGTACTGCACACATCATATTGACTTCCATGGGTGGGGCTGCACCATCGTCTCCACCTGGATGGACAGGAACATTGCCCCAGTCCACCTCACTGGCAACTCTATTTTCTCCAAGACACTCGGTTGGTTCTGCTACAACCACATGGGGTGGTCTTACGTTTGTACGCATCCCAGGTACTTCAGTGGACAAACAGCAGTCAGAATCAATTTCATCTTGAGTGTACAGAACCCTCTTGCTCTTCCTGTGTACATCCTCCTTCCTGATGTAATCTTTCCTGATGGTATCAGTAGGGCTTGACATCCGCGTTCCATTCCCCATCGAACTAGGCCTTTTGCTGTCGCTCTTGGGTGTGATCTCCTTACTGCCTCCCCTCACGGGTGTTGGCTCCAGGGTGCTGGCATTATTTCCTGACCTCTACGGCGTGTTCTTCTTTGAATTAGCCCTTCTGCTTCTACTATTGGGCGTGTTCTCCTTCGTGCTGGCATTATTGCCTGACCCCAGTGGCGTGTTCCGCTCCAAATTAGCCCTTTTGCTGCTACTATTGGGCGTCTTCTCCTTCATGCTGGCATTATTGCCTGACCTCAGCGGCGTGTTCCGCTCCAAATTAGCCCTTTTGCTGCTACTATTGGGCGTGTTCTCCTTCGTGCTGGCATAATTCCCTGACAGCGGCGTGTTCCGTTCCAAATTAGTGTTTTTTCTGCTCCCACTGGGTGTGGTAGCCTCCGTGCTGGCCATCTTCGCCTCTTTGCTACCACTCCTAGGAGTGTTCACCACCGTGCTAACCCTCTTAGTGTTTTTGCTGCTACTGTTCGGTGTGGCATTTTGACTGGATCTCAGGGGTGTACTCTGCGGTGTGGTGCCTTTTGTCGTGCGACTCTTGGGAATCCTCTTCTCTGGCATGGTCTCCTTGGTGACGTTGTTCTTCAGGGTGCCCTTTCTGGGGATGCTCTTCCTGCTCCTCTTTATGACGCTCCTCTGTAAGCCTCTCCTCTGTTTGAAGCCACCCTCAGTCGCACCAGCTCAAGTGATGCCATGGAGCAGTTCACCCCTGCCTTCTAAAAATACATCATCTCTATTGTCGAGTTCCAATTCCTCTCCAACCGTGAGCACTACCAAGTGGAAGTAAACTTCACCTCTATAATGTTTCCTTGTAAATGGTGCGACTAAATCACCGGTATCTTTCACTTCGATAGCCTTTTTGCTCCTATAACCATAATATAACAAACGTGCTTCCTAGGAGGACCCCCACAGCACCTTCACACGTAACGATGCCATCAAGTCAGATAACTCTACCACTTCAGGGTCGTATCTGCCAAGGATTACATCAAACTCATCATAGAATTTTTCTGTGCCATCATCTAATTTTGCAGTATAATCTATGACACCGATATGAACGATTACTTTGCCATCATCAGGTTCTTCAGGATAGAAACCTCTGAGAGGTTCAAGAGATGGAGCAGCACCATCAGACCCAGCCCCAATGCCACCGCCGCCATCACCAGCATCATCGTTAGCTGGATCAACCTCGGTGGAAGTACCAGGACCAGGAGCAAGGCGAGGGCCCTTAGCAGCGGGAGCTACATTACATGGTGGATAGGCAGGGCCCCTTCTAATGGCAGCCACAATAGGATCAGTTGCTGCCATGCCACCTCAACGATCAGGAGCAGTTCCCACAACAGCAGTGTTTCGAGTGCTAGATGAGTCCAGACCATGAGCTGGCTTCAGACCAGCAGCTCGCTGAACCAGAGCATGGGTTCGAGAAGGAGACAAGGTATCCGTCTTTGCAACAACAGTGGGGAAGCCTTACTTTAGTCAACAGCGGCGGGGATTGGGTCAACAGTGTCCAGATCAACAACAACATGAAGACGACCAGTACCAGCAGATTCCATAGCACAGGTTCGCACAACTTGAGGTCGGTTTCAAGGAGGAGCAGCACACAAGGCGGCGGTCTTGGCAACAACAGCGGGGCAGCCTCCGGATGCCTTAGTTTGCTCAACAGCGGCATGGATTGGGTGAGCAGCAGCCGCAGCAAAACGGGCACAGGGACGGGGACGACCAGTACCAACAGATTCTAGAGCAGAGTTTTCCAGAACAGCAATACGGGGACTCCTACGAGGAGGTTGCCTAACAGAAGCATGTCGCGGACGAGGAACCACATTTTGCTCAACAACAGGAGGGGTTCGAGTTAGACCTCCCTGTCCAATAATAGCTGGGCGACTCCCAGTAGCAGGAGCTTCCTCATCCACTATGTTACACACCAGCATAACCGCACGAAGCCTAACATGCTGTTTCATCAACCCAATTAGCTGACTGTCACACGCTATAGGAACCCTAAAGCCTCGTTCATCAACAATGTTGAACCGTGCAGTCTGCTCTGGCCTCATTTCAGCAAGTTCACACACAGCAGTAACCAAACTAGGGACAATGCATAACTGCACATGCACTACTTCCATCTTTAGATTCTGAGCATGTTTCCACGTGCTCTTCCCATGTGCTAATTTAATGAGGTAGCCATAGATGGCCACCAGAACCGTGTATTTGGGTTCAGCGGAGATCCTAGTTGATAGAAAATTGGAGACAAAAGATAAGAATTGTTTGTCAGCGTCGTGCTAGCAAAAAATTCTATGTTCGATATATCTCTGTAATGCCAATAGCCAGCTAGCAGTTATAGGTAGTGCGAATAGCAAAGAGAATATTAGCTCACCCGAAATTAGCCAAAAGTACTTCTCCCTCGGCAAATGGATCTTCCATCCTTCGCGCTGCTTAGCTCGTCGGCGGTAGAGGTGGGGCTAGATTGTTGCAACAGCTGGCACGACATTTGGCATTAGAGCTCGGTAGCAGCGAGTAGGTGCAACAACTGGCGCCAAAAGTCAAATGCTCGAAGAGATCATTCTGGTTGGAGAGGGGATTTCGACGCCGCCGGTGCTAGGGTTCATGCGTAAGGAGGGAGGGAGTGGATTTGTGAATTTGGTCAACGCACCATGCTCCTTTAGTATCTAGTTTCGCCTACGTGGTTGCCGCGTTGGTGCTCGCGTCACGGAAATATTACTGACATGAGGGTCCCGACCGTCTACTTCACGAGGCAGTTTCACGGCATGTTTGGATTTGGTAGGGGTGAGACGAGTTTGCATCGAAATGGCCCCTCTTGATAGTTGGCGGCCCAACTTTTCGAAACGCGGTAATTTCAGGCAACTGAGGTACCGCCATGTGCTGGCCTGCCAACTTTGGTACCGCAGACGAACAAGCCCGTCTCCTGAGGCGGTCAGAAGCTCTAATGTACCGATGGTCAGCGTAGTTAGGTCTTAAATTCTTGTCTTGGTTGACTTATCGGGTGGTTTCCTATGGATACTGAGGATCCTTTGGTGATCGACGTCCGGCTTCAACGGAATTCTTGCTGTAGTAGACTAAGGAACAAGGGAGTGTGGTGCTATTGACGAGTCTTGCGAGGTGAGTTTGACGAGGTATGCCATCCTGCTGAGGTGAAATCTTCGAGTTGGTTCTGACTTGACGACGTCGAACTCCTGGTTCTTGCGATGCTTTTCCTCTCATAAACTCTCGAGGTTAGTATGGTTCTCATTACCGACGGCTAACACAGGGGTTTCCTGAGTTTCTAGGTGGGTTACCGCTCCTCGGCCAAGCAACCCAGAACATACAAACAAGGCGAACCCAGAACATTTTTAAGGAGGTCAAAGCAACCCAGAACATACAAACAAGGCGAACAGAGCGAGAGAATCGCAATGTCCTCGGCCAACATCACACATCAAGCAACATAGGGTGCTCTTAGGCAAGCAAACACAGTCAACGCTAGGGACGAACGAGTTAACTAGTCGCGAGATAGGGGAATCCTATTCTTAGGACTATTGATCATAGGTATCGTATTTCTTCAAGTCAGAGTCGCTGTCTTGCAGATGAAGTCTCCGTCATATCTTGGACGCTTCTTGCTAGTGCACACTTGATGTCTTCAAATTCTGGGGATTCCGCTGGTAGAGAGATATTGTAGTCTCCTTGTGTTTGTTGGTAGTTGTTTGTCTTCATTTTGTTCTCATTGTCTTCACCGGGTTCTAGATCCTAGTTATTTAAAATCCATAGGGTTGAAGTTGGACGAGAGTTGGAGTAAACCATTTTCGAATGCATTTACTTAGAGTAAGAGAAGAAGTAGAACTTTTTGAAACCCATTGATAAACTAATTTTCTAAAGACGGGGTTTTCAAAATAAGGTTCGTGTCTAACGTCCATGCTAACTAAGGTTCTCCTACAGTTAGGATGGCTTTGATACCAAGTCTGTCGGGCCCCCGGAGTAATCCTCCGAGAATCCATGTTATGCATATAACCACGATCCCATGATCAGTTAGTCGTGGCACATAACCGACAAGTATCAAAGTAAACATCCATTACATACCGAATTACAAGACTTACATAAATTTCGTTATGGCTACATCAATAATCATCAGGGGAACTTCATCAAGCATAGACCCCGATCCCTGCCTTAACCTACAGGCAACTGACTGGGAGAACGTCCTAGCTCGCATAGTCGTCAACTTCATCTTCTTCTTGATATATGACCAAGTTAATAGCCAGGGAAAATGCCAGTGAGTAGTTTGAATGTACTCGCAAACCACCTTAGGATAACAATAATAACAAGAGGATATGCATTATGGCTGTGGTAGTAGGAGGGCTCCAAGAGAGGTTCTTTCCTCAAATAGTTTCTCTTGTAGATATAGCATCTACATATCTTTGTTGAAAACTTTGTAAACATTTTGGAAATATTTTTGAAAAGTTTTAGAAAACCCTAGGACTAGGTCACCCATTTGTTCCTCCTTTACGGTCATCCCATGAACAAACTCCTTCCATCCCTTTCTGACCATCCCATGGTCAAAACATTTCCAAAGCCATTTCTTTTCCGAAATCCTTTTTGAAAACAAAACCAGCAATGCTCTATAGCAACCTTCCCAACCGTCCATAACCGCGGACACGGCTATTCGAATAGATTTACACTCTGCAGAGGTTGTACACTTTACCCACACCATCCGGGTACATTACCCTGATTTTCACCAATCGTGGCTCGAGTAACCGATCAAGACTCTCTGGATGACCACTACAGTATAAGTGCCTACCCTATGAGTGTTATGCCGCTTAAAATCGGGACGTCGGGTACCAAGGAGCAACCGGAGCGCTTTTTCCACTTCTCGAGTGTGCGCTTTCAATGAGGGGCTCATAGTAACACGTGGAGGCCAGTAGACCCTTCGTTCCTTCTCTAGGTTGATGTCCCACATGGACCTTTATCAGAGAAGGCCCACCCTCCAGGGATCCCGATCCCCTGTAGTAGTTCCGAGGCAGCTTATACCGGAATAAACAACCATCAAATCCAGCCTTGTCCCATTCGTAAACCTTTTTCCTCCATCTTTTCTTCAGCATTTTGTAAAACAAAACATTTTTCTTTCTCAACATCTCTTGGGAGGTCCCACCTCACACCTTTGGTAAAACTTTGTCCGAGGTCTTCCCATCCTATAGCTTTTCTTTGGCTAGAACAGGGTCTCCAAAAAAGGGGTATGGTGTATTACACCATCTACCATACTAGGGACAAGTAGGTATCGTCAAGGGGGTTATACTTAGTAGTACCAAAGTGTAATAGTTCAGAGGAGCCACACCACTACCATATATATATATATATACATCAATACATAGTCAAACAATGCAGTAGATAAAATATACATAAGTAAAACAGTAGGACAAGGCTTATGGGCAAGAAGGTGGCTTGCCTGATGATCATCCATATGGCAATATGTCCCTGGACTTCTTCTTAGAATATCCAATAATATACAATAATAACCATCTTCTTCTGCTCTCCGATATAATCGCAACTAGCGTCGATAGGGAACACATGCAAACAAACAAAAGGGGACAATCAATACAAGGCATACAATCACCAATACCACTCAGCAAACAAGCAAATGAATAATCTTAAATTAAGGTTCAGTAGTTTTATAGAGGATTGGATTTATGAGGTTGAGATGGCCTTGGAGAAGGGGATGAACACCCCTTAGGGTTTATTGTCGAGGAACTACCTAAGAGGGGGTTTTGGGACCAAGGACATATTCTGTATGGTAAATTTGTATAAAAATGATACCTATAGGTAAATGTTGATAAAATGAAACCAACAAAAGTGGTTTCACTAATTTAACACTCTTCTTCAAATAGTTATGATTTTCCTAGTGAATTAACCTCTAGTTTTAGGGGATAAATCACCAGCAATGTTCTAGAGCTCCAAAAATTATTTCCATGGATGGTCATGTAGGGACTGATGTACTTGATCACTGAGTGTTGGAATCATGTCAAAATAATTAATAGAATGCGCTCAGGAAATTCCCAAAGGCAGTTCTGTAGACAACTTGTCTTTTTCATAAGAGTTAATCTACAGAGGCTTTTGATATGAGGTCAAGGTAAATGGATAGGTATTGCAAATACCTACCAGTACCAACTGGAATCACTCTTTTTGGTGTTGCAAGGCTACTGTAGTGATTTATCTAGTGAAAACACTAGGGACAGAAATGTTTAATTCATTAAAATTCATCAGAAGCCCCATAATTCTTGATCTCCTGGAATTTGCTAGTATTTAGTGTACCACACCAAGGGGAGGTTGATTTAGGTCAATACCCATGTTGGTTTGACCTCAGGAATTTTCTAAACTCATAAGAGGTATGTTTTTGTTATTTTTGTTATAGGAGTTTTAATGGTTCCACTTCGAGGGAGGCCAATGGCATGAGGTAGGTAGAGGCAATACCTACCAGGGGCACTTGGGATTACCCCATTTGGAGTTGTGAAACTCACATGGAGATTTTCATAGTAAAATAAGATACATTTTAGTAGCGAATTTATTATAACTAATATGGGCAATAATTGAGGTAGCCAAAAGTACTACATGTTTTACAAAACATATGAAAACATGTATAAAATTGGATCTGGCCAAATTATGGTGTTTTCCATTTTAGTTTTGATTTAAACCCATGGCCTAATTATCAGATCTGGAAACACAGGAAAAAGGAAAAAAAAGGTGCTTCACGGGCTAGGATCTGGGGGCTACTGGGTCGGCTGGAGGAATTTTGTCCCACGGTGTGAGAGGCGACGCGCGGGAGGGATTTCAAAATCCCGCGGTGCGGGCCTAGCTGTCAGCCGCCGTGGGCGGCGAAGCAGTACCGGGTACCACCGACCGTTCTGTCAAGTGTAGATCGACGGCCGGGCTTCGTCTTCTTCTGCGAATCAGAAAAGCGGCAATGGAACCCTAGCTGGTGGCGGTAGGGCGCGGGGAGGCTTATGGGAGGCTCGCCGACGGTCGGGGAGGGTCGGAGGTGATGCGGTCGACGACGGCGATCAGATCGAGGGGCGACACGAGGTGGGGCAAAGTCGGTGCGGGGCTCGCACGAGGACGCCCGAACGGGGCTCGCTGGAGCTCGCCGGAGAGGCCTCGGGGTTGCATGCATGTCGACAGAGAGGATGCAGGGAGGATGCAGAGGTCCTGGGATATGCCATGAGGGATTCGGCAGGGCGGCATAGGCTCGGGGAGATCAGGCTCGCCGGAGGGAAGCTTCTCTCGGGCATGCCAGGCGACGGCGACTTCCTGCGTTCCTGCAGCAGAGAGAGGGCACAGGGAGGTAGCTCAAAGGGATAAAGGCTCAACTAGGACACATGCAACGGAGGGTAAGCAGGGAAAAGGAGACCTCGAGCTTGAGTTCCTCAATGGCCGAGAGATCTTCCTTCTCTCCTCCTGGGCAGGGCAGAGTAGGGGAGGAGGAGAGGTGCCCTAGGGAGGTAAGTGGGGAGCAGGGGGGTTGAATGAGGGGCAGGGGATGGAGCAGGGTTGCCTCTGGCCTATTTAAGCTGAGGGGGGAGCTCTAAGAGGGAAAATGTCCATTTTGGACATGCAAGGGAGGTAGGGCTGGCGTGTGATTGGCCTAGAGGTGTGGTGGAGAGGGGTGAGAGAGATATGGTTGTGCTGGAGCTCATAGAGGGAGGGAGTGGAAGCTGTTGCAATTAATTGGCTTCACACGCTTCTCTCTCTCTCTCTCTCTCTCTCCTTCTTACTTCCAAGCACATGGGACAAGGGAGAGGGGCTGCTACAGTATCTTAGCTACAGTGCACACAGCCAGAAGGGTGTGAGTTGTGCAGGGGAAGCTTGCTTAACTAGGTTGGTAAGGTTCTGTGGGTTTTTGATTTGATGGCTATGAAGAAAGTCTAAAAACTTGCATTGGAAAAGATGGGGAGGTGGTACTGGTGGGTAGATGAGGTCAAGACACACCTCCATGAATTATTTGGGATTTTTCAGAGGATTTTAATTCCACTAAAAATCATTTATTCAAAAAGTACAAAAGTAGTTTCTAGAAGATCATTTGATAATTTTACATTGGACCATGTTACATTTTGATGTGAGGTGGTCTCAGATGTGAATACACACTTAGGTGATTTTTCCCAAGATTTATTGTGGCTTAAAAGTATTTAAAACAACTATTATTCCAATTCAGCCATTTAAGAAAATGGGCAAAAATAAATAATAAAGCTCTTCAAAAATATTTATTTTTGAAGTCGTAAGATGGGATATGATATGTGAGCCTTAATTGAGCCAAAATTTGGAGAGGTGTTTTGGCAAAAACCAAACTTTCCTTTAGGGAAGAGGTTTTGGAGGTGTTTCCTATTAAGGGAATTAAATAGTTTTGGTCCATAATAAATATGGATAATTATTGATAAATCTTGATGATCAAGGTATATGATGTAGACAAGGTGTATCAAGCATTTGCAACCTTGGGATTGGAGAATCCAAGTTGATTTTGGTGAAAACTAGAGATTTAAGGATCTTTGGTAAGATTGTTTTCATGACACCAAAACCTTGTTGGATTTTGGAGCTCAGGGCTCCCCTTTTGGCATGGGATATATGTATGGATAGACCATGTGATGTAGATTGCAATGGTGTAGGGGTTTGAGCTCGATCCTGCTTGAGCTCACCAAGATGCCAAAGCAGATTATCAACTAGCCTTCAAAACCTTGTGGGTTTAAGAAGCACAAAGATCCACTTGGAACAAGTGAAGTAGGTATTGATAGACCTATATGAGTAGAACACAACCATGCAAAGAGTTGGTCCATAGAAGATTGGATGATGGTGTGAGCTTCTGTCAAAGTAGGCATGTTGACTAGATTTACATGAATAGTTATTTTGACTAGAGGGTTGGAGGATGATATAACCAAGGGAAAAAGTGGGCCTTGGTAGTCCTTAGGATGGTTAACAAGATGGTTCAAGTGCATTACCAAAAATGCACAAGGGTTGAGAAAGGAAGACATCCAAAAAGGTGATGTTGGAAATAGTTTTCTAGACTTAGCCAAATTGGGCAGATTTAGGGTTTTTGACTAGAGTATGAGAGGGGATGTTTGTGATGGGTTGCAAGGTACCCAAGCATCATCAAGTAGATGATGTTGAAGTGTATATTGAGTAGGAAGGATCCATGGTTGATATTGGTCTTCGTTGACTTGGAAGCTCCTAGAATGGATCACTGTAGAATTGATCAGGTTAAGGGTTTTAGATGATCACCTAGTGGCTAGAGATTAGATCCAGATTGTATTCTTGCTTAGGGTGTGGTGATTTTGAAACCTCTTTATCCTGGTGATGAGCTCCTAGAGTAGCTCACACTATCTCCTAAGCAGACAAATCAAGCAGCAGATCAAGGCAACTCATCTTATAAACTAAGAAAACCTACTACTAGGGTTACCATCAAGCTTATCTTGAGGTAAGGATGGGAATTTTGAAAAGGTTGAGGTTTGGATAATATGAGAGTCCTTGGTATCTCTACCAAGAGTAGAATTTAAAAGATTTAGAAAGAGGTTTTGGGAGGACTAGTGATAAGAATAGTAGAAGATTTTGTCTTGAAAACATAAGGAGATTATATTATATAGCTCTCCATAGTTTTATCAATAGAAGCTAATAAAATGATTGGTTTGCAAAGGCTTCTTGGCTCAGGTTTTGAAATGCCAGAACATTTGAGAATATGGAAAGTAAGCCAAGACTGTTTTGGGAAGTAGCTTTTGTCAACTGGTGTTGAGGTAAGGAGTATCATAGGGTATACACTCACCTGCTAAAGCACAAGCAAACAACAAGCAAACACTACACCAATGAACAAGTAAAAGTTTTTGTTCCCCCTGATTTTTGCATTCTAGACATCTAATCAAGGTTGCTGAAATTGGGATGTTACAGCGTCGGCCTGCGAGGTCCAGGAGAACTTGTTCGTCTTCCTCATCAGCTGGTACAGCAAAAGTGCATTCTCCCCCAGTCGGCTGATGAATTGCCTGAGGGAGGCCAGGCATCCGGTGAACTTCTACACTCCAAGCAAGCTTCTGGGTGGCTACATTCTCTCAATAGCCGCGATCTTTTCCGGATTTTCCTCGATCCCTCGTTGTGAAACAAGGAAACTGAGTAGCTGGCCGGATGGGACACCGAAGACGCACTTCTCCAGATTCAGCTTCATCTGGTACTGATGGAGGTTGCCGAATGTCTTTCCCAAATCTCCGGGGAGAGTGAGCTTCTCCTTGGTCTTCATGACCACATCATCCACATAGGCGTGCATGTTTCGGCCGATCTGCGAGTGCAAGCATTTCTGCATACAACGCTGATAGGCAGCGCCCGCATTTTTTAGACTAAAAGGCATGGTTACATAGCAGAAATCCCCGTGCGGGGTGATAAACAATGTTTTTATCTGGTCAGCCGGGTTTAGCCGGATCTGATTGTAACCAGAGTAACAATCCAAGAAGGATAACAAATCGCAGCCGGCCGTGGAATCGATAACTTGATCGATACGGTGCCAAGCGAAGGGGTCCTTCTGGCACACCTTGTTCAGGCTGGTGTAGTCGATACACATGTGCCAAGTCTTGTTCTTCTTCAACAGAAGGACTGGGTTGGCCAACCAGTCTAGGTGATACACCTCCATAATGAACCTGGCTACATGGAGCCAGGTGATCTCGTCGCCAATGATCTTTCTTTTCTCCTCTGCGAACCGGCGTAGAGGCTGCTTGACCGGCTTGGCATCCGGCTACACATGAAGAGAGTGCTCGACGAACTCCCTCGGCAGACCTGGCATGTTCTTGGGGGACCATGCAAAGATGTCCCGATTCTCACGGAGGAAGTCGACGAGCACGCCTTCCTATTTGTTGTCCAAGTTGGCACCAATGGTGACGAACTTGGTTGGGTCGGAGGGGTCGAGCAGGATCCTCTTCGTGTCCTTTGCCGACTGGAAAGCTGCTTCTCTAACCGGCTTGCTGCCAGCCTACATGTCTTGCTGGGCCATGGCCACATTGCGCATAATGACGCGCTTCTCTTCGGCTATGATGGGGGCCTCTACCAGCTTGGAGCCGGCTGAGGCGCACTCCATCGACCGCCTAAAAGCAGCCGGCGATAGTGATCACGCCGTTTGGTCCCGGCATCTTCGTCTTGAGGTATGTGTCATGGGGGACGGCCATAAATTTGGCGACGGCGAGGCGCTCGAGGAGCGCATGGTAGGAGCTCGACAAGTTCACCACCTCGAACCATATCGACTCACGCCGGAATTTCTCCTCGGTCCCGAAAATGACATCCAGCCGGATTTTGCCCAGCGGGGCGCAAGCTGGTCCTGGCAGTATGCCGTGGAACATCGTGGTAGTCGGGCGCATGTTGCACTCACGGATGCCAAGCTTCTCCAGAAAAGATCGGTAGAGAAGGATGAGCTTGCTTCCTCCATCAATGAGGGTGCGCGAGAAGTGGCAAGTGCGCTCATTGGAGACGATGAGGGTGTCAAGCACCATGGTGTAGCCCCTAGGAATTGGAAGCTGATCCGGTTGGTCTTCCCGGCTCCAGGTGATGGGGGTTTCCGACCAGTTCAGGTACTAGGGGATTAGAGAGATGATGGTGTTGACCTCCTTGGAGCGTCACATGCGGTTGTGCTTGTCGGCTAGCTCTGTCTCGAAGATGTGGTAAGCGGCATGCGCCTCGGGGTAGCCATTGTTGTTGTTGCCGCCGTTGCCATCATTGCTAGATCCCCTAGCCGGCGGTGGGGGTCCGCCAAGAGGGGGCGGGGGAGACGTTGCTGGTTGCCTTGGTCCTTTAGCTGGCGGGTCCAGCTGTCGTTTCGGGTGGTGTGCATAGCCGGTTTGAAGGGACCGCTATGCCACTTGCACGGGCGGTCGAACATTTGGTCGAAGGTGAGCCTGGGCTTCTGCCTTCTTGTGTCATTGGCCGGCGTGTCGGGCGCGCCCTCCACAGCATTGACATGTCACGCGTGGTAGCGAAGCTTCTGCTGTCTGGCCTGGCGGTCCCCATGGAACCGGTTGTTGTTGCCATGGCGCCTGGAGGATCCGGCTTCTCTAGCCGGATTATTCAAATGGTCGCGAGACGGCTTTGAAGGAATCGGACGCCCGTCAGCACTTACCCAGAGGGGTTTCTTCATTGTGGCGTCCGCTGTGGCGTACTGGTCCGCAACCGTCATGAGCTCCGCCATGGTTTTCAGCTCATCACACATTAGCCGGTGGCGGAGCATGGTGCCCTCTCGGCACCCCTCGACGAAGAAGCCAATGGCCTGGCTCTCCAGGTTGCCCTTGCAGGTGTTGCGTAGCTCCGTCCATCTGGCGAGGTACTCGTGGTCCGTCTCGCGGTCGCCCTGGATGCACGAGGCCAGGTCGCATGGGCGGCCCGGACGCTTGTAAGTGCCGTTGAAGTTGTGGACGAACACCTTCTCGTAGTCTGGCTAGGCGTTGATGCTGCTGGGTGCGAGGCTGTTGAGCTATGTCCTTGCTGACCCAGTTAGCATGAGGGGGACGTAGCGCAGAGATCTGCGCTTGTTCCCATGGGCGATGCCGACTGCCGTGGCGTAGTTGGTCAGCCAGTCTTCTGGTTTCATGTTGTTGTCGTACTTGGGGGTATCCCTGGGAAGGGTGAACTTATCTGGAAACGGCTCGTTCCGGATGCGGGGTCCAAAACAAACCGGTCCGGTGGAGTCTTCCTCTTCCATGACGCGCGCTTGAGCGAGGAGCTCGATGCGGTCGCGGGCATCCAGACGATCCGGGTTCGGCGCTCCTACCCGGCCCGAGAGACGGGAGCCGGTAGGTTTTGGCGGACCGGTTGGTGGAGGGGGAGGCGGTGGGTTGTTGTTCACCATTTGCTCCTGGTGCGGCTAACCCTTGTTGCCAGAGCTATGGCGCTTACTACGGGCCTTAGTCGGAGGGGAGGACGCCTGCTGGGTCTCGCGGGGCGCGCCCTTGCTGTTGGCAGGTGGCTTACTCCCCTTGGAGCAGCTGGGTCCTCCTGCATCTGCCGGTTGGCATCTGCCTGCTCGTCCGTGATCCGGAGGAGCTCCTGCACCCGGGCATGCTGCTGGTTTTATTCCTCGCCCTCTAGATTGGGCAGTTCGTCTGCCGCGGCTCGCGCCGCTCGCAAGTTCTTGATGGGTGTGTTGTAGGTGGGCCGGATGAGAGCGCGTAGCGGATCCAGCTCGCCATCCCTCTCCATCCTGCCTGCCAGCTCGCCGCCCTGGCGCCACACTTGTCCGCGTCGGCTCAGCTCCGCGGTAGCCGGTGTGTGGCCATGTACGTGGTCGTACTCGTGCCGGGTGATCTTGATCTGCTTCTGGGTCGTGGCCAGCTCCATTGCCTCCTATATGAGAAGCTGCCTCTCCATGGCGAAGTTAGCCTCCGCCTCCTCCCGGTTGTCCCAGAGGTTAACCGGCGTGAGGAGCCGGTCGATGGCCTCCTCCACCGGGTTCCTAGGCGGAAGTGGAGCAGAAGTTCCGACCTTGTACGCGCCCTTCTCTCGAGGCTGGCGGGGATGAGAGCTGGAGCCGACCATCATCACCTTGACACCATGAGGAGCGACAGGGGCGCCGCTGCCGAGGTGCAGCGGCCCCGTGACGGAAACCATCTCCCTAGAGAAATGCTCTAGCACGTTGGTGACGTAGACGGGGAGGTCGCTGAAAAGGATAATAGAACCGTTTGCCGGAAACGTGGTTCCGATGAAGCAGGAAACATTGTCGATGACGTAGTCGAACTTGCCAAGCGTAAGCACCAGGCCGGAGGCCATGCGCTCATCGGCTGAAGTGCAGGATCCCGTGCGGAACGTGACTCCAGTCGAAGCCATCTAGCCCCACGGTGGGTGCCAACTATCGTTGTATTGGGAACGGCAGTACCTAAGCAGGTTAGATAGAGGTGTGGGGACTAGAAGGGAACCTCTCGACGGCGTCCGCATGTAGGATTGGATACAAGCAAGTGTAGCGAGACACATGAAGTACCCAGGTTTCGAGTCCTCATGGAGGTAAAGCTCCTACTCCTGCCGATCTGACTATGAGTAGTATACAGGCTACAATCCCCGCTGGAGCTGTATTCTCTAGCTATTGCCTTAAATGAACTGAGACCAAACCTTTGTACTAGATCCTTACCTCTCCTTATATAGGTAGAGAGGCAATAGTCTCACTGGCCAGTCCTGTTGGCGGGCCCCACAGGCGGGTCCCAGCCGGCTGGTCATCTACAGTATTTGGTACCTTTACATCCCATCAGAGTACAAGCGGTATGGTCGTCGTGGGTACAGTGAACGCCGTGCGAGCCTTTCATCAGCGTCTGGCCACTGTTCCCGCGTCACCCCGCCAAGTCTTCAGTATGGTCGGGTAGTTGCGAGTCTTGTCATCGTACCAGGGCGTACCGTGCACTGTGCAGCACGTCGCTCTGTCCTCCTGATTGAGTCCGGCTACGCTGGTGTAGCTGGTCCCGTGCCTTACTGCTCCTTGCGGTTCCGGCTACCGTGAGGTAGCCGGCTTGACTTGCTCTTGTCCGCCTGCAGCCAGCCGAACGCGATCTGACTGCCGTGATTCTTGTCTAGTTGGGGTATCCGGAGGTCAACCCCCTGACAGGCGGTCCAGTCAGGGAGAAGAGACGGAGTCCACTCCGAATACGGAAAGGCCTACAAGACTTACCGACTTAGGCTTGTTATGTTACTTGTAGTTCAAGATGTACTCGGTAACACACTCTTAGTTGTAGCCGGATAGGTCTCTCCTGTAAACCCTAGGCCGGACATCTCTATAAGCCGTCCTAGGGTACGCCTTTAGGGTACCTCACAATAGTCTACAATCTCAATTCTCACAGGTGAAACCCTTGTAACCCATATCTGGCTCTACCGTATTACTAGATTGCTAGCAGGATTAGGATCCGTCCAAAGCCGGCGGATTCGAACCTAGGTAAACTTGTGTGCTCACCATCCCGAAACACCTTACGTCTCAAAGCCCTCTCTTCCACACGCCCCGAGGACCCCCTCATGGCGTACTTGTCATCAATCCGATTACAAAGTATTCCACAACTCTTAAGATGGTCATCAAACTCATGGCTCATGTATTCGCCTCCATGATTTGATCCCCAAAACTTAATATGCTTGCCGAGTTGGTTTTGCACTTCACTCTAAAACTCTTTGGAATTTTCAAAGATTCCGGACTTGGCGTGGTGGCACCATCAACAAAAGCCATCAAAGCAGTAGCTTTGCTGGGAGCAGGAATATCCTTGTGATAGAAAAAGGTGGATGTCCACTGTTTTACCGACTCACTAGCCTTAATCTGAGGATAGACACGTTATCTCCTGATATGAAAAGCTAAGAGTCCCGGTAATATATGGATTACTGGCTGTGATAGAGTTTCTCCGGGTACGAAAATAAAACCGGAAGAGAATGAGACTTGGCCTAATGCCGAGATACCCCTCGCACAAAGAAACGTAAGAACTCATCTCTAAGAGAGAGTTCGGGGGAGATGGTGGAGTTGAACTCCGTATTAATCTATCACCTCAGAGAAGTAGTCTGAGGGTGGAAACCTCAAACCTCTGTCGAAGTGGGTGCTGAACTGCACCCGTGCGTCGGCGTGAGGAGTGGGGACGGTTTGGCTATAGCCACTCTGATAGTTGCCGGCTCTAAGGAGTCCTTCGTTCTCAACAATTTGAAGCTTGGTGTCTGGCAACACACAGGGGATCCATACCTCGCAAAAACTCTCCTTCTCCGTTGCCGACGCTGTCGCTGTCGTGCCTGAAGATGAGGCATCAACCATCTTTCTGTGTGCCGGTGACCTGGGATGGGCGACACTAGAGGATTTTGGGGAAGGCGGAGGAGCTCTATTCGTAGGAGGCGTTGAGAGGAAGGAAGGAGCGCAAGTTCTGGTGAAGAGGAAAGGGAGAAATCTTAGCCCCTTAGATCCTTCGTCCGCGCCAAGATTCGTGTAGTGAAAATAGTAACCGTGCCACGCGTTGTGGAAGGAGCCGGGCAACTTCCCCGCGATGATTACGCCACCTCGATCTCCGTGCACGCATTAAAACGACACCTCCGTTCTGCAAATGGCAGACCCACGAACGGTCCTGCTGACGGGAATGTATGTCAGTGACATGACTTGACCATGACTAGTGTCAGATTACGTCAGAGAGCAAGTTCCGGCTTAGTTTGAATTTCTAGCTAGAAAACTGAATAATGCATTCATAGGTTCAACTCATTTTTGAGACCCGGATCCTATCCTTTCTTTTGAAGTTTTAGGAACCCTTCAAGATTCTGCAAGCCGAAGATCAAGCTAGACGATGATGAAATCTGACTCTGGATCTTGGAGGCTTCTGGGGGCTGCAGTTGGGGATATACTTTTCAGGTATCCTCACTGTGCCTCACTAACCAAGGTGGCCCACTTCGGGTTAGAGCTTTGCTTCATGGGCGGCCCCGTCAGGGAGAAGAGAAGGAGTGCAGTCTGGCTACGGAAAGACCTAGAATACTTACCGACTTAGGCATGTTATGTTCAAGATGTACTTTGTAACCGACTCTTACTTGTAGTCGGACAGGTCTCTCCTGTAAACCCTAGACTCCTAGGGTACGCCTTTAGGGCACCTGACAATAGTGAAACCCTTGTAACCCATATTCGGCTCTGTCGTATTACTGGATTGCTAGCAGGAGTAGGATCTGTCCAAAGCCGGCGGATTTGAACCTGGGTAAACTTGTGTGCTCACCGTCCCGAAACACCATACGTCTCACACCCCTCTCTTCCGCACGCCCCGAGGACCCCCTCATGGCGTACTGGACATCAATACAACGACAAAGTATTCCACAACTCTTGAGATGGTCATCAAACTCATGGCTCATGTATTCGCCTCAATGATTTGATCCCAAAAACTTAATATGCTTGCCGACTTGGTTTTGCACTTCACTCTGAAACTCTTTGGACTTTTCAAAGGTTTCAGACTTGGTTTTGCAATATCTACTGAGATCATCCGTGAACGTGATAACATACTCATAACCACCTCTGGATGTCGTGGTCATTGGACCACACACATCACTATGTATTAGTTCCAGCAAGTCGAACGCCCTCTTGCAACTCATTGCGAAATGTGTCTTGGTCATCTTTCCCAGCAAACAGGATTCACATGCTTCGAACGGCTCCAAGCCAGACTAATCTAGGAGTCCATCACCATGGAGCTTCTACCAGCTGATATGACCAAGGCGACAAAGCCATAGATAAGTAGAACTAAGATCATTTGGCTTCAACCTTTTAGCATTCAAGTTATAGACTAAATTGCATTCAAGATTAAGCACAAAATGTCTGGATTGGACAGATGCATATCCATGAAACACATTATTCAAATAAAAGGAACAACCATTGTTCTTAATATTCGACTCATAACCCTTCTCCATCAAGCATGAGGCAGAAATGATGTTTCGTCATAGTATAGGAACATAATAACACTTATTTAGTTATAGTACAAATCATGAAGGTAACAAGAGTTGCATCATGCCTACAACTAACGCATCAACTCTTGCTTTGTTTCTGACTCTGGTGTCAATATCCACTCTCTCCATGCTCCTATGCCTTACCAGTCCCTACATCGTGTTACACACATGAACAAACGATCTGGTATTATATACCCAGGTGCTGCTAGGAGTGTCGGCAAGATAAATTTCTATAACATTCACAACAATTTTAACTTAGTCGGAAGTCATACTTCCCCTCCTAGCTTTATCCGCCTCGTACTTGTCGTAGTTCCTCTTCTAGTGACCCTCTGCCTTACAGTAAAAGCATAAAGTACCTAGAGGTTTTGCCAACTTGCCATTCACTTAGCCAGTGATGGGACTTGGATCCAGCATGCCATCTCCCTTTGGCTTGGCTTTATTAGACAAAGGTTTCTTCTTGATCTTGGAAGCATTCTGCGCCATCAACACTTGACTAGTGACGCCTCTCTTGATGTCGTCCTCTACTGTATTGAGCATGCCTTGAAGTTTTGCCAATTTCTTATCCATACCATGCATATGGTAGCTCGAAATGAACGGACCATAAGAACTTGGAAGAGAATTCAAGAGAATTTCTCTAGCGAACTCTTCGCTCAAGGGAAAACCTAGATGATCTAAGGACTGCACATATTCGACCATCTTGATCATGTGCGGTCCCAGTGGATCTCTATCTTTTATCTTGCACCCAAGCAAGGATCTGGATACATTGTACCTCTCTGTCCTAGCATGTGTCTCAAACTAGCTATTGAGGGCAACAATCAAATCGTACGCCTCAACATTTTCAAATTGCTACTGCAGTTCTAGCTCCATGTGAGCGAGGATGATGCAACTAACTTTCGTCGACTCATCCTGGGCCCATCAAAAGGTGGTTCTTACAGCATTAGGATCATCATTTCCCGTCCTGTCTAGAACCGGATTGTCCAGGACATATTCCTTCTTCTCTTTCTTGAGAACGGTTCTCAAGTTATGATACCAGTTAGTAATGTTTGTTCCATTCAGCTTGTCCTTCTCAAGAATCATATGCAACACAAAACTAGAAATTTGAATGGTGCAAGGTGGTGCCATCTACAAATGAAAGATGTAGAACACTTAAGATAATGTATCTATGACATGAGAAGGCGGATTAAACTCTTTAATCGTGCACACTCCCACTGATTCTGATATCCCCCCGATAGTCGACAATGATTCAGGATCCTGGTCAGTTATCCGACTAGTGAGCGTTTGCATCACTGCTAGCCAGATAACCTTTTGAGTAGGCATCACCTTGCCAATCATATCTCTATCTGATTCCTGTTGGATTGTCCGATAACCCTCCTTACCCCGAAGCCCACAACTATTGTGATAGCTCTGTCTAGCTACCAAGTGTCCTTCAGAGAGAGAGTCCAAATCTCTCACACTTTATCAAAGAGAATTAGTAGTGTCCCAACAATATGAGCGCACTAACCAAAATTGTCAAACTTGTAGTGTTGCAGAAAATGGCGAGGTTATTCGACTAGGCCTTCTTTGAGGGAAAAAGAAGCAAATGAAATTTGGAAGTCAAAAGCTTTCCGTCTCGCACCAGCTAACCTTTAGCTGTAACTTTTGACAAGGTATACATGTCATATTTTTGTCCACAAGAAAAGAAACTTTAGTGGTTGATTGATGAGTCAAAATTGAAGCATATTTACCGTTCGTTTTTCCATAAGTAGAATAGGGATCTTTGTATTTTACTGCGTTTGTCCTTGTTTTGACAGAATCCAAAATTACCGAGTATCTTATGAACATATCCATTGGAACTTTCATATTATGTTGTAATATGATATTTTTAAGTGATAAAAGTCACAGATCTGACATTCACAACAAACATGAGCCAAGAAAAACCACACCAGAATGGGATCTGAAGGAGGAACTTGGAGAAGGGAAAATCCATGTTGCTTCACAAATCATTGGAAGACATCGCATCATCCCCTTCATCATCAACCATTGCATCACCATTACCACTATTACCCCCATATTTCTTTCATTAGATCTTGTTGTTATTCCAGATTCAATTGTGGTTTGCACTAGATTTATCCCCATACTTTTATTCATCCATATGATTATGATGGTGTCGTTGATTACTTCCATGTGTGAGTAGTTTACACTCGTTCTAGGGGAGATGGAGAAACCCTAGCACTATTATGAAATTGAAATAGAGATGATCTATTATTGTCTCCATATAACTTACTGGTCTATGATATATTTATGATGTGTGTTTGATATTTCTCTTTAGATGGTATGTGTAGTCGGCCACATATCATTTGCCTTAGGGACTAAAGAAGCGGGTTAAATCCTTTGGACGTGTTTGGAAGTGTGCCCCGGAAGCTATCGTGACTATTAGCACCGCCTAGCGACATGCATGGTCAAAGGAGGATAAACATATATTCCCTAAGCTAATTACGATATCCATGGGGAGACCCTTAATTGCGGTGGTATATATGGGTGATTTCTCTCAAACATCGTGGTGGTTATTTAGAGGTGAACTAATTCTTGGCTCAACAAAGTGACTTCCTATGAGCCTTGTAGTGAACATCTTATTATGGAGATCTCTCCACACATATCATGACACAAGAAATAGGTTATCCTAATTATAATTAATAACATCATGCTAGAGTTGTATCCTACAACCCCGAGAACGCTTTAGCCCTATTGAGTTCAACCATGTTTCTAGACACTTTTGTTACTTGCTTTCTTTTACTTGTTTTAATTACTTTTCTACACTCAACCAAAAACCTTTCAAACACCATTTACCTGAAACCAAAGGAGGATTACAAGTATCCTGTGGTAGATAGTGACGAGGGGCATAAAGACCTTAACCAAATAGCTCTATGCGGGTTCGGTACACTTATTTCAAAACTAGCTACAATTGATCTATGCACCTGTAGCTGTATCACCTCGATAAAACCACTACTAGAAAATCGCTTATTGTTTTTATTTTTGCATCATCATGACCACATGCTCATGTCATCATGCCACATTGCATTTGAGCATCGTCATGTCATCATGCATTTGTTGCCTAAAACTATTTTCCAAAAGCCTATCTGTGTTTTCTAAATACCCCCTTTGTATTTCAAATGTAAAACCCGGTCTCTTCCGGATCTTTTATTTGCTAAACTATTTACCAAAAGAATATTTAAACCAAAATAAATAAACAAAAAGATAGTTTATAAAATCCCGGGGAGGCAGCCCAGGCCATAGGCAAGGCGAGGCCACCTACTACCTAGCAGATCAAACCATAAAAGATCTACACCTAAACCTAACCCTAGACTGGCCAAACCCTGACCCTGAAGGGCATATGCACGAGAGGCAATAATAAAGTGGTTATTATCTTATTCCATGTTTATGATAAAAGTTTATTTTGCATGCTATAATTGTATTGATCGGAAACATCAATACATGTGTGTTTAATAAACAAAAAGGGTTCCTAGTTATGCCTCTCTTATAGACTAGCTTGTTGATTAACAAGATGATCAAGGTTTCCTGATCATGGACATTGGATGTTGTTAATAACAAGGTCACAATATAGTATTACGACCAAGTCATTATGTTTACATTGCTATAACATCATATGAATTAATCTTTATCCTTAGACCATGAGATCATGTTAATTGCTAACACCGGAAGAGTATCTTGATAACATCAAACGTCACACCGTAACTGGGTGACTATAAAGATGGGTTCGGTGCTACGAAGGTGTTATGTTGAGGCTCATGGATCAAGAGTGGAATTTGTCAATCCCGATGACGGATAGATATACTCTGGGCCCTCTCGGTGATATCACATTAAGGTAGCTTGGAAGCAAGTGATGTGATCACTAGAATGTTATATCACGGGAACAAGGAAAGAGTGCATGTCGGTAACGAGATCAAACTAGGTATTTGGATACCGATGATTGAATCTCGGACATGTATTATATCAAGAGACAAAGGGATTAAATTACAAGAGTTAAAGGTTCTCACGATCATAGAAGTCATCGTTGAATATGCAGGAGTCAGTATGGACATCCAGGTCCCGCTTCTGATTATTGATCTGAGAGGAGTCTCAATCATGTCTGCATTATTTGTGAACCATAGGGTGACACACTTAAGAGTTATCGGACACCATTTTGGAGCACATATGTTTTAGACAAAATAATTGCAAAGCGCCGGAATTATTTCAATAGACGCTGAAACTGTTTCAGGTGAAATTGCTGAAATTGGTTCTGCATCTAATATTGAAATATTGCAGGGGGTTTTATGTGAATGTTTGTTAATTAAAGTAATTAACAAAATTCTGAATAAAATTAATAAAAGTGTTTTATTAAATGAGAGCGCATTAAATTTGGAGAAATTTAATGCATTTAAAGTGGAGACTTTAAAAGAGAATGTGAAAGGGCATTTTAATGTGGAGGGTGTTACCACCACATGAATGGGGAAGGTGAAGGGACACCCTCCTATTAAAGGCCCCCCTCTCACACCTTCACACTCACACCTCCTCATGAAGGATCTCTCTCCCCCTCTATTATTATTCCCCCATGGTCTCGGACTAGCGAGATACATGTTCTCGGTGGCTTTATCTGGAAAGGAGTTGCTGCTTCCGCTGCTTTGCTGGAGCGAGGGAGGGAAATTGTCGGGGTACCGGACGTGTGTGAGATCACGGATGCACCGCTGCTTTGTGGTGCTTGACTTGGTGGTGTTGGACTTGCTGGAGCTGGATCTGATGGACGTGCTAGAGCCGGACCTGCTAAACTTCATCACGATCTTGAGATCGGCAAGTGTACGACTACATCATCCATGACTTCCAACTCGTTAACAAAGATTTGTTGTCTTCGAGGGTAAGTTCTCTATGGATGTATATCCACCCGTTGCTTGTATCTAGTAGATAGATCTTGGCGTATAATTCCCAACGTAGGAAATTTTTTGTTTTCTATGCTGCGAACTCAACAGTGGTATCATAGCCTGATCTATGCGTAGGTGCTTTGCACGGGTTGTACACATATGTTTATATGTGGGCGATGATGATCATGTTATTGCATCTTCTATGTATTTTGGATATTGGTGGCATAGTGGGATAAAGCGGCCTGGACCAACCTTACATGTCATCGTACATGAGACCGGTTCTACGACTAACATGCAACTTGTTTTGCATAAGTGGCTGGCGGGTGTCTGTCTCTCCTACTATAGTCAATATCTGATTTACAACGAGTTGCTAATAACTTGGTTATCCTCGTTGTGGTTCATGTTCGTAGGTAAGAATGGTTCTATCTCTGAAAGCCCTAAGCCACGTAAAACTTGCAATTGATAAATTAGAGGCATCTAGTTTAGATCTTTGCTGGGCTAGTGTCTTGATATGGTATTGTTGTAAGTAGATGTATGATAGATACTCTTAGAACACACTCAACGTGTAAGTTCCATACACCTTGGCCTTACACACAAAGGAATGATAGAGATCATACCACGATGCAAATGATAGAGATCAAATGCATGGACCATATCATCTCACTTTACACATTAGATGTTAGCATCTTATACTGCTAGTTTGGCGCTTTCTGTAGCATTGTAATATGATCCCTCATTTAGATATCAAGATAAAAATGTGTTATTCCTTAAGTATGCACCATTTTGTGGATCGTGTTTCGAGACATCACGTGATGATCATGTGTACTCGACTCTACACTTTCATACAAACGGGTGTAAGACAGTTTTACACATGCGAGTACTAAGGTACTTGGCGAGCCTAGCATGTACAGACATGGCCTCGGAACACGGACCGAAAGGTTAAGCATGAGTCATATAGTTGATATGATGTCCATATAGATGCTCGCCTTTGAAGCTACATCAACTCACGTGATGATCGGACTTGGTGTAGTGGATTTGGTTCATGTAATCACCAAAAGGGCACGAGGGATGTCGTTTTTGAGTGGGAGTTCATTTCTAATTTGTATTAGTCGAACTCAATTTGTCATAAACTAAATCAAAGTGAATTTGCATAATTTGTTGTAGTCATTGGCGTTTGTTCAATACCTTATACTTAGTTTTAATTGAGATAATAGAGCTATAGAATTCTGGATATTTACTTTACAAACTGGTATCGTATTGTTTTGAATGTCAATTTAAAGTTTAGAAGTCCTATTGCAAACTTTCAGCAAACTCTATTTACTCCATGAAGTTTAATAAGTAGTAGTAAAAATTCCAATGTTAGTATCTAAAGTATCATGTTTGCCTCCATGATTTTTGATATTCAAAAGTTGTTTTAATATCAAGATTATCTAGGAGCTGAAAAATTGTTTCAAGAACCATCATGTGTGGAAGATATTGTGATATCTGGAACAATGTTTTTGGTTGCATTATGATAGAGTATAATTTAGTAAAATACATGTTCTCATTTTGTATGAGAATTTGTGAAGGATGGAGATGCTAGGCATCCGAATCTCCCAAAAGGTTTTGGGAACTAAAATTATACTCGTCATTCTTCCTTATAGCTATAGTAGCTTGATCATGAAAGTTGTCATGATAAGGATAAATAGAAGATGTAAGTAAAATGTTTACTACACTAAAAGATTACTAAATAATGGATTTTTGAAAGAATGCCAAACATTTGATGATGGTGATCCACTTCAAAGTGCAAGTCCAGAGATATTAGTATTTGACTATACACACTTTGTACTATGTGTCATGTGAATGACACCACTATTGATGTTGATAGATTCTTTTAAAAGAAAAGGAATTGTTGAAAGAGAATTTATAAAATATTTGGCAGAAAAGAAAAGATTGGAGGTGTCCAACTTAGGTATATAGAAGATATACATGGTATGGCTGTATTCCTTGCTTGTTAAACAATGTGGTTCTGAGGTATTGGATACCGGTATTGGATACCGAATTGGTTGGTATGAAGTGTCATACAGGACAACGCAATTCATGAACTACAATGTCCTAAGTAACTAGCAAGAGAATAAGTGATGATGTTCATCGAAAACAAATAAAGTGTTATTGTGTTTTTCGTTGTCGTCAAACCTAGCCTTCAAGATTTGTTTTAATAATTTTTATTTTGTTCCGGTATTATGAGAACAATGGTTGTTCAAATAATTACCGTATTCCATAAAGGATGGATGAACTTTTACAAGTATGGTGGGAGAAATCACATCCATAAACACTATTGCTAAAATGTCGCAAGACAAATGGTTGAAAGATCACTTATGAAGTGACATCGCTGTTTTAAATTATATTGGAAAGAAAACATGAAGAAACTCCATGTAGATGGATTTTTGGAGTCTTTGATTTTGATCAATTGACGCTTGTGAGACTTTCCTCGAGATAATTGAAACTCCGTCCATAGGCCAAAGAGGAACGGATGACTAACTTATTGGATATTATGCATGTTGATGTATATAGTGCATTATGTGTAGCCATATGCGATGGATCCTTTTGCTTCATATGCTTTCTCCAGAAATTTAAGTGAATATATCTGTATATTTACTTAATAAGGAAGAAGTATGAAACATTTGAAAATTGTTCAAAGACTTTCAAGATGAAGTGGAAAATCATTGTAACAAGAAAATAAAAGAGTTTATGATTTGATCATAAAGGAAGATATTTGAGTTACAGGTTTAGCAAAACACCCAAGATTTGAGGAATTGTTCCACGATTTGTGTTTTCCCGATAAACCATAGGAGTACGGCATATTCGAGAGATGAAATCATACCATGTTTGACATGGTAAGATCAAAGGTGTCATTTATAAAACTGGCATTATGTTTTAAGGATTGAAGCTTTAGAGACTAGTGCTTTTACACTGAAAAGAGCACCATTGTGATCCGTCGAAATGACACCATATAAGTTATGGTTTGGGATAAAACCCGAATTGTCTTTTCTTAAATTTTGGTATGCTATGCATAAGTAAAATGTTTACAACCAAAGTCGGATAAACACGTCTTTGTAGGTTATCCCAAAGAATTTGTTGGAAATTTCTCCATAACACCGAGGAGAAAAGAGTTTGTTGCTTGGAACGTCAAGTTTCTTGAGAAGGAATTTTTCGCGAAAAGTTAAGTGGGAGGACATTAGAACTTTGATGAGGTTGTTGAACCTTAGCTATATGTGCTAAGTAGCGCAGCGCCGGAAAGTGTCCTGGTGGCGGCTAAAATGCTCATGGCTCCCATGATTACAAAGGTTGTGATCTCAAAGATTAGAGTTCCTATTGAACCGTGTGGGTCGGTAAGAATCAAATAGTGTGATTTGATAAGCAAGTCGTTATTGTTTTGACAATGATGAACCTACTACATGCAAAGAAGCGATGATGGGCCCTGACTCCATAAAATGACTAGAAATCATAGAATCCGTGATAGTATCCATACACGAGAAATCAAGTTTCTGAACTTGGAAGACCCTCCGGAAAGGCATGAAGCCTATCGGTCGTGTTTGGATCCATAAAGAAATAAGACATGGATGTTTAACATCTATGAAATAGTCGACATGTTGGAAAGAAGTTTACGACAATGTTCAAGGAGTTGACTATGACAAGATTTGATCTTTCATAGCGATATATAGTCTTGACGGATTAATGTAGCAACCACTACATATAATTTGGTATATGGTAGTTGAATAAACAAAACAAGGTTCTTCTAATAGAATGGTTACCTAGGACGTGTACAAGACACGGTCCGAAGGGTTTAGTTAATTCAAAGGGTGCTAAAAGGGCATGCAAACTCCAATAGTTGAAGTAAGCATAGCGTAGTTGGAATCTTCACCATGATGAAACTGTTAAAAGAGTTTAAATTCATCGGAGATGATGAAGATGCTTGCATTTGTGAGAAATTAAGTGGGAGCACTGAGACAAATTTCTAATACATTATGTACAGGACATATTGTTGATTGTAAATGATGTATCTTGTATTGACACAAGTTAAGAATTTCATTAAAATAGGATTTTAATGAAAGACTTAGGCAAAACCGGAATATTTGGCATCAATGTCTATATGGATAGATCGAGGCGCTAATATGGTTATCCCAGACGTACATATATGAGATATTGAAAGGGTTCAATATGGAAACAACAAGAAAGGTTCTTGCTGCATGGAAAGGATTGTATCAAGATTCAAGTGTTTCAACACTTGGTGAGTAAAATCACATGAAGATTTTGATCGATTATACCATGATATGTATATATCTAGATATGTCCTATGCTCTAAATGTTATGGGCACATACCAGAATGATTCATAATATGATCATTGGACGATAGTAAAGATATTCTTATGAGCTTTGGAAGAACTAAGAATATATCATGTATAAGTGACAAATAGTTAAAGGTAGTTCATTTAAATTGTTACATTGATACTAGTTTTGTCACAAGATATATATAAATTTATCTCAATTTAGACTATGGGTGGCACAATGTAATGGAAAGGATGTTCCATGATGAATTTGGATGAGTTCCAAAGTTGAGACATTGTGACGGATACTACAACAAAAGGCTAAGTATATAACTGCTATAGTAGCAGCAAAGGAGGGCATTTGAGTTAAGTAGTTTATTATCAAACTAGGTGTGGTTCAAAGTGGGCTAATATTATGAAGATCTATTGTGTGACAATAATATCAACATATTTTAACCCGAACGAACTAAAGGTCTCACCAGAGGACCAAATTTATACAATGCCATCTCATTTGAGAATGAGTGATGCATAGAGATGCAAAGACATGAAAATCCATACGGACCTAAAAATGTTAGATCCGGAGATTATGTTAACCACTAGCAATCGCGTATATGCAACACCAGAAAGCCATAGGTGTTCAATACGCAATGTTTTTCAAACTAGATTATTGACTCTAGTGCAAGTGGGAGACTGAAGGGAATATGCCCGACAGGCAATAATAAAGTGGTTATTATCTTATTCCATGTTTATGATAAAATTTTATTTTGCATCCTATAATTTTATTGATTAGAAACGTAAATACATGTGTGTTTAATAAACAAATAGGGTTCCTAGTTATGCCTCTCTTATAGACTAGCTTGTTGATTAACAAGATGATCAAGGTTTCCTGATCATGGACATTGGATATTGTTAATAACAAGGTCACAACATTTGTGAAATGATGTGATGAACATTCATCCGAAATATAGTATTACGACCAAGTCATTATGCTTACATTGCTATAACATCATACGAATTAATCTTTATCCTTAGACCATGAGATCATGTTAATTGCTAACACCGGAAGAGTATCTTGATAACATCAAACGTCACACCGTAACTGGGTGACTATAAAGATGGGTTCGGTGCTACGAAGGTGTTATGTTGAGGCTCATGGATCAAGAGTGGAATTTGTCAATCTCGATGACGCATAGATATACTCTGGGCCCTCTCGGTGATATCACATTAAGGTAGCTTGCAAGCAAGTGATGTGATTACAAGAATGTTATATCACGGGAACGAGAAAAGAGTGCATGTCGGTAACGAGATCAAACTAGGTATTTGGATACCGATGATCGAATCTCGGACATGTATTAGATCAAGAGACAAAGGGATTAAATTACAAGCGTTAAAGGTTCTCACGATCACAGAAGTCATCCTTGAATATGCAGGAGTCAGTATGGACCTCCAGGTCCCGCTTCTGATTATTGACCTGAGAGGAGTCTCAATCATGTCTGCATTATTCGCGAACCGTAGGGTGACACACTTAAGAGTTACCGGACACCATTTTGGAGCACATATGTTTCAGACGAAAGAATTGCAAAGCGCTGGAATTATTTCAATAGACACTGAAACTGTTTCGGGTGAAATTTCTGAAATTGGTTCTACATCTAATATTGAAATATTGCAGGGGGTTTTATGTGAATGTTTGTTAATTAAAGTAATTAACAAAATTCTGAATATAATTAATAAAAGAGTTTTATTAAATGATAGAGCATTAAATTTGGAGAAATTTAATGCATTTAAAGTGGAGACTTTAAAAGAGAATCTGAAAGGGCATTTTAATGTGGAGGGGGTTACCACCACATGAATGGGGAAGGTGAAGGGACACCCTCCATGGGCATCGTCCATGGGAGGGTACGCTCCCCTCCTCCTAAAAAAGGCCCCCTCTCACACCTTCACACTCACACCTCCTCGTGAAGGATCTCTCTCCCCCTCTAGTATTATTCCCCCATGGTCTCGGATTAGCGAGATACATGTTCTGGGTGGCTTTATCTGGAAAGGATTTGCTGCTTCCGCTGCTTTGCTGGACCGAGGGATGGAGGTTATCGAGGTACCGGACGTGTGTGCGATCACGGATGCACCGCTGCTTTGCGGTGCTGGACTTGGTGGTGCTGGACTTGCTGGAGCTGGATCTGATGGACGTTCTGGAGCCGGACCTGCTAGACTTCATCAGGATCTTGATATCGGCAAGTGTACGACTACATCATCCACGAGTTCCAACTCGTTAACAAAGCTTTGTTGTCTTCGACTGTAAGTTCTCTACGGATGTATATCCACCCGTTGCTTGTATCTAGTAGATAGATCTTGGCGTATAGTTCCCAACATAGGAATTTTTTTTTCTAGGCTACGAACCCAACAGACCCTGCTCTAACCCGACCGATCCACCCCACCTACTCCCTAGTCCCAGCCACGCGCGCTGCACCACAGCGAGCCACACCGACCCTGCCTGTCACGTTGCCCCGCGCGGTACACGCTACACCACCCGAGCCCACCCGTGAGCGCAACACCGCACGAGTCGCCCAATCCCGCACGTCACGCTCCCGCGCAGCTTGGCCCCACCCGACAGGATCGATTGATCCCATTGTCGCCAACCCCTACCCCGCTCCCGCATTGGCCTCCCCTCACCGCGCAATCGCTTGCCCCGCACCACCCGCTGGACCCCTTCCGCTGTCGCCGCAAGGAGGCTGTCATCGCCGACCTCCTCCGTTCTGTTCTCGACCCGTGATGCGACGCCTAACCGCTTTTGTCTCCGGCCGCCACTGGACGAGGTCCTCCTCGGCTTGTCTTCCACCTCAAACGCCGGCCACCATCGATCTCCTTCCTCACCGCCACCACGGTCGCCCTCACCTCCTCTGACGCCCCTCGAGCTCTTCCTCGCGACCCGTCCCCGCAGCAAGCTCGTCCTCAGCTGCCGGCACCACGACGACCTCGCCCTATGCCCCACGGCTGGCCTCGTCCCTTCCATCCGAGCACCGCAGTACCCTGCGCCTCTGGCCGCTCCCGCGTCAGCTCTTCCCTCCTCGCCGTCAACCCCCTTTGACAACGGCCTCCACCGAGGCTCCTCCACGCCTCCACCGTAGCGAGCTCGCCCCGCTACCATGTCTGCCTCCTACACACGGTTCCTCCTTGGCAGCGCCCGTGAGTTCGTCCTCGACTGGCGCCACGCCCGCGCTTCCCTGCGCTCTGTCCCTGCCCGCCGCTCGGGGATCTCCCTGCGTCTGCCTTCCTGCGAGCACGCCTGAGGCCGCGCATTCCTACCGCAGCTGCCATCTGCTGCTGTGCATGAATTACTTAGGTTGTTCATGTGTGTACCCTATCGCCACAAAATTGTTGTTGATGCTTGGCACACTGTTTGGCCCCTGTAGCATTGATGTTGATGTGAGGGTGACGCCCCGGCAGGATCGACAGATGATTACGAGGGATCTAAACCAAGAATGTCCACACTAAAGGACGAGCGAGAAGACTTCTATCACAAAATCAAAGATCTTCTTCACGGTACCAATGACCACGAGAATGCCGACGTGGATACGAAAACCGTCTACCCCGAGGCCAACACCGAAGACTGATCCTGGCGCCCGAACCCCGTGGAACCCCAAGGCCTTCGATGTGGAACCGTCATGTTCTCCCCACGGATCCCGAAGCCCGATCCCGGAGTCTGAAGACCGAACCCAAACCACATCAAACCCCAAGATCTCCGACCCCTAATGTGTGACCCCTTTTCTGAGCCCTATTTTATAAATTGTCATCCATATATTGATGCATATGAATTTGTTCATGTCGCATACATATTCATTGGTTTGGGGCATTATGTTGATTCACTAATAATTAAATATGGAGGCCATATGCGGGCTTTTCTAGTCTTATATTGGCTCTATTTAAATTTGTGTAGCGAACCGATGTCATGTTTTGCCTTGTTAAGACAACATTTAAATTGCGGGGTAGCTAAACAACTTGAACCTTCTATTTAATTATCGGGACTCCGGTTTCGCTTAATATTGCCTAATTGCATCACCTCTTTGCCATGGCATGCACCATACCTGCATCATGCCCGATCTTCTGCCGTAGTATTAAATAGTGTATCTGGTGTTTCTTCTAGTACTTTGCTTCTTCTCGGATTAGGCCGTTGAGTTGATGCGAGTACCGACAAGTCCTTCGGATAATGAATCTTCGGCTATGTTTCCTAGGCGAGCATTCTTCCCCTTTCTACCTATTTTGCATTTATAGTCTTTACTTCCTTCCTGTTGATCTACTGCTATCCGAGTCGTGATGCTTTAGTGTTCCATACCAGATATATTCCGTGCAGCCTTTATATTGCCATGGACACCTCCTATTACCTATTGTTTTGTAGATAGATGGTCTTGCGAGTCGTAGTCGCTTGTTCAGGTGCGATCCTGTGACGTGAAGTACCACACAGTTGTTCGAATGTTTTCATATGCTTGACGGTGGAGAGGATCATGACTTTAAATACAAATATTAAATTGCTGGGATAACTAATGAAAGAGGCACCGGTGGGCAATATATGCTATTTAGTTTTTAATGTCCACTTGTGTCCCGTAGGCCCCGAGTACTTGATACATGTTCCTTCATTATTCGCACTATCCACATTCGGGAGACCTATGGATCCCCCTTAGCTAGAGCTTGATTCATTTCTTGTTTCTTGGGGCCACAAACTAGTTTGGGGCTTTATTACTATCCTGTACTTATGCCATGCTTTACTGATTTATCTACGATTGTGCGTGGAGCACATGTACTGTTTTGGAACGTGGAATGTGTTCGCGGTATCGACAAGCCCAATCACACTTTCGGGTTCCCAGTCGTTTACAGCCATTGACACAAACCCTGGGTCCCTCTCGGAGCCGGCCAACTTCGTTGCGGGTAGCTTAGTGGGGTGGCCCCTGAAATCTTTTATGAATCCTGTGATTGCTTTATCGTGAAAGCCTCGTTGGGTTTTGATTTGGTTTTTCCGAGGTTGATCGTGTGTGTGTTGCTATTTGTGCACCCCTACAGGGTAAATCTTTCTGAAAGTCATGTCAACGGTTATGGACGACTTGGAGCACAGTATCTCGATCATAGACAAGCATAACTAAAGTAGTGCTATAAATTTGACTTAATATGTGACTAGTAATCAGTTTCACTACAATGGAATGGATAATAAAAGTGCCAACAACTAGTGGAACTGGGGTGTATCGTGTCTTGTTATACCTGCCTAGTAAGTATCAGAACTTCCATGGAATGAAATAAAAGTGCCAACAACTGCTGGGTTTGGGATGTCACATGCTAATTGTATCTGACTAGTAAGTACTGCAACTACAACTAAATTATTAACTAAAACTGCCCACTACTTATGTTATCAGGATGACTTATGCTATCTATATCTGACTAGTAAGTTCTTCAACTATAATCGAGTGAATAAAACTGCCAATTGTGTGAGTTCCTCGGTTTGACTTCCTCGTTTGGTCTCGAGGGGGAAATACCAGGATGGGTATGATTGGTGTTAGTATCAGGTTGGATTCGAATAGGTCTTTCTTACCCCACTCTAATAGCCGACAGATGTATCGAGTCTCTATAGGTTGTTTAGTGCATGCTTCTCTGCCGCTTTAGTCCACCATACCTATGTAGGCGAGAGCCGCCGAATTCTAGCCTCGCCATGTACTAGCCTCAGTACTGACTGCTCCCTTTTTCCTTTGCCCTTTGTCGGCACCCCTTCTGTTTTAACAAGTTTAAGTTCGACGTTGTTAGCAGGGTTACCCTTCCGGCTTGGCCTGGCCAGGGTTATGGACGCCATTGGTTATTCTTCAGGGGTCTTAGCCCCATTTGCATCTTATCCGTACTCGGATGTTGTATCGTTTTCAAGGTGATTTGGATCTTTGTATTATATATCTGTATTCTTGACTCATGGAGTCGTTGTTGTATATAAATGTTCCGTGGGTTCCTTCGTGGACTAATGTGTAATGGTATTACTTCGTTTTCCACCCGCACGCAAGTGCCTAGTGGGCGTCCTTGAATTGTTTCTATGTAGGTTTGGCGGGAAGCGCTAAAATCTGCATAGGGCCGATTCGAGGGTGTTACAGCAGTCAACAAGCTATTTTATGGCGCCATTGCCGCAGAACTAAGCTAATTGTTTTACTAAATTTGTTTACTAGTTTCAGGTAAACACCATGGGTGAGTACTGACATATAATTCAGCTAGAGGTTGTAAAGAATTCTAGTCCACCCATGGTTTCTTATTTAAAATCCAATAACCCTAGAGGGTATGATATTAGCCTTTGGATCTTTTTCATGCTAAAAAGTTTTTAGGGACAGTACAGAAGATCCGTATGAATATACTCACCGAGGGTTATTTGAAGATACATGTGGGATTTTCGTATTAATATACTCACCGAGGATGAGGATAAATCTGATCTTTTTTTTCAAACTCTTATTGCTAAGGCCTGTTCTCAGTATATTCAATTTCCTAAAAAAATTACTAACTATTTGGAGAGTTTAGCCTCTTCGTTCCTAGTTGATTTATTTCACATGATGAAAACTTTTGGAGAAAGACGCATGATCACCAATTTTAAAGGAAAAGCTAAAGAAAGCTTGCATGAAGTATACACAAGGTTAAAGGATTACTCTATCATTGCCCCCACCACAACTTCCGGCCTTGGTTTGGAATACATACTTCTATGCAAGTTTGAGCAGTAATAATAGAAATTAGCTAGACTCCCTTACCAATGGGTCAATTACTGAATTTAGTGTTAAAGAGCCTAGAATTTGCCAGACACAGTGCATAGGATAGAGAAAGTTTATTGTGTAGCTGAAATTAACGAAGAAATCCTATAGAGTATAATTGTTTGAGAAGATTTATAGCTTTGAGCAAAGTAGAGAAATTGCTTGGAAATTTCAACCTTGACCCCGTATGATTGTTCAAGTTGTTAAAACCTATGTTGAATATCTGCAGATCCCAAAAAAATAGGAACGCTACATGCTTCCTAGTAAGGAGGAGCCCCCCTAAAACTAGTTATAAGTACAAATACTCACAAATGCAGAAAAAATGATAGATAAGGAGGAAACTATCCTCACAAAAATAATAGAGAGTAAGGGTGAAAGAAATAAAAGGATAGGGGGTTAGCTAAAAACCTGGGAACCATCAAAAAGAACATTGGCATAGTAAAAGAACTTCTAGAACATGAGGTGTTTTGCTAATGAAGTAATAGTGGTAAGTAAAGAATCTTTTTATATGATAAGAGGCAAGTTTGAAGTTAAAAATAGAAGTCAACATAAAATCCCTTTTTGGTTAGGGGGAACTACTTATGTAGGGTTTTGTGAATTAAACTCTTCAATTAACATTATTCCTTACACAATATACGAAGAGTTGTGATGCCATCTTGACGAACCAGACCTTGAACCATCCAAAGTTACCTTTATGCTTTCTAACCGAACCTTGCATCGGACTCATGGGATTCTTCACAATGCGCATGTTTCTGTGGGAGCTTTTGTGTACCCGGTTGATTTTATGATATTTGAAGTTATCTTTTGATTCATGATTATTATATTAGATGATTGAATTAGGTTGAGTGTTATGATACTTGTACAAGTATCATGATTTTAGGGACTTCCACACTAATACAAGTATTGATTAAACTATGAGAACAAGAATTTTGGTAGCATATTATATTTACGGGTTTTAAAAGTCAGAAATAGTAGTGATCATGATCATGTTGTTGTACTAAAAAATAGGAGAAATAAAAGAATAGTTATCAAAATAATTCCAAGGCAAAAGAAAGATACAAGCTTGGAAAGAGAAAAGAATGATCATGAATCTTCATTACTGAAATTAAGTGTTCAACTAATTTAACTTTATAATTATATAATATGTTAAACCACTAAAAGCTTCTTATAACTTCACTGATACCAAAAAGGGTGTGGAAGCCTCTAAGTCATGTGATGTGTAAAGGTGTGATAATACCCCCGAAGTAACTTTTCATCTGATATTGTATTCTTGTTTCAATTTCTGCCATGTTTATTGTAACTACTCGTGCCTCATGAACATAATGATCTTGTCCATAAGCCACCATATTGCTCGAGGATGAGCAAGAGTCTAGCTTCGTGGAGTAGATGAGTCCAAAATTGAAGCATATTTACCTTTACTTTTTTGCATAAGTAGAATAGGGATTTTTGTATTTTACTGTGTTTGCGCACACCTTTTGTCCTTGTTTCACCAGAATCCCGAATTACTGATTCTCTTATGAACATATGAATTGGAACTGTCATATTATGTTGTAATATGATATTTTTATGTGATAAAAGTCATTTAATTGGTTTACCTTCGCACCTAGGAGAATTGGAAACATGAGGAAGGCTACTTCAGCGTTAACGACTAGAGGTACGGGCAGAGCCCGCTTGTACCATCCGGAAGCGCGGCCTCCTCATCAAATATCTTCTCCTAGTGAAGAAGGATCACAGATCTGACATTCACAACAACCTTGAGCCACGAAAAACCACACCAGAAAGGGATATGAAGGAGGAACTTGGAGAAGGGAAAATCTCTGCTACTTCACAGATCATTGGAGGACATCGCATCATCCCCTTCATCATCAAGCACTACATCACCATCACCACTATTACCCCATCTTTCATTCATTATATTTTGTTGTAATTCCAGATTCAATTGTGGTTTGCACTAGATTTATCACCGTACTTTTATTCATCCGTATGATTATGATGATGTCGTTGATTGCTTCCATGTGTGAGTAGTTTCCCCTCATTCTTGGGGAGATGGATAAATCCTAGCACTATTATGAAATTGAAATAAAGATGATCTATTCTTGTGTACATATGACTTACTGGTCTATGATAGATTTATGATGTGTGTTTGATCTCTCTCTTTAGATGGTATGTGTAGTCGGCCACATATCATTTGCCTTCCAGACTAAAGAAGAGGGTGAAATCCTTTGGGCGTGATTGGAATTGTGCCCCGGAAGCTATCTTGACTATTGGCACCGGCTAGGAACCTGCACGGTCAAAGGAGGATAAAGAGGGATTCCCTAAGCTAATTACAATATCCATGGGGATACCCTTAATTGTGGTGGTCTGTATGGTTGTTTGCTCTCAGACATCACGGTGATTATTTAGAGGTGACCTCATTATTGGCTCAACAAAGTGACTTCCTATGAGCATTGTAGTAAATATCTTATTACACATCTCATGACACAAGAAATAGGTTATCCTAATTATTAATAAAAATATCATGTTAGAGGTGTATCCTACACCCCCGAGAACGCTTTAGCCCTATTGAGTTCAACCAAGTTTCCAAACACTTTTGTTACTTGCTTTCTTTTAATTGTTTTAATTACTTTTCTGCATTTAACCAACAACTTTTCAAACACCCTTTACTTGAAATCAAAGGCAGCTTATAAGTATCCTTTGATAGATAGTGACGAGGGGCATAAAGATCTTAACCAAATAGCTCCCTATGGGTTCAATACTCGTATTTCAAAACTAGCTACAATTGATATGTGCACTTGCAGTCATCATTAGTCATGGATATCAGCCATGTGACCTCCCACTCAGATCAAGACCAGTTTTGACCAACTTCTTTGCCAATACTAACAAGATCTAGCCACTTCCCTAGATCGAAACAGATAAAAAAAAGGCAAAACAAGAACAGCGAAAAAGATCCAATCTTTCACACTAGCGCATCTCATGTGCAAGAACTAGGCCAAACACCTAGAGTTGATGCTCTGATACAACTGTTGGGAAACACGTAGAGCCAAGCCGAAAACAAAAACGTTTCTGCTCCGACAAGGTCTCCGGCGAGCCACCCCAAGAAATGGCCAAGGTTAAAGGCAATAGCTCATACCTCTCGACATGTAGGTGCTAAAGCTGAGGAAGTGCGTCGCTGTGGTGTCGGACGTTCCCCTCGTCTCGTCCAGCTCTGGCGAACTTCTCCATCTTGGGACCACCTCGTCGCCGGATCCGTGCCCCTCCTTCTTATGCCTCTGACTTTGTTGCCCAACAGTGCTGGCAAGCACCATATATGTGGTGCCTCTGCTGTCTCAGATACGTATAAGGTGGAACAGCAGCAAGTGAGATGCTAGTATATGTCTTGCTGCTATGGGATAGGAAGGTGGAATTGACAAGTCTAGTGAAACCCTTGGAAGCAACACTAGATTGGATATCTTTGTCCACCGCCATCCACCTTCCTTTATGTAGGCAAGTAGGTGAGGGCACACAACACTTCTGTCCCTTGGTTCTAAACCTAAGCCCTAGTCAAAGTGGGTCCAACCCATTGACACTTGTCCCTGTCTGAATAAGTCCAACTTGCCGGCTTGCGATAGTCGGATCAACATCTGCCTAGTCCCACTATATTAAGTGTGCAATCCCGCGTACTTATGGTAAGTCGGACACAACTCAGTAATCATTTAGTCAAAGCAGTAGATTAGTGACTATCTTACTAGAGCATATAATCAATAGCAGCCTCTAGCAAGACTTACCAACTCACGGTTTACGCAATTGCCCTCAATGTGATGATCTGTCCATGTTCCTTTGACCCACTATATTTGTGATAAACCGTAGGGGAGATTCCGTCATCCCAGTGCCGATTTACTATTTTCTCTTTGCAGTGATAACTTATTCCCTCCAGCTTCACTAAGTCGGACTACCTTGATCAACACTTGATCAAGTAGCGCATGGTCATGCTTCTGGATCATATCACAAGAGAGGGCCCAGAGAATATCTCTCCGAGATGGAGGGGAAAATTCCATCTTGGTTGATCCACATCACGCAACTTGCTCCGAAGTTGGCCCAAGGATACCCTTATGACTCCCAGTTGCGGTGAGTGTTAGATGGAGTCAAAGCCGGATTTTCCACAACTTGCATCGTTCGATCCCCTCAGGTCTAAGGATTGCATTGTGTTAGTCAGAGTGTATGCCGGTGTGCTCACATCCTACTAACCTTTGGATCAGGCAGGCTATTGTACCTCTTGCAACTAGCCATTCCAAGGCAGATAGCATTACCATGCTCATGACACGTGAAACATTGTCATCTTCTGACTTACAAATTAGTCTCGGCAGTGGGTTTTCCTCCCATCCTCAGACGACTATGAAGAAACTGGATAGAGCTAGATACAAGTATGTGGTTCCACACCTGCAACAATTGTAGTGACACATACAACTAGCTCTAAGCTGGATACTGGGTTACAAATACAAGGCAGAATGTGATACTCTAGGGAATCAGTCCTAACAGCAACCGGCTCCTATTGGTTGCTCAGGATATCTTCTACCAGGCTACTTGGTGGCCTAATAATAGGACTCAAGATGTTTAGACCGCTGCACATTTTGCTTATTTTTATTTGGTTGTTCTTTGTATCGACACTTTCTGATCAATGACACTACTACAGAATCAGCTTCCAGCAGCGGTTCTCCACCATGGGCGGGCAATGGTTTTTGCTTCCTACTCCCGGTGACAGTTACTGATAAATCAGCTTTTTTCGAAGCGATTTGTTGGACCATCTCTGGAAGTATACACCAGACAGTTCATATAAAGGGCCACCTCTGTTATTATGATTTACACGAACAGTTTAAATGATGAACCACCGGTAGCTAGGGAGATGGTCTCCCATATGAACCGGGTCCAGTAGGTCGGGGCGTTCGCATTTCTACAGACGTGCCAACAAGTTTGGAGTCTCTTTCTATGAAGAACCTACTCTAGGTGTTAGGAGACGGTTAAAAATATAAGCCACCTCTGCTAGACCCTAGCATCCAAATTTCTCGGTCAGATCTGGGTTTTCGTTTTCCTGCCCAGAAACTCTAGTATAAAACTCAGAGGCTCTGTGTGGATTTTGCATAGGTTCTTCATTTCATCAAATAATTTTTAAACCCATTACAAAGACCACATAATTGAACTAAAGGTCAAGTCAAAAAATTGAACTGAAGCAAAACATAATTAAATGAACCTGCAATGATCAGTACATCATGATGATACACAAATTAAGGGTCCAACTTACTCAACTGATAACCACACCTACATAGACCGATCATATCATCTTATTACTACAGGTTGTCACAATCCTACAAAGTTAATACCGATGCGAGCGCCATCAAACATTGTCAAGAAGAAAATGATGACTGATCTAACTTGAAAATTCGCTTCAAGAGCAAATTTATTCCAGCTTTCCTTCTACAGGACTACTCTTCCTATTCTATCTCTATACCATATTAGATAGGAATGGTTCAGCGGTGGCATCATCAACGAGAGTCAACATGGCGAGGGGAAGTTGAGGTGGTCATGAAAACCATTTCTAATCTTCTTCAAAATTTTCAAGAAAATTATGTTAGTGTCACATACAGAAATAAAATGTGCAAACATAAATTTGAACGGTTTCGTTATTACTTAAAATTGTTCGACGTCCAACATTGTACCATGTAAGATGATGGACAACAAAAACTCCAACACGGTCATAGTGGGTTCTCACAAAAGAAATAGAGGCAGCATTCTATTTACGAGAGAGGTTCGTTGTAGGAGGTTTAATCAGATCACTAGGGATTTTGTCACGACCCGCAAATTCAGCCTGAAAGCATGCTGGTGACCCCCAACTGCAGGGGATCACCGTAGTACCTCTCAATGTGGAAGTAGGGTATCCATCCGCTCGAGCGAGAAGGAAAATCTAGTTTTAGTTGATTATGCACTAAACAAGTTTTAAGGAAAATCTAGTTTTAGTTGATTATGCACTAAACAAGTTTTAAGGAATAAGATGGTTATTTTAATGGTTGGAAGTTTAATGTAACAAAACAAGAATATAAAAATTTCCCAATCCTCTCCAATGCAAGAGGACAAGACAAGGGGTTTTCTATTATGGTAATAATGGACATGGGTTCATGGGTTCACTTAATCCTCTCTTCTCCATCTATGGTGATTATCATGTTATGGATAGTAAAGTTACACACAATTGCAATGTTCTAATGATACTTTTATGGTGGCTACATGTCGTAAAACACATATGTCAAGGAAGTACTCCTTTGTGTTGCTACGTCACCCTTGCATTAAGGCTTGCATTTGGTTTGTGTCACCCCACACACCATACTTCTCCCTTTTTAACCGTAGATAAAGGATGTTTTGTTGCATTCTGTCACTCAATACATATGTTGTTATGACTCGACCACCCATTACCTACATACATCGTACTTCTTAATGGAAAACATACTAAACACTAGTGCAATTATTCATATGTTGGGATATGTTGTTAGTATTATCACATCTGTCTCATCTACCCCCACTTGGTGGTGTCAATCACCTCATGATATGGATAAACAAGGCATTATGTATAGATATAAACCATTACATGCATCATAGAATATTCCCAAAGTATGACAAACCATACAAGATACAACACAATGGTAAATGAATAACAAGTACTATCTAATAACACAATATCCACCATAGCAATTACATAGATAGATCCATACTCATGCAAGACACATCATATAGATTTCAACAATGACCATACATAGAGAGATTAGATAAAGTTACCACCATAAACCCAAAGTCCAGGGAGTGCACTACTAGCTTCCAAGTACTTCTTTTCTTTAACCAATTCGGATACCCACTTGGTTGGACGAAGAGGAAGAGGAGGATCAAACTGAAGTGGCTGGAACCACCGAGAAGAGAAGCCCACAAAATGTGTAGCAAAATCAACTCCACCTCCAAGCTCTTGATACAACAAAAACATCGTGTAGGCTTCATCGAGATCAGGAGGTTGTTGAATTGCCACTTGCACTCGAACTGCAGGCTTAAATCCATCAAGGAATCGTGTCAAGTAATTCATCGGAACCAGGTGTGTGTCATATGCTGATAACAAATCCACCAAATCCGAGAAACGCTTCACATAGTCTTCAATTGATCTAGTCTGTGAGATACGATATAGTCAAAGAAGAAGGATCTGATGTTGATTCCTCATGAAACGCGCCTGGATTACTAGCACAAACTCTACCCATCTAGACTAATGGAGCTTCGATAGATACGCTTCCAGCCAAGTTGATACTGCTCCCCAAAACTGAGACGAACCAATGGACCTAGAGCTTTGAGTTTAACCCATCAAACAATGACAATTCCAATTCCAGAAAAAGGCTTGCGCTGGCACTGCGATAGCTTAGAGTTCGACCCCTCAAACAATGACAATTCCACCCATGAAGCGAAGGCCGAAACATCAGTTGTATGCTGACAAGGAGCTGAATTCTGGGGAAGCAAAATTTGTGGGTCGGGATTCATACCTCCTGTCGAAGGAGGAGTGTGGAATGCATAGGCCGTCCCCCAGAGTTGTAATGCAGAGAGGCACCCAAATTGGCCGCCATAAGTGTTCTCCAACTACCCATTAGGTGGCCCAGCTTGCAGAGGAACACAGATGGTGCACTCAACCGTTGATGTAAGCAGCAAGATCTCCCTAGAGAGCTCGCCCTTGGTGGCCTCTATTTCTGCACCGAGGTTGGATTGATATCGGTGAGCTCCGCTCCCACATCCACGTGCACGGTGGAAATTGTATCGTCAATGTCATGGAGCTTCTTACCGGTGTTGTCGATGAAGATCCTGACCACATGCATGATGTCCTTCTTCTGGTCAAGGAAGTGTTGCTCGTAGCTAGCCTTCGTGTTTGTTGTGAGCATCATACAAGGCCTTGGATTATGGAAACAAATCCTCCATTATTTCCTAGCGTCAGCGGCGGGCGAAACGGGTGGCGTGGACGTGGACTAGAAAATCCAGACCGGGGATCGAATAGCTCTAATAACATATGTAAGATCCGTGTGGGTTGTATTGAGATCGTTCCACCCTTCTACCCCCGAGACGGTCAATTACAATATGGCACTATCGTCCGATTCATCTGTTTCTAGCTGAGTTCTCTCTAAGCATTTCTTTATCCTAATATACTCAATTAGATGCAGTTGTACAAGGCTTGGAGGAAGCCCAATACATGTCCTGCAAGCAGCCTCAAACCTTGGTTGAACTCTTGGCCATGTAGTCCTTGGTTGGTCCTAGTTGCTCTTTCTCCCCTCTTGGTGGTAGCCGACAGGTGGGGCCTGGGCATTGAACGATGGAGATGGTCCCCACCATCTCAAACCAAAGGAAGATAACGAATGGCTACATATGTAAGTCAATCTGATAGCCAGACACATGGTAAACAAACGAAAAGTGCAGCGTGTTCCAGTTTGCTTAGGGATTACAATGGGGCCTAGGAACCCACAAACCCGACAGGTACCCTCCTTAAATGGGGCAGGTTTGGTAAAAAGTTAGACCTGTCAGGTGTAACGGGGGTGGGTCTGGGGGTGGTAAACCCATACACACAAAAATCTACAGTAATTCCGCGTTGCGGCCACATGCCATCTCGCGTTTCCACTGCATGCACATCTCATGTCGCCGCCACCACATGCCCATCTCACGTCGCCACCGCATGCCATATTGTGTCGTCGCCGCAATCTCATCTCGCGTCAACGTCTCTCTCCTGCTGACCCTCTACAAACTATAGCAGCATCCAGCTACGCGGGTACCCATTGAGTCCTTGAACTCGGTCGGGTAAGTTGGAAATGAGACACGACAGCTAAGAAGGGGTGGTTCTGGGGGTGCCAAACCCGGCCCCTAACCCGGCGGGTGACATCCCTAGCTCTGCTAAGTGCAAGAGGAAAGTAGAGCATGACCCAAGGGAAAGCAAGGGTCTAATGTTGGCACTTTGCTGGCTGGAAGGTGCATGAAGATGGGAGTGAGGTGGAACAGCCTTGCTAAGAGCATCTCCACTCGTTTGAGACCCCCAGGTTGAAAGCCGGATGAAATTTCGCCGGATTGGGAGAACAATTGGCCTAGGGGTCTATATGTTCCCAGTCACACACCCAGGGCTCGCCGGTGAGCAAACGCGCGTTCGTTCAAATTTTGGAAAAATTCGTGCAAATTTAGGGAAATTTCATACAAACTTGCTGATACTCATACTATCTAGGAGAAATTGGTTCATATATAGGTGGGGATTGGCAATACATAGACGATTTTAGAGTACAATTAACTAAAAACACTAAAAAACTAATATTTCGAGCTTGCTGGCGGCGAGGGCGGCCTAGTGCATGGTCGCCATCGTCGTCACTCGGCGGCTCATACTTCACCAGGTGAAGGGCCAAGCTCGATCCCGCCATCGAGACGGAGGAGCGGGAGGCAGAGGGGGTAAGGACGAAGACAACCTCTCTCACCAACATCTCGAGGCCACTCGAGTCCGCATGGTAGAGAAGTTTTTCCCGTGCTTTTCACTTCATCCTGCACCCATAGACGATCCCGGCGCTAAGTGTTCGGCCTGTGTTAACCGAATATATTTATCCCAAATCCGTATGAAATCGATGAGCTAGAGGCATGGCTACAACTTTTTGCCATTCAAAACAAGACGGAGGTGGGTGGAGATGCTACAAAGATGCCGTGGAGAAACACGGATAAGGACCAAATTAGTGACACATCGTAAAGAAAAGGACAAAAAAGGGTGTCTCTAGGGAGAAATCGGGGCTGGATAGTCCAATCCAGCGATTACCCACAAACGGAAAGACCACATCTTCCTATAATTCTACTTTTGGAAAACCATCTTGATCCCATTTGGGCACGGACTTGCCAGACATGGCCAGAATTCCAACCAGCCTGGTGCAGGTAAACCAGACTGCATGTCCGTGCAAAACTGCTGATGCACCACACTATGTCCCCTCCTTATCAGATTCCCATTATGTGCTTGCCTGCTTTGCACCATAAAAATACTTGGTTCCCATAAGACGAGAATTGTGGCATCATCACCTTTACACAATCTTTATAGATATTTTCGAAATAAATCATCATTACACGATTAAAAAAAGAAGGAAGTCCATGAGGGCACACTCCCTTCTGACCTCGACCAGTTCTGGCATCCGCGAAGAACCACTCTTCGCTTATATTGGTGACAAGCATGTACATCAGAGCACATGCACACAACATTCTTCAACCTTTTAGTACAAAAGAAATTTCCATAATCTTTGCCAGCTCGTAGTACCCTAACGTGCCTGGAAAGGTCTGGAAAGAGGAGCACATACAAGATCACACGTAGTTGGTAGAAACCTGCAACTAACTTATATGGTATATACAACAAGAGCACATACATGATACAACCAGTTTTGCTGCTATAGAATCCTAGGTTCTTTTCAAGTAGGGCATGGGTATACCACAACAGGAACTTGGTTGCATGAAAAAACAACATAGTCTGAGCCCTAAGACAAACTAAATTGCATACATAGGTAACACCAGGTTCTTTGTTAACTAGAACATGATTATATCCAACGCAACAACTTAGTTCTATGAGAAATACAACAAGGCTAATCACGGGGCCAACTTAATTGCATAGTTAGGGAATCCGAGATTCTTGTTAAGTATGACATGAGTATAACAATGTAGCAACTTAGTTGTGCGAGGAAATAACACAAGGTGAACCAAGGACAACTAAGACCAATAGTTATGGTAACCCGTATGATTTTTAAGTAGAACATGAGGAAAAACAAGACAAATTTAGGCTCTAGAAAAATATCAAAAGGAAAAAAAATGGGACAAGTAATAGCATACATAGGGCCCTCCACAAGGGGCTTGTTGGTTTGCGGCCCGGAAGTTCCTGGGCGAGTTTATCGCGGTACCCAAGTTGCCTGAAATTTCCACGTTTTGCAAAATTGGGCTGCCAACTACCGAGAGGGGCCATTTCGAGGCAAAATCATCTCACCCTGCCAAATCCAAACAGTCCATGAAACTGCCCCGTGAAGTAGACGGCAAACTACTCTTGTGTTTGCTATTCACATTATCTATAACTACTAGCTGGCTATTGGCATTACAGAGATTGATCGAACCTAGAATTGTTTGCTAGCACAACGCTGACAAACAATTCTTATCTTTTGTCCCCAATTTTCTATAAAGTAGGATCTCCGCTGAACCCAAATACATGGTTATGGTCACTCTCTTCGGCTACGACATTAAATTAGCAGATGGGAAGAGAAAGTGGAATCAAACTCGCGGTCTGAAGATGAAAGTAGTGTGTGTGCAGTTATGCACTATCTCTGGTATGGTTGCTGCTGTGCATGAGTGCTGAAATGGGGCCGAAGCAGACTGCACGGTTGAGCTTCATGGATGAATGAGGCTTCACGGTTCCTATAGCGTGTGACGGTCAGCTAATTGGGTTGATGAAACAGTTTGTTGGGCTTCACGTGGTTATGCTGATTTGTAAAATACTAGATGTGGAATCTGTTGCTACTGGGAGTCGCCCAGGTATTATTGGACAGGGTGGTCTAACTTGAACCCCTTCTGCTTTTGAGCAAAATGTGGTTCCTTGTCTAAGCCATGCTTCTGTCAGGCACACTCCTCGTAGGAGTCCCCGTATTGCCGTTGTGCAAAACTCTACTCTGGAATCTTCTAGTACTGGCCGTCCCTATGGTGTTGCTTCTCTGGCTGCTGCTGACCCAATCCATGCCGCTATTGAGCAAACTAAGGCTTCCAGAGGCTGCCCTGCTTTTGTTGCCAATACCACTGCCTTATGTACTCCTCCTCCTCAAAACTGTGCTCAAGTTGTGCAATATTCTGCTCTAGAATCTGTGGGTACTTTTCGTCCTTGTAGTGTTGTTGCTCTGGCTGCTGCTGACCCAATCCATATCACTGTTGAGAAAACTAAGGCTTCCGGAGGATGCCCCACTGTTTTTGCCAAGACCACTGCCTTGTGTGATCCTCCTCCTTGAAACCGTGCTCAAGTTGTGTAAACCCCTACTCCGTAATCTGCTGGTATTGGTCGTCCCCGTGTTGTTGTTGATCTAGCTGCTGGTTACCCAGTCCCTGTTGCTGTTGAGAAAACTACGCTTCCGGAGGCTGCCCCACTATTGTTGCCAAGACTGTTGCCTTGTGTCCTCCTCGAACCCGTGCTTAGGTTCACGGGCTGCTGGTCTAGAGCTAGCTCATGGTCTAGACTCTGCTAGCACTCAAAACACTGCCGTTTTCGGAACTGCTCCTGATCATCGATGTGGTGTGGCATTAGATGCTTCTATTGTGGTTTCTGTTAGCCATGGCCCTGCCTATCCACCAGTTATTGTAGCTCCCACTGCTAAGGGCCCTCCCCTTGCTCCTCATCCTCATACTTTCATCAAGGTTGCTCCAGCGAACGATGAAGCTGGTGATGGCGATAGTGGCATTGTGGCTGGGTCTGATGGTGCTGCTCCACCTCTCGAATGTCTCAGAGGTTTCTATCCTACAGAACCTGATGATGGCAAAGTAATCATTCGTATCGGTGTCGAAATGTATACTACAAAATTAGATGATGGCACAGAAAAATTCTATGAAGATTTTGATATAATCCATGGAAGATATGATCCTAAAGTGGTACAGTTATCTGACCTGATGGCATCGTTACGTGTGAAGGTGCTGTGGGGGTCCTCCCAGGTTCAATCTGGAAGTGGGAATGGGCTGTCCACGGCGCTGGCAGCCCATCCCACCAATGTCCCTTAAGTGGATACCCATGGGCCAATGAAAATATCTCACAGACACCCACGGTGCGTCCACCACCGCCGCCACCTAGATCCTACCAGCACCTCCAACGATAATCTATAGGGCAGCTCCCTTCCCGATGCCGCACCCGCCGCCGACCTGAAGTCGCCTCTCTTCATCTACAAGCTTGTCTCACTACAAGAATCTAGACGATCCGTGACATTTTTTTATGACGCGACCTAAAAACGTCGCGGATTCCTGACGTTCTAGAACGTTTCGTCATAACGAGCTCCAAGCCCCTCTAGCCCGGTTATCTATGACGTTCCTTGTTTTCATCGTGGCAAATTCATCGTAGATTTCGTCCCAGGCCCTGAAGCCTAGTTTTCCATTTCGTCTGGTCCAAAATTCATCGTGGATTTTGTCAAGGCACGTATTCAACACTTTTTTTCGCATCGACCATCTCCTTTGTGCTTCAACCCCACTTGTTAGCTCGGTGTCGAAGTTACGTACGTAGTGTATCTCACGGTAGTGCTGGTTTGACGCGGCTTCGTGACATTCTGCACAGGCCCCAGCTGTTAGTGCGTTTGATAGAAATTAAATAATAGAAAAACATTTTGTGCAGGTAGATGGAATCGAACCGTCAACCAGTCTGTTGTAAAACTAACTTGCAACCGATGCATCTATCCATTGGTTTTGTGCTGATCTACAACTTTATTCTGTATATTACATACCAGCTCTCAATCACAGGAAAGCAACAAAATGAACACAATGAACCAAAATATATACATAGCATATGGAGATAATATTACTTAGCATGTAGAGCACCAGGTTGACAACCATTTCCATACCACTACAAGTTCACTGATAGCATACTACGTTAATGGTTCATCCAACACCACAACATAAACAAGCATATACTTTTTGGCCTCACTATAGAACATTAACACAACCCATGAAGCCATTTAGCCCCTCATTTTCAAAGGTGAAGATGCACACATTACCCTCCCTTATTCCAGCGAGTTCGAGAGCATTATACCAGCCTCTTGTCATCTGGGCAGCATCATTCATGCCTTGGAAGAGGTTAACATGCTCAAAAGTGGTTTCATAGGAGCACGCGAGTGGTGACACCTTTGGGATATAGCGGTTGAGGTATGCATGGTTGTAGCTAACTGAAAAATACTGTAGGAGAAGAATAATATTAGTTGGTGGCTAGAGTTCACGATGCATAATAAAATTGATCTATTGAAATGTCAAATTTTAACCATTTTGGCCTTCCCACGGATGACATTTGACTTGTTCATCTTGCACACATTGTATGGTATAGATGGCTTGTGTCGTTTAACTAACACTTTGAGGGAAGCAACTTGGTCAGAAGTCAATTCCAAATTTTTTCTAAACACGCAGTGCTCATCGAATTCCTCAACCCCCATCATACTTGGACCTAGAAAGAAAATATTAGAAAGTAATAATCTGTATCTGCATATATATAAATGTAGCAAAACATGTATATAATTCCACACCTCTAGGAATAAGGATCCTCGGTTTCTCGACCACTCTAAATCTTTTCATATAAGCTTTAGCTCTTTGCCTTACTATCTTAGCTTTCATCTTGCGAAAAACTACAGCAGCAGGTTTCTTCACATCATCATCAGATGAGACATCGATGACGACATCATCCTTCGTAGCCTAAATTAGACATTGCACTAATTAGAATGTTTAGTTTTTATGCCATATACAGTAGTAGTGCCAGTAGCATCAATTTTAGAACCTCCTCATGTATCTCCCTGGCCTTCATCGTACCTACCCCAAAGAGTAAATACAAGAATTAAGTTAGAATAGAATTATAATAGTCAATTATTACAAGAATCAAATTCAGTGAGTAAACTAAAGGGCACTTCTAGTGAGCTAGATTGAGCCTTGCCGTAAGCAGCAACGTTGACGCGCGGAGTACTAGATTGTGAGTACATACGTGCTTCCATAGAATAAGGAGGCGACGCATTGAACTAGAACTAATTAAACAGCAACATCGACACGGTGTCCTATAACAAGGAGGCGATGCGTCGAACTAGAACGAGGAGGCGACCACATCACCAGCCGGTTAACGAAGAGTTGACGCGATGAAATGGCGCTAGGTTAAGGAGCACTTACACGTCAATTTGCAGCCTCCGCTGCCACCGTCATCAGCAGGATTTGGTCGTTCGCGGGGAGGGGAGAGGGTTTCTCTAGCGCAGATTTGGGGGGAGTGGTGTGGGATTTAGGAGTGGCATGGAGGGGAGAGGGTTTTTTCGACCTGCTATGACAGGTGGGTCCCATGCATGAGATGTTTTGGTTCACAGTGGCATCGACTGGTAGGCTAACGAATGGGTCCCATGCGGACTAAATAACAGCACAATTTTTCTACCAGAAAAAGAGCTTTTGTTCAGCCAAGTTTGACAGACAGAATAACAGCACAATGTTTTGGCTAATTTTCCAAATGAATAACTATTAATTCCATGAACTAAAGGACAATCATATTGATCAGTTCAAAGGCATGCACACAACAATTAGTTCAACACAAAACATGCAACACAGGCATGCACACAACCATTAGTTCAAGCATGCACCAAAAAGCATACACACACGATCATCCGTTCAACACACACATGCACACATCCATCAGTTCAAGCATGCAACACAAATCATCCAACACTCCACCACCATAAGCTGGAACTACTATTCGTCTATATCATCTTGTACTTCATCTTCTTTGTCACTTCAATACTCCTCAATGATGTCGTCTACTTCAGGCTCACTTTCAACTTCCTCCTCTTCAACAACTTTCATTTTGCCTCTGATACGATCGAACACTGAAGCATCTATGATGCGGCCTCGGTTACAAAGGGTCGATGTTTCCTGAAAGGCAGAGCCTCAGATACAGTCTCATTGTCAAAGCCTACAAACTGTTGGTATGCTACATCAGTATGCACCGCCTCCTCCTCCTCCTCCTCCTCTCCTTCGGCAACATCAAACTTATGTCTTTGAACTTATTAGTGCAACCAGCCAACCAATTGACAAGTGAGATTTAGAGTATTCGACTTATGATTAGTTTACATACAGATAAAGTTTACATTATCTTGGTCGTTCCATTGGTTTGGCTGCTTCATCCTATGTCTTTGATTAGAGTATAAATTTCTCATGGTGGACTCTATTACATGATGATTACTATGGAATAATCAGCACCATAAGTTATATTTTGTTTATTTGCAGGATAGTTGCTTATCCGGCTTATGTTTTATTGTGATTATCCTCTTTAACTGCATGTATACTATTTCGGCTTATGATCTGTTTGCGTGTGATAAAGGTTGCATCATCTTTCCTTTTTGCATTCATTTGGTTGCTTCATCATATGCCTTATGATCATAGTAGAAATTGATCATAGTGAGCTATCACATGATGAGTTCTATAGAACAATCAGTACATTAGGTTATGTTTCCTATTTAATTGCACTATTCCTGCTTATCCTGCTTATGTTTTATTGTCCCACTCTGCTTATTACTTCAACAATCAGTGAATTGTCCAACTTGTTCATCGTCTTGTCTCTTGCTTTGCTTTGGCTTCTTCGTTGTTAGTCTTGTGATATGAGATTCAGAGTAGAAGTTCCTCATAGTGGACTATTGGACATTATGATTAGTATAGAACAATCAATACCATAGGACATAGGTTATATTTTTGTAGCTTACTAAATAGTTGTTTATTCATGATAGAACCACAATTGCATCCCATGGAAGAAAGACGGCTGGAAAACATCACGAGAAACAATGCGCGGATGCAAAAAATGGGTCTTGGGCCCCTTGTTTATCCATCTCCGAATGAATTCTCCCCTAAAAGGAGCAAGGATGAAGGCTCTGGATCTGACTATTATCCTGAAGAGGAGGGGGAGGATGAGCTGGAGGTAGTCCCCTTACTTGCCTACTCATCTTTTGTGTAATTATTTGGTTACTTAATTTTCCATATATGTTGTGCTTTTTTATTATCCCGAATTGACTACCTTTGAATTGTGTAGACTGAGAAGAGGAAATATAAGAAGAAACTTGTTGTCATTACAACGATAGCTGCTAGTGGTGGATCAGCTTCTCGGAAGTGTGTCTCGTTTAGCATGGCTGCCTCGACAGAAAGTACGAGACATACCAAGTCCAAGGGGAATCCGCCAGAAGTACATCCACCTCCAAGTTCTCCACGTTCGCAAGAAACTTAGAGTCTTGCAGATCCTGATGCTCGAGGAGAGAAGGTAGCAGCCCAAATTGAGATGGCAACACTCCATGGCAGGAAGACATCAGTCCAAGACGAGCAGACAGCTGCCCAGGCAAGCAACCAACTCCCCAAGGAAAGCACATTATATTGTTTGAATGGCACTTGTTATATGGTAGAACATTAACTCCACATTATATGTTTGTAGATGATTTTGGCCATCATCCTTCTGAAGATACTATTAAACATGATGATCCTCAAATTGTCTTGAGGGAAAAAACATGGGGAAGCAGCGTGCGAACGTGTCCAAAGGAGGAAAGCTTCCGTTTGCCATTCCTTCGGGAAGAACTATTGCTTCCAAGTTCGCCACTTAGTGTGCAAAAACAGTCAGGACTGGTATGCCTATCTTCCCCCGCTAGAAAGTATGACAGAGTTTCCGTATGTTCTGTGACTCAACTGCTCTTTTCTTCTCATTACTGTTCAAGTAGAGGCTGATGCACGATGTTTTATTTCAGCAAAAGTTTGTCATGGATGCATCACACCCAGATGTGCAGGTTGCTTGCAACCAGCAGTTAATGAGGCACACAACAATTCAAAGGCATCTCCTGAAGAAGCAGTTTTTTGACCCACTACCACTGAATGAAGTAACAAGGATTTCTCTTGTTGAACACATGAAGAATGCAGAGTGGTGCAAGCTTGTTGATTCTTGGATTGACCCGAGGAACCAGGTCAAGTCTTGTCTACTCAACTTCCCCTTGTTTGTGTTTAACCAGTACTGCCTCTTATACTCTATGCTCTCTCTTTGTGTAGGCCTGTTGTCTAATAAACATGCAAACAAGAAATAGACAACCTTATTGCAGTGACTTGTTTTTCTGTGACTGCCGGGCTTCTCCAATCACAGTGTGAAAAAACCAACAGTAAGCCCTCTAGAATACTTTTCATCTTTCTCATCTTCCAAAATTTCAATGCCATATTTTCCTCTGAAATGAGTATGATCATTTGTAATTTGCTGGCTATTTTTCTAATGTTTGATTCTATTCCTAAAACTCAATAGGCAAACAAGGAAAGCAAGATGGCACCTAATGGTATAGAAGATATCACTGAGGCTGAACAACCTCCTCCACCAACACAGTGCACTATGCGATGTCGCAGGACATCAGCATCCATTCTTCAAGACCAGCCAAGACTCTCCTTGAAGCGCAACTCGGGGCTCAGAGAGCAGGGAATGCGATACTGCACAATGCCATTATGGGGTTGTAGACAGAGAGACCAGATGGCAAGGCAGAAGCCCTGAAGGAAGCGCAGGAAGTGTGGAAGAAGCTATACTAGGTACATCTTTGTCATCTTCCTATAATTCAATACCCTGTTTGTCCATGAAGATGTGCTTGGAATTTGTTTGCTACTTTTCTAATGTTTTCTTCTATAACTGTCAGGAACCCATTGGAAGCTCAGATGGAATTGGAATTTGTTTGCTACTTTTCTAATGTTTTCTTCTATAACTGTCAGGAACCCATTGGAAGATGTGCTTGGAATTTGTTTGCTACTCATATGGAATTGAAGATCAACCCCTTGCTTCCAATAATGAAAGCATCCATGCTTCAAGACCAACCAGCTCTCTCCTTGAAGCACATCTTTTGGCTGAGAGAGCAGTGAATGAGGCACTGAGCAGACACATTGAAGCATTGCTGAAGGAGATAGAAGCAAATAATGAAGTGCGAAAAGCACTTGTGTACTTTGTAGACCTTATAAATGCATCACTTCAGCAATTCTTAGCTATATTGCGTAAGTGAACTGGTGGTGTGACTCAAAGCTTGTTAGACTCTTTTGTTTATTTTGTTGGAAACTTATGTGTGAACCTATTTATGTCCCCTGAAACATGTGCCCTACAATTTCTATCATTTTGATCTGGATGGTGCAATCTATCAAACTTGCCAACACGCTTCTTCGACGTAAATGAAAACGTCATGCTTGTTTAGTAGACGAAAATATTTTCGTCACCGATAGATGCCTACATGGCGCACTTTCACTCGTCAACATCCTCGACGAAACAGGAATGTCATCTCTTCTGCCTTGATGAATTGAGTTCATCATGCGTTGGAGATACGCGTCCAACTCTCATTGGTACATGATTCGCGCTACAGATGGACCACATGTTTCCTTCCTATTGGTCCACGTGTCACCATGTCGATCGGCCACGCATAAGTGGGCCAGCTTATTGTCGTGACGAAAATGAAATTCGTCTCCGCTAGCGTGACAAAATGGGAAGGATGACATAAGCAAATGAAATGATGACGCTAGCAAACGGCGCTAGCGGAATCAGGCCGTGACGGAAAAAATGTCAGGAAGTAGATGACATCATAGACAGCAAACAATGACATCAGCAAACGTCGCTGACGGTAGTTCGCGGTGCCGTCCACCATGTGGCATCATTCGTGACGAAATAAAAACGTCATAACAGACTAGGCTTGGGTCGGGCCAGTCCTATTTGCCACGACGAAATTGGAGGAACGTCATGGACGGGCCGTGATGTTTTCAGACATAAAAAATGTCACGGATTGAATTATGACGTGAGGTCCGTGACATATTTTTTTCATAGAATTCATCGCGGATGGCCATCTATGACGTTTTGGCCCTTATCCACGACGATATCAGATCGTCATGAACCGCCCAAATTCTTGTAGTGCGTCCCACTGCTGCCTTCCATTTCTCCACGCGCAAACTTGATTGCCCTGACGTGCTCTGGCAACAGAGCACGTATCATGTGCTAGACGCAATGCGGGTAACAATACGCCACCGCCTGATACCCCACTCTTCGCGCGGGCGCCAAGTCCTGGACGCAGCAGGTCGCTGCCCATGCTAGTCGGTGCTGCAATGGATGCAATCATCTTCTAGTTGGCTTTCCATCCCGCCGTCCTTGTGGTTGCACGACCTAAGCAGGTGCCCTCATATTACTCACCTGTATTGAACTGTACTGCCAATGCTAGTACAGATTTTGTACTAGAAGAGCCCAAAAGTTGTGTCGTGAGTCTAATTGAGTAGTTGATGCCTGAATTAGTTCCGGACTAGCTGCTGCTTGAATTGGAGTTCTAGATTTCTTGTCATAGTTGACTGTTTGGGATTGTTGGAAGCCCGCTAATTCATGTGGTTATGCTTTGCCTAGAATACACTTACAGTATTGCTCTTTCTCAATCGGATTTAGCTAGCTCCTGTGCTATTTTTTGTACCGAAGTATACGAGCGTGGAACTGGCCGGCGTAAATGGGCAATTAGCGATGTCCCAATTTGTTTAGATGGGCACATGAGGTTATTTGGTGGGCTGCCATCGGCATGCCCACTTACAGCCTGATCCCAGGTAGCACATTTGGTATATTTCGGTTACAGGAGCAAAAAGGCTATAAAACTGAAAGATACTAGTAATTTAGCCGTATCGCTTACAAGGAAACATTATAGAGGTGAAGTGTACATCCACTTGATAGTGCAAATGGTTTGAGAGGAATTGGATTTCGATAATAGATAGGATGGACTTGATCCATGGGATCACTGTGGATTGTGCGCCTAAGGGTAGCTTCAAACAGAGGAGAGTCATACAGAGGAGCATCATAAATAGGAGTAGGAAGAGCACCCCCAAAAAGGGAACCTCGAAGAAAAACATCACCATGGAGACCACGCCAGAGAACAGGACGCCCAAGAGTCGCACGAAAAAAGGCACCACGCCCCAGAGTACACCCCTGAGATCTAGTCAAAATGCCACACCGAATGGTAGCTGCAAAAACGCTAAGAGGGCGAGCACGGGGGTGAACACACCATGTGTGGTGGCAAAAAGGCGAATACGGCCAGCACAGAGGCTACCACACCCAGTGGTAGCAGAAAAAGTGCTAATTTGGAGCAAAACAAGCCACTAAGGTCAGGCAATAATGCCAGCACGAAGGAGAACATGCCCAATAGTAGCAGCAAAAGGGATAATTCGAAAAAGAACACGACGTAGAGGTCAGGCAATAATGCCAGCACCCTGGAGCAAACACTCGTGAGCGGAAGCAGGAAGGAGATCACACCCAAGAGCAGTAGCAAAAATCCTAGTTAGATGGGGGAATGGAACACAGATGTGAAGCCCTACTGATACGATTAGGAAAGGTTACATTAGGAAGGAGGGTGTACACAAAAGAGCAAGAGGGTTCTATTAAGTCAAGATGAAATAGATTATGACTGATGTTTGTCTACTGAAGAACCTGGGATGCGTGGAAACGTAAGACCACCCCATGTCGTTGCAGCAGAACCAACATAGTGTCTGGGATAAACAGTGTTGCCGATGAGGTAGATTGGGGCAAGGTTCCAGTCCATCTAGGTGGAGATGATGGTGCATCCCCACCCATGGGAGTTAATATGATGTTTGTAGTACTAGGCATTAGAGACGATGTCCAGTATTTTGAATCAGATGAAGAAGAGTGCACTGTAGGGGATCAAGAATCTGGTCATGATGAAATAGACAAGGAACTTAACGATGAGGCTGGCATTCCAGTCAATGATTTGGGTGTTGAAGTAGATGAAATGAAACATGACCATGAGTATCCTATAATTTTGGTTGGCACCGAGTTCATGAGCATACATGAGTTCAGGATGTTGTTTCGGCATTTTTGTATCAAGGGGGAGTTTGACGTTCATCGACTACAGAACACTGCCCAGAGGTATGAGGCTATTTAAAGGTTAACATGGAGGAATGGACGGGTCACAGTACATTGTCCACGCAGGATCACAGTGTACCATCCCAATGTTCTAAACCTTGTAATGCCACATGGTCTAATAAATATAATGCTACTTCCTTCATGTTTATCATTGCATCATCATTATATCATGCTCATTTCATCATGCCACATTGCATTTCAGTATCATATTAAAACCTATTCCATTTGGCTCTTCCCCTCATATTGCATTTGTCTTTTAGTACTTTGCTTCTTGATATATTGTATTTGCTTCTTGATATCATGGATGTGCCATTTGATTAATGGTGTAATTCCCAAATTGTGTTGGGGGCATATGTCATTTCTTGACTCCACCACCTTTTCCCTTTGTCATCACCTTATAATTCCACCATCCTAAATAATATGAGCAAATTCAATTCTCTTTGGTATTTAAATCTAGTTCATATGAATTAGGGTGGAGCTAGTTATTTTCTACATGCCTCCATACATGATCCCATATTGTTCTCACAATATGGAGTATGGGAGCCTACATGGCCAACCATGCATGCTATGTGGGGGTAGAAGCCCTTTTATGCTTTCTCGTGTCTTTATTCTATTTGTGGGTCTATTTGAATTGAAAGGGTCCTACCTAGTTATAGTGGAAGATACACACTACGCTTGGCCCTCTTAATTCAAACATGCCAATTGGTGGGATGGAGCCATGAGAGCACTTGAATGGTTCCTTCTATGGCATAATTCAATTGTTCATGGGGATTGGAGTTGTTTTTACAATGACATCATGCCTCATGCATGCCCATGCATAATGTTTTTCCTTATCCCTCTTTTATATTCTTTTATTTTATAAAGGTGGTTTCTTGAGTTGGAATTCTAACAAAGGAGAGAAACAACCGTGGCCCTTTTATTTTCCTTACGTTGAAATCCATCTTTCCAATTCCGGGCAAAGTTGTTCCTATCCTAAAGGTTTCAGGCAGATCCAAACTACATTAGCAAACTTCCTTTAGTTTTAGCTGATAGCAGCAGCAACATTCAGTTAAAACAGTTTCTGCAACTGCCGTTTTCAGGTTCAGTTAAGCCAAGAGGAAGCAACTAGCGGTCTACAACTTCAGCCGTGGCCCAGCGTCGCCAGCAGCTTGGCAGACCAACCGAAGCCACTCTGTTCAGCCCAACACACCCAAGCCCTCACACCCCTTCCACCTTTTTCTCCCTGTTACTGTTAGTCACTACCGTCGGTGGCCTCCCCTCTCTGCAGGTACTCAACAGGGCAGGTCACCGTCCGAGCACCGTCTTCCATGACAGCATCGCACTTGTGAGTCATCCCCCTTATCTTCTTGCAACGATGCACAAACCCTAACCATACTGCTTTGTTTCCCCCCCCCCCCCTCTGTTCCTCCACCGAACCCCGTCATGGCAGCCACCGTGCGCCGTTTCCTGCCGAGGCCACCATCCGCATCGGGCACCAGGGAGTAGTGCAACAGCCTCGCCTTCCTCTCCCGCAACAAGCACAGCTAAGGAGCACGAGCCAGACCTGCAGGAGTCTCTTCCCCATCGCCATCCCTGTCGAGTCCGAGGAGGAACTCCGTTGTTCTTCTCCCGGAGCTCCAGCCCGCCTCCGTCACCGTTTCCAGTGGGAATCAGACGTGGTGAGTACCACTTATCCTTCCCAATCCCCCTGCATCCTCTCCTCCGCTAATTCGTCATCGATTCTATCAGATCATCCATAGCGGGCGTTGTCTGCTCGTCCCAACACATGTTTCTGAACCGTTGCAGGCCACCACTCGGATCCAGAGTTGGGTCAAGAAGCGGCGCGTCCCTATCTCTATCACAATCACGAAGCTGCCCTAGTGGCAGGAACCTTGCTCCTCATCCAGGTGATCCAGATATTAAAACTCGGATGTACACAGTTTCAGTTAAACTGGAATTCCATCGGATTAGGTTAAAAAACGTTTGTAATTCTTGGGGTACATTAAGTAATCTAATAGTGCAGTGGATAGATACCCATCCTTGTCTTGAGAGATTTTGTAGGTCGAATCTCTGTGACTGCAACTTTTTGGTAGTTTTTATTCTTTTTTCTCTGTCATCTGTCGATGTTTAGAGACGAACAAGGTTCAGTTGCACTAGCACCACTTCAACATCTGTGTATAACTTTTAGACACAATTCCAATCAAATGTTCTGAATACGTAAGATGTATGTAATTGTTTAATAAATTCAAATATATTCTATAATTTGAAATTGGATTATCCTATATGCATGAATAGTTGGCTTCTGGCAATTTTACTTTCAGTAAAGGTGAATTAAATCATATTTTTCTATTTGCCAACTCTGAACATAAAAAGTAATATATGTTTTGAATCAGGAAAAACAGGAGGAATATGAGTATGTTGTTTAATACAATTTTTGAGTAATTTAAAATTTCGAAATTATTTAAGTGTCAACAAGTGTCAATAAATTTATAACTTTCACTCCATAATTCCAAATTCGACAAATAATATATCTAAATCGATCGGCGCGACGAGCTCGTTCTGAATATGCATTCCATGATATGAACGGAAGCATGCATCATATAAATATTAAGTATACAGCAATGTTATGGAAGCAAAACATGACTAAAAACATAATAAAATGCTTTGTTCTTGTACCCCCACACCTCACCCATGCCATTCTATGCTATGCCATGTAAATTGTGCATCATTCCATCATGGCATACTTGTTTTCTTGTTGCATGTGATTTATATGATTACGCTATGTATTTATTTTGGCCCTCGTGTGTTTGGTTTTTATCCGGATAGACACTGAGCAAGGAGAATACCAGGAGCCTCAGGAGTATTACCCGTATCCTTCCTATTCGGCAACAGAACTGTCTGGCAAGCAATTCCCCATGCTTGCATACATATAGTACCTATGCTTCTATCTTACTCTTGCATCATTGAGTCGCGATTGCATTAAATTGAATCCCAAGCACTGCATAGACTTTACTTTTAAACCCCACCGAAGCTTGTTCCTCCATCCCATGAGCCATTACTACAGGAGTTGATTGAGCCATGCGAGTCATATAATTGCATGTGTAGGGTTTGTGCGAGTCTTTGGAAAATGAGGTACCTAAACAACTTAATCTGATTAGTAATGGGATAACTAACAAAAGAGGCATCGGTGAGCATTATCTGCTATTTGGTTCTTTAAGGTCACTTGTGTCCCGTAGGACCCCGAGTACTTGATTCCTATTCCTTGAATATTCGCACTATCCACATACGGGAGACCCTATGAATCCCCCTTTGCCTAAGCTTGATTCACACTTTATTTCTTGGGGCCACAAACTAGTTTGGGTCTTTATTACTATCATGTACTTGTGCCATGCTTTACTGCTTTATTTATGATTGTGTGTGGAGCACCGGTGCTGTTTGGGAATTGCGGAGTGTTTTCGCGGTATCGACAAGCCCAGTCACACTTTCGGGCTCCCAGTCGTTTACAGCCATTGGCGCAAACCTTGGGTCCGTCTCGGAGCCGGCCAACTTCGTTGCAGGTAGCTTAATGGGGTGGCCCCTAAAATAATTTATGAATCTTGTGAATGCTTTGTCGTGAGGCCTCGTTGTGTTTTATTTGGTTCTTCCCGAGGTTGATCGTGTTTGTGTTGCTATTTGTGCACCCCTGCAGGGTAAATCGTTCTGAAAGCCGTGTCCGCGGTTATGGACGACTTGGAGCACAGTTTCTCGATCATAGACAAGCATAAGTAAAGTATCGCCTTTAATTTGACTAAGACATGACTAGTAAATAGAAAAATACTCATGGAATGGTTAATAAAATTGCCAACAGATGGGACGTTCTTCCGCCTTCTCGTTGGTAAGCGAGAAGGAGGGCGAGCGAGGTTAACTATGTTGCTTATATAACTGTTGCTATTAATTAACGAGTGCCCGCCTATCTCTGGTTGGGTTGATGATGTAGCATGTCTCTATAGAACTTTTAGATATTATCTTTCGCTGCAATTGCGTCACCCCAGGTTGTTCCCTTTAGATGCATTAAGACTTGCTGAGTACCCCTAGGGTCTCACACGATAAATATTTGGTTTAGGTGGATAGGTATACTCTCAGGAAGGCTACTGGGTCGAAGAGACTGATGATGGTGGCAATGACCATCAGGTGTAGAGATTCTGGGGATGGAGATCCGTGATATCAGGATGTGCTTCATTCTGTGGCATCTTATGCCGATTTGCTTCTTATCCGTACTCCGATCTTGTATTCTGCTTCCGCTTGATACTCTGTTGCGTGATGTATGAGGAGATATCCCAAACTATCATATCTATCTAGGATATTTGGATCTTGCCGTATGGTGTTGAATATTTTTGTTTCTATTGTTTCTAGATGGTGTGACTCTGATGTCTATTGTAAGTCGCAGACATACATGCTCATTTGTGTATGTTGAGGTCATGTTACCTGTTGCTTACGCCGCTCGCTCTTGTCCCGATGTTCTTGAATGTGGATAAGGGGTAGGCCGGTACCGTGCCCTGCTTCGCTTCGACGGGGCTACACATGGGTGGCCTTGGGCCTCCGTAGTAGAATCGCTTGTCCACTTTTGGTTCGTCCAGGCTTGAACTTAGAGCATAATGTCCGAGGTATTACACACAGCAAGAGCCTTACCTACGTCAAAGGAAATTAGGGGATTGGGGTAATGAATGCAACAAACCATTTGAACTTTCTCTCTTTTCACTCTATAACTACAATTGTTGTGCAAGATTTTTTTGGCAACAAGTCGACTCCGCTTATCTTTTAAATGAATCCATGTTGCAGGTGAACAAAATGGGCCCTCCCCACATGTGTGCGATAGGCATCAAACTGAAATCCTCATTGGCTAATACGGACTGGGTGACTATACAAGTTGTGTCCATAAGGATAACCCTAAGGAGACCTTGAATAATAATCAGAATAGCCTCGGTTCTAAATACAACATTGTCCTACCCTATTACATGGTTTGGAAAGATAAATAGAAAGCTCTGAGGGTCTTGCACGGGGATTGGCCCAATAGCTTCAGGATGTTGTACAACTTCAAGGCGGAGGTACAAGCAAGGTGTTCGGGGAATGTTGTGGAGATTGACACCGAATTAGTACATGGGAAAATTTATTTCAAAATATTTTTTATGGGGCTTAAACCTTGCATCCAGGGATTCAAGGATGGCTGTAGGCCATATCTGAGTGTAGACAGCACTATCCTAACTGGCAGATGGAAAGGTTGCCTGCCATCTACCACAACACTTGATGGTCACAACTGGATTTTCACAGTGACATTCGGGCTGTTTGAAACAAAAAATAGAGGAAAATTGGTTATGGTTTATGAGGCATCTCAGGAGATCAATAGGTCACATGGATCCATTTGCTATATCCATGGATGCATGCAAAGGGCTGACGAATGAAGTGAATGAGGTGTTCCCGCGAGATGAAGGTAGAGAATTACATGCCCATTTGATGCTCAACTTGTACTTACACTACACATGTAGTGTATTTCATTACATGTTTCTTGATGCTAGAGCTTACAAAGCTAGTAGCAGTGAATATTTCATGAGCAAGATTTTTGCGGAAGCCCCTGAACTTCCGTAGTACTTAGCCATCCATCATTCACACCTATGGAAGAGGAGTCAATTCAACGCTGACATCAAAGTTGATTAAATAAATAACAACCTTGCAGAATGCCTCGATAACTGGGTGAAGGACATAAAAGTGCGTCCTATTCATATCTTGATGGACAGCATACGTGGTATGATCATGAAGTTGTTAAATATATGGAGAGAGATCGGTAGGAGACTTAGAGGACATATGCCACCGCATGTTGTACAGCAACTGTACAAGAGAAGCCAAGGACTTGCTCATCTTAGGGTTCTCCCGTCAACCAGCAACAGCTATGAGGTGGTTGATATGTCCAAGAGTGGCCACAGGGATGTTGTGAACATCCAGCTGCAAGAATGCACCTGCTTAGAGTGGTAGCATACCGGGAAACCTTGCGACCACGCCTAACTCTACCGCATTTGGATCAGTATTTGTCCGACTACTACTCTATGGAAAAGTTCAGAGCTGCGTACGCTAGATCCGTCCAAGTAAGTTTCGAGCTTTGCCAATTAGTTAGAAAAAGGGGCAGAGGAAGACCTCAGGTGAATAGGTTTAAGAATTTTCTCAAGAAGAAGGGTTCGGCTTTCTGTGCTAGCAAGAAAGGCAAAACAGATGCAAGACCTGCAATCTTATAGGCCATAGAGCAGCGGGTTATCCCCTTAATTCTCCCAAACCTAGGTATGAGATGGTACATTCAAAAAAATGTTTATAGTCTGTAGATATTAGGTAGTAATCCCTGTACTATTTTAATACAGGAAGCGCAAGGTAAGAAACAAGATAGTTGACTCAGTGATTTTTATGTGGGAAGAAAACCAAAACGAGTGGAGTTATGTTGCTGGACACAATTCTGGTGCTGATTGGCCTGACTTCCCTCGATCTGGAGATGTAGGGTACGTGAAGGTAAGAAAATTGGCACCCAGGAAGAGGAAGAAGGCAGGAAATGAAGAAGCTAGTGGACATGACGGTAAGAGGAAGAAAGTTGGCACCCAGACAGAGGAAGAAGGCTAGAGGTGTAGAAGCCTAATAATGTATTAAACTTGAACCTAGATATGTTGTTCGGTTAAACTCTAGAGCTGTGTGCGTGGAACTTGTCGGGCCAAACAATCTGCCTCCCGTACTTGGAGTAAAATGTACCGCGACTTTGAGGATTGGATACGGCCGAGGCCACTAGTTGAATCCGAAATTGTGACTATGCCACTACTATCTAAACAATTGCACCTCTGGGACCGCGATAGTTGAGGTGATAAGGGGTCTTGAAAATCGATGGATGTTAGTGGCACAAACATGAATTATTTATAAGCGCTTAATAAATCCCTGCTATTGGCAGTACATTTATGATAAGGTTCTGAGCTGAAAAAAGTTCTAAGATGGCTGCTACACTCCACGAAGCAGCAACTTATTTCAGCTGTTGGACAATGACGTGGCAACATAAACTGCATAGGCAATAGGTAATGCCCAGATAATGAGGAAATTGTTTCCACTATCTGGCCTAATCTTGAGCCCGTCTGTCTCACCACCTCCCTGCTCCTGTCTCCCCTGCACCTGGTGAAGCTCCCGGATCTCTTGCTCCAATGCACGAATCTCCTCTTTATTGTCCCACATAGCATCACGTAGATCCTGAACAAGCTCTTTGTGAAAACCTCTCAGGGGCTTTTCGATCCACACAAACTTGTCACAGCCAGTTCCCCTCCCTTCCTACGAAGTAGATCGAAGGAAACAAAAAAAGAATTACATTATGCTTTCTGGATCCGAGTTACCATTGTACCTATCGTAGGAACTTACCGCTCAGATGCTGTAGTTGCTGAATTTTCCTGTAGTATTTTCGTCGGTCCATGAAATCCATCTTGGCATCTTCTCATCGCACAAACATAGTATCTTGGGGTAGTAATTGTAGGGTGTCTTCCGGTACCTGATGGGGGCACCCTCCTAACGGTGTTGAGCCGACCGTGGTTCCGCCCACGACAAACTGCATGAGCTTCGAGCCATGAGTGAGGGGAGCGAGGGCAGAGGAAAGAGGAACCTTTGGATGTCAGAGTAGTGGCACGCTGAAGCGTGATTTAGCCCCACTTAATAACTCGGGCGTAATCCTACCGTCCACATTCGACTGACAGGTGGGGGACCTAGCGAGCGGACTTGTCAACCCAACTCACGCCTTCGTGGTTCAAAGACCCTCTCGTGCGCATTGGACGATTTTTTTGGCACCTTGCCCACGTACATATTACTAGGAGGCCTTGCTTAGGAACCAGACATGCCTAGCCCACACTCTTAATCCCTCAAAACTTGTTATGGCTCGCGCTGGCAGATCCATCCCCTCCACCGCTCTCGGTCGGGCTCGTCACGGGAGATCCACCCCAAGATCCTACCATCATAGTATCAAATGTCCATGGTTTCTTGAGCAGATCGACGATGCTACGCTTTCGAGCTCGGCCCATCCTATTTGTCAGTCTTATGCGGCGTCGAGCTCGAGAAGGAGCCGCCAGGCGCGACGGGGCTCGGTCCATGCCAACCCCGTCCCCTTCGTCATTGTCGATTCCGATGTGTAGGACGCCAGGGACGAAGCAATGCAGAACGCCATTGTTTCCTCCTTGGCAAAGGGCAAGCCACGGGCACGAGTGGATGTCACTCGGAAGGGCATGGTGGTGTCACCAATCGAGGTGGACTCCGATGAGAGTGTTGTGATGTGGGTTTAGATGTTTTTTAGGCTGGTTGCAATTTCAGTTGTGTTTAGTGCGAGTACAATTATTGTAATGGGTTTGACGAGCTATATTGAGAAATATGTGGAATAGCAGCGTGGAAGTGCTTCCACTTTAGAAATTGTGTCTGTGCTATTTGCATGTTGCATGATCCACATAGATTACATGTAAACAAACCTATGAAATCAGATAACGACCATCAGACAGTAGTGGCAGGATGGAGGAGAAGTGGGGACAGTGGCTTCGAGGGGAAGGAAGAGAAGTAAGGGGGACATGATACTAGAAGGTGGTCCCATAGAATACGTGACACTAACATGCGGGAGCATGCGGTATTGCTAGTCTGTCTAGAGCAAGCGGACATTGCAACATGAACACAACAAGCTGATGGGACCAATAACTCGTCGAATTATTAAGGAGTATTAAAAACTACAACTGGGGTGCATTCGCACAACACGTATGCTCTACGCACCTGAGAAGCATCGCTTAAGTCTAACAGTAAAGACAGCATAAGTACTACTCCCTCCTTTTCAAAATATAAGATGTTTTAGTTTTGTGAAAGGAGTGTATCTAGATCTATTTTAGTGTATAGGTTCACTCCAAACCTACATGAACCTATACACTAAGAGGGGTCTAGATACACTTCTTTCATAAACCTAAAAACGTCTTATATTTTAAAACGGAGGGATTACATTTCCCTGTCGGTCTTCTCGATACAAATGTAGAAATGCATCTTCTTGTTCGGTCCAGCACTGACAAGGTACTGAGATGGCACACATAGGATCGACCTTAGGTGCGCATACTCCACCTCCCGCGGCTTCGGGCAGCTCGGCGCATTGGCAAGCACAAGCATGCTATCGAACGACGGCCGTTGTGCGTTCACCCACATGAGCACCGTGTATAGGGGTCAGGTGCTCGAGGCCGACCTGACGCATACCACACACACGAAGTTGGTCCCACCTATGGTTCCCTGAATGCCGGCGATGATGGTCAGGATGAAAACAAAGCCGTCCTCCCCTGGAAAATTAGCCAACGGCATGCTGAGTCAGTGAGCGGCACCTTCTCTAGGAGAAGCCGGACGTGGCCGTACGAGATCCTAATCACTTCGATCAAGTTCTCCTCTGCAAGGTGGACTACGAGCTCTGCCGGCGGGCTGGTGTAAATGTAGCCCGGCTCCGTGTAGTAGCACGGTCTATGCGGGCACGCGATCTTGTGGAGTGGGAGCTTGAGGTAGGAGTAACAACGAAATCATCCTGGGTGGGAGAACACAAGCGGAAACGTCGTTGCCAAGTTGCGCGCGAAGATCTCCAGATTCTTGGGCTGTAGCAGCTCCCACATCTGAAGTTCATCGAGAAATCGGATAAAAGATCATCAGTTAGATCAATGAATAGCAGGAATATGTAAGATAAATTCAAAAGCTTGTAAAATGATTTCTTAGCATGAAGATAGTGACCCAAGAATCAGCGGCTTTTGTCCAGGCACAGCGCATGAAAGCCGGTGGCGTTGTCTAGGCACGACGACTTGTGGTGGAGGAAGGGGCTATGAAGGAGACATGCTCACTCACGAGCTCTATCATATTACTAGTAGGCTATAGGGGAGTAGAAATAATAATAATATAAGTGAAAAGCAAGCGCGGCCAATCATGTCACAGAATAGCCTACTCATGGATCGCTCTTACAAAGAACCATCCTATTTGTCCAGGCGCCCCAATCAAACGGTCTACAACAATCGGATCAGACAACTAGTTCTTCACGGGGGCAGGCCTTCTAGAAGACGCTATTTAACGGCCACCATTAGACACGATCTAATGGCCACCATGAGTGTTCATTTCATAAACCACATGGATCCACTATATTCCACTTGCATGTGTATTCTTTTCATAAACAATTTGCATGTGTGTTCATTTCATAAACATGGATCCACTATATGTCATTGTATGTGTGTTCATTTCATAAACCACTTGGATGTGTGTTCTTTTCATAAAATAGTAGAGTCACTGCAAGAGTGTTCTTTTCATAAACCACATGGATCCACTAGATGTCTATGCACGTGCACTCTTTTCATAAATAGCTTGGATGTGTATTATTTTCATAAACCAGTAGATGTCACTACATGTGTGTTCTTTTCATAAACCACATGGATCCACTAGATATCATTGCATGTGTGTTAATTTCATAAACCACATGGAGCCACTTGATGTCATTGCATGTGTGTTCATTTCAAAAACCACTTAGATGTGTGTTCTTTTCATAAACCACATGGATCCATTGCATGAGTGTTCTTTTCATAAACCATATGGATCCTCTAGATGCCACTTGCATGTGTGTTCTTTTCATAAACCACACTAATACACTAGATGTCACTGCATGTGTGTTCTTTTCATAAACGACTTGGATATGTTTTCTTTTCATAAACCAGTAGATACACTCCATAAGTGTTGATTTCATAAACCACATGGATCCACTAGATGTCATTGCATGTGTGTTCTTTTCATAAACCAGTAGATACACTCCATGAGTGTTGATTTCATAAACCACATGGATCCACTAGATGCCATTGCATGTGTTTTCTTTTCATAAACCAGTTGGATCCACTAGATGTCATTGCATGTGTGACATCGTTCATAAACCACTTGGATGTGTGTTATGTTCATAAACCAGTAGAGTCACTTCATGAGTGTTCATTTTATAAACCACATGGATCCACTAGATGTCATTGCATGTGTGTTCTTTTCATTAAACAAATTGGATGTGTGTTATTTTCATAAACCACTAGATGTCACTTCATGTGTGTTCTTTTCATAAACCACATATATCCACTAGATGTCATTGCATGTGTGTTCATTTCATAAACCACTAGGATGTGTGTTCTATTCATAAACCAGTAGAGTCACTCCATGAGTGTTCATTTCATAAACCACATGGATCCACTAGATGTCATTGCATGTGTGTTCATTTCATTCAACCAATTGGATCCACTAGATGTCATTGCATGTGTGTTCATTTCATACACCACTTGGATGTGTGTTCTGTTCATAAACCAGTTGAGTCCCTCCATGAGTGTTCATTTCATAAACCCCATGGATCCACTAGATGTTATTGCATGTGTGTTGTAGTCATTAAACCAATTGGATCCACTAGATGTCATTGCGTGTGTGTTATTTTCTTAAACCACTGGGATGTGTGTTTTGTTCTTAAACCATTAGAGTCACTCGATGAGTGTTCATTTCATAAACCACAAGGATCCACTAGATGTCATTGCATGTTTGTTATTTTCATTAAACCAATTGGGTCCACTAGATGTCAGTGCTTGTGTGTTCTTTTCATAAATCACTTCGATGTGTGTTCTTTTAATAAACCAGTAGAGTCACTCCATGAGTGTTCATTTCATAAACCACATGGATCCACTAGATGTCATTGCATGGGTGTTCTTTTCATTAAACAACTTGGATGTGTGTTATTTTCATAAACCACTAGATGTCAGTACACGTGTGTTCTTTTCATAAACCACATGGATCCACTAGATGTAATTGCGTGTGTGTTTATTTCATAAACCACATGGATCCTCTAGATGTCATTGCATGTGTGTTCTTTTCATTAATCCAATTAGATACTCTAGATGACATTGCATATGTGTTCTTTTCATAAACCAGTTGGATGTGTGTTATGTTCATAAACTAGTAGAGTCACTCCGTGAGTGTTCATTTCATAAACCACATGGATCCAGTAGATGTCATTGCATGTGTGTTCTTTTCATTAGACCAATTGGATCCACTAGATGGCATTGCTTGTGTGTTCTTTTCATAAACCACTTGGATATGTGTACTTTTCATAAACTAGTAGAGTCACTCCATGAGTGTTAATTTCATAAGACCACATGGATCCCCTAGATGTCATTGCATGTGTGTTCTTTTCATTAAACCAATTGGATCCACTAGATGTCATTCCATGTGTGTTCATTTCATAAACCATTTGGATGTGTGTTTTGTTCATAAACCAGTTGAGTCACTCCATGAGTGTTCATTTCATAAACCACATGGATCCACTAGATGTCATTGCATGTGTGTTATTTTCATTAAACCAATTGGGTCCACTAGATTTCATTGCATGTGTGTTGTTTTCATAAACCACTGGTATGTGTGTTTTGTTCTTAAACCAGTAGAGTCACTCCATGAGTGTTCATTTCATAAACCACATGGATCCAGTAGATGTCATTGCATGTGTGTTATTTTCATTAAACCAATTGGATGGACTAGATGTCATTGCTTGTGTGTTCTTTTCATAAATCACTTTGATGTGTGTTCTTTTCATAAACTAGTAGAGTCGCTCCATGAGTGTTCATTTCATAAATCGCATGGATCCACTAGATGTCATTGCATGTGTGTTCTTTTCATTAAACAACTTGGATGTGTGTTATTTTCGTAAACCACTATATGTCAGTATATGGGTGTTGTTTTCATAAACCACATGGATCCACTAGATGTCATTGCGTGTGTTTTCATTTCATAAACTACATGTATCACGTAGATGTCATTGCATGTGTGTTCTTTTCATTAAACCAATTGTGATCCACTAGATGTCATTACATATGTGTTCTTCTCATAAACCACTTGGAGGTGTGTTATGTTCATAAACCAGTAGAGTCACTCCATGATTGTTCATTTCATAAACCACATGGATCCACTAGATGTCATTGCATATTTGTGCTTTTCATAAACTAGTAGAGTCACTCCATGAGTGTTAATTTCATAAGACAACATGGATCCACTAGATGTCATTGCATGTGTGTTCTTTTCATAAACAACTTGGATGTGTCTTATTTTCATAAACCACTAGATGTCACTTCACGTGTGTTCTTTTCATAAACCACATGGATCCATTAGATGTCATTGCATATGTGTTCATTTCGTAAACCACTTGGATGTGTGTTCTGTTCATAAACCTGTAGAGTCACTCCATGAGTGTTCATTTCATAAACCACATGGATCCACTAGATGTCATTGCATGTGTGTTCATTTCATTCAACCAATTGGATCCACTAGATGTCATTGCATGTGTGTTCATTTCATAAACCACGTGGACGTGTTTTCTGTTCGTAAACCAGTTGAGTCACTGCATGAGTGTTCATTTCATAAACCACATGGATCCACTAGATATCATTGCGTGTGTGTTATTTTCATTAAACCAATTGGATCCACTAGATGTCATTGCGTGTGTGTTATTTTCATAAACCACTCGGATGTGTGTTTTGTTCTTAAACCAGTTGAGTCACTCCATGAGTGTTCATTTCATAAACCACATGGATCCACTAGATGTCATTGCATGTGTGTTATTTTCATTAAACCAATTGGATCCACTAGATGTCATTGCTTGTGTGTTCTTTTCATAAATCAATTCGATGTGTGTTATTTTCATAAACCAGTAGAGTCACTCCATGAGTGTTCATTTCATAAACCACAAGGATACACTAGATGTCATTGCATGTGTGTTCTTTTCATTAAACAACTTGGATTTGTGTTATTTTCATAAACCACATGGATGCACTAGATGTCATTGCGTGTGTGTTCGTTTCATAAACCACATGGATCCCCTAGATGTCATTGCATGTGTGTTCTTTTCATTAAACCAATTGGATCCACTAGATGTCATTGCATATGTGTTCTTTTCATAAACCACTTGGATGTGTGTTATGTTCATAAACTAGTAGAGTCACTCCATGAGTGTTCATTTCATAAACTACATGGATCCAGTAGATGTCATTGCATGTGTGTTCTTTTCATTAAACCAATTGGATCCACTAGATGGCATTGGTTGTGTGTTCTTTTTATAAACCACTTGGATGTGTTTTCTTTTCATAAACTAGTAGAGTCACTCCATGAGTGTGAATTTCATAAGACCACATGGATCCACTAGATGTCATTGCATGTGTGTTCTTTTTATAAACAACTTGGATGTGTCTTATTTTTGTAAACCACTAGATGTCACTGCATGTGTGTTCTTTTCGTAAACCACATGGATCCACTATATGTCATAGGGTATGTGTTCATTTCATAAACCACATGGATCCACTAGATGTCATTGCATGTGTGTTCTTTTTGTTAAACCAATTGGATCCACTAGATGTCATTACATGTGTGTTCTTTTCATAAACCACTTGGATGTGTTTTATGTTCATTAAACCAGTAGACTCACTCCATGAGTGTTCATTTCATATACCACATGTATCCACTAAATGTCGATGCATGTGTGTTATTTTCATTAAACCAATTGGATCCACTAGATGTCATTGCATGTGTGTTATTTTCATAAAACACTTAGATGTGTGTTCTGTTCTTAATCTAGTAGAGTCACTCCATGAGTGTTCATTTCATAAACCACATGGATCGACTAGATGTCATTGCATGTGTGTTCATTTTATTAAACCAATTGAATGCACTAGATGGCATTCCTTGTGCGTTCTTTTCACAAACCAGTAGAGTCTTTCCATGAGTGTTCATTTCATAAACCACATGGATACACTAGACTTCATTGCATGTGTGTTCTTTTCATTAAACAACTTGGATGTGTGTTATTTTCATAAACCACTAGATGTCAGTACATGTGTGTTCTTTTCATAAACCACATGGATCCACTCGATGTCATTGCGTGTGTATTCGTTTCATAAACCACATGGATCCCCTAGATGTCAATGCATGTGTGTTCTTTTCATTAAACCAATTGGATGCACTAGATGTCATTGCATATGTGTTATTTTCATAAACCACTTGGATGTGTGTTATGTTCATAAACTAGTAGAGTCACTCCATGAGTGTAGATTTCATAAACCACGTGGATCCAGTAGATGTCATTGCATGTGTGTTCTTTTCATTAAACCAATTGGATCCACTAGATGGCATTGCTTGTGTGTTCTTTTCATAAACCACTTGGATGTGTTTGCTTTTCATAAACTAGTAGAGTCACTCCATGAGTGTTAATTTCATAAGACCACATGGATCCACTAGATGTCATTGCATGTGTGTTCTTTTTATAAACAACTTGGATGTGTCTTATTTTTGTAAACCACTAGATGTCACTGCATGTGTGTTGTTTTCGTAAACCACATGGATCCACTAGATGTCATAGGGTATGTGTTCATTTCATAAACCACATGGATCCACTAGATGTCATTGCATGTGTATTCTTTTGTTAAACCAATTGGATCCACTAGATGTCATTGCATGTGTATTCTTTTTGTTAAACCAATTGGATCCACTAGATGTCATTACTTGTGTGTTCTTTTCATAAACCACTTGGATGTGTGTTCTATTCATTAAACCAGTAGACTCACTCCATGAGTGTTCATTTCATATACCACACATTAAACCAATTGGATCCACTAGATGTCATTGCATGTGTGTTATTTTCATAAAACACTTAGATGTGTCTTCTGTTTTTAAACTAGTAGAGTCACTCCATGAGTGTTCATTTCATAAACCACATGGATCGACTAGATGTCATTGCATGTGTGTTCATTTTATTAAACCAATTGGATGCACTAGATGGCATTCCTTGTGCGTTCTTTTCACAAACCAGTAGAGTCTTTCCATGAGTGTTCATTTCATAAACCACATGGATACACTAGACGTCATTGCATGTGTGTTGTTTTCATTAAACAACTTGGATGTGTGTTATTTTCATAAACCACTAGATGTCAGTACATGTGTGTTCTTTTCATAAACCACATGGATCCACTAGATGTCACTGCGTGTGTGTTCGTTTCATAAACCACATGGATCCCCTAGATGCCATTGCATGTGTGTTCTTCTCATTAAACCAATTGGATCCACTAGATGTCATTGCATATGTTTTCTTTTCATAAACCACTTGGATGTGTGTTATGCTCATAAACTAGTAGAGTCACTCCATGAGTGTTCATTTCATAAACCACATGGATCCAGTAGATGTCATTGCATCTGTGTTCTTTTCATTAAACCAATTGGATCCACTAGATGGCATTGCTTGTGTGTTCTTTTCATAAACCACTTGGATGTGTTTTATTTTCATAAACTAGTAGAGTCACTCCATGAGTGTTAATTTCATAAGACCACATGGATCCACTAGATGTCATTGCATGTGTGTTCTTTTTATAAACAACTTGGATGTGTCTTATTTTTGTAAACCACTAGATGTCACTTCATGTGTGTTCTTTTCGTAAACCACATGGATCCACTAGATGTCATTGGGTATGTGTTCATTTCATAAACCACATGGATCCACTAGATGTCATTGCATGTGTGTTCTTTTTGTTAAACCAATTCGATCCACTAGATGTCATTACATGTGTGTTCTTTTCGTAAACCACTTGGATGTGTGTTCTGTTCATTAAACCAGTAGACTCACTCCATGAGTGTTCATTTCATATACCACATGTATCCACTAAATGTCGGTGCATGTGTGTTATTTTCATTAAACCAATTGGATCCACTAGATGTCATTGCATGTGTGTTATTTTCATAAAACACTTAGATGTGTGTTCTGTTCTTTAACTAGTAGGGTCACTCCATGAGTGTCCATTTCATAAACCACATGGATCGACTAGATGTCATTGCATGTGTGTTCATTTTATTAAACCAATTGGATGCACTAGATGGCATTCCTTGTGCATTCTTTTCATCAACCAGTAGAGTCTTTCCATGAGTGTTCATTTTATAAACCACATGGATCCACTAGATGTCCTTGCATGTGTGTTCTTTTCATTAAACAACTTGGATGTGTGTTATTTTCATAACCCACTAGATGTTAGTACATGTGTGTTCTTTTCATAAACCACATGGATCCACTAGATGTCATTGCGTGTGTGTTCATTTCATAAACCGCATGGATCCTCTATATGTCATTGCATGTGTGTTCTTTTCATTAATCCAATTGGATCCACTAGATGTCATTGCATGTGTGTTCTTTTCATAAACAACTTGGATGTGTGTTATTTTCATAAACCACTAGATGTCACTTCATGTGTGTTCTTTTCATAAACCACATGGATCCACTAGATGTCATTGCATGTGTGTTCATTTCGTAAACCACTTGGATGTGTGTTCTGTTCATAAACCAGTAGAGTCACTCCATGAGTGTTCATTTGATAAACCACATGGATCCACTAGATGTCATTGCATGTGTGTTCATTTCATTCAACCAATTGGATCCACTAGATGTCATTGCATGTGTGTTCATTTCATAAACCACTCGGACGTGTTTTCTGTTCATAAACCAGTTGAGTCACTTCATGAGTGTTCATTTCATAAACCACATGGATCCACTAGATATCATTGCATGTGTGTTATTTTCATTAAACCAATTGGATCCACTAGATGGCATTGCGTGTGTGTTATTTTCATGAACCACTACGATGTTTGTTTTGTTCTTAAACTAGTTGAGTCACTCCATGAGTGTGCATTTCATAAACCACATGGATCCACTAGATGTCATTGCATGTGTGTTATTTTCATTAAACCAATTGGATCCACTAGATGTCATTGCTTGTGTGTTCTTTTCATAAATTACTTCGATGTGTGTTCTTTTCATAAACCAGTAGAGTCACTCCATGAGTGTTCATTTCATAAACCACTAGATGTCAGTACATGTATGTTCTATTCATAAACCACATGGATCCACTAGATGTCATTGCGTGTGTGTTCATTTCATAAACCACATGGATCCCCTAGATGTCATTGCATGTGTGTTCTTTTCATTAAACTAATTGGATCCACTAGATGTCATTGCATATGTGTTCTTTTCATAAACCACTTGGATGTGTGTTATGTTCATAAACTAGTAGATTCACTACATGAGTGTTTATTGCATAAACCACATGGATCCAGTAGATGTCATTGCATGTGTGTTCTTTCCATTAAACCAGTTGGATCCACTAGATGGCATTGCTTGTGTGTTCTTTTCATAAACCACTTGGATGTGTTTGCTTTTCATAAACTAGTAGACTCACTCCATGAGTGTTAATTTCATAAGACCACATGGATCCACTAGATGTCATTGCATGTGTGTTCTTTTCATAAACCACTTGGATGTGTCTTATTTTTGTAAACCACTAGATGTCATTGCATGTGTGTTCTTTTCGTAAACTACATGGATCCACTAGATGTCATTGGGTATGTGTTCATTTTATAAACCACATGGATCCACTAGATGTCCTTGCATGTGTGTTCTTTTCATTAAACAACTTGGATGTGTGTTATTTTCATAACCCACTAGATGTTAGTACATGTGTGTTCTTTTCATAAACCACATGGATCCACTAGATGTCATTGCGTGTGTGTTCATTTCATAAACCGCATGGATCCTCTATATGTCATTGCATGTGTGTTCTTTTCATTAATCCAATTGGATCCACTAGATGTCATTGCATGTGTGTTCTTTTCATAAACAACTTGGATGTGTGTTATTTTCATAAACCACTAGATGTCACTTCATGTGTGTTCTTTTCATAAACCACATGGATCCACTAGATGTCATTACATGTGTGTTCATTTCGTAAACCACTTGGATGTGTGTTCTGTTCATAAACCAGTAGAGTCACTCCATGAGTGTTCATTTGATAAACCACATGGATCCACTAGATGTCATTGCATGTGTGTTCATTTCATTCAACCAATTGGATCCACTAGATGTCATTGCATGTGTGTTCATTTCATAAACCACTCGGACGTGTTTTCTGTTCATAAACCAGTTGAGTCACTTCATGAGTGTTCATTTCATAAACCACATGGATCCACTAGATATCATTGCATGTGTGTTATTTTCATTAAACCAATTGGATCCACTAGATGGCATTGCGTGTGTGTTATTTTCATGAACCACTACGATGTTTGTTTTGTTCTTAAACTAGTTGAGTCACTCCATGAGTGTGCATTTCATAAACCACATGGATCCACTAGATGTCATTGCATGTGTGTTATTTTCATTAAACCAATTGGATCCACTAGATGTCATTGCTTGTGTGTTCTTTTCATAAATTACTTCGATGTGTGTTCTTTTCATAAACCAGTAGAGTCACTCCATGAGTGTTCATTTCATAAACCACTAGATGTCAGTACATGTATGTTCTATTCATAAACCACATGGATCCACTAGATGTCATTGCGTGTGTGTTCATTTCATAAACCACATGGATCCCCTAGATGTCATTGCATGTGTGTTCTTTTCATTAAACTAATTGGATCCACTAGATGTCATTGCATATGTGTTCTTTTCATAAACCACTTGGATGTGTGTTATGTTCATAAACTAGTAGATTCACTACATGAGTGTTTATTGCATAAACCACATGGATCCAGTAGATGTCATTGCATGTGTGTTCTTTCCATTAAACCAGTTGGATCCACTAGATGGCATTGCTTGTGTGTTCTTTTCATAAACCACTTGGATGTGTTTGCTTTTCATAAACTAGTAGACTCACTCCATGAGTGTTAATTTCATAAGACCACATGGATCCACTAGATGTCATTGCATGTGTGTTCTTTTCATAAACCACTTGGATGTGTCTTATTTTTGTAAACCACTAGATGTCATTGCATGTGTGTTCTTTTCGTAAACTACATGGATCCACTAGATGTCATTGGGTATGTGTTCATTTTATAAACCACATGGATCCACTAGATGTCCTTGCATGTGTGTTCTTTTCATTAAACAACTTGGATGTGTGTTATTTTCATAACCCACTAGATGTTAGTACATGTGTGTTCTTTTCATAAACCACATGGATCCACTAGATGTCATTGCGTGTGTGTTCATTTCATAAACCGCATGGATCCTCTATATGTCATTGCATGTGTGTTCTTTTCATTAATCCAATTGGATCCACTAGATGTCATTGCATGTGTGTTCTTTTCATAAACAACTTGGATGTGTGTTATTTTCATAAACCACTAGATGTCACATCATGTGTGTTCTTTTCATAAACCACATGGATCCACTAGATGTCATTGCATGTGTGTTCATTTCGTAAACCACTTGGATGTGTGTTCTGTTCATAAACCAGTAGAGTCACTCCATGAGTGTTCATTTGATAAACCACATGGATCCACTAGATGTCATTGCATGTGTGTTCATTTCATTCAACCAATTGGATCCACTAGATGTCATTGCATGTGTGTTCATTTCATAAACCACTCGGACGTGTTTTCTGTTCATAAACCAGTTGAGTCACTTCATGAGTGTTCATTTCATAAACCACATGGATCCACTAGATATCATTGCATGTGTGTTATTTTCATTAAACCAATTGGATCCACTAGATGGCATTGCGTGTGTGTTATTTTCATGAACCACTACGATGTTTGTTTTGTTCTTAAACTAGTTGAGTCACTCCATGAGTGTGCATTTCATAAACCACATGGATCCACTAGATGTCATTGCATGTGTGTTATTTTCATTAAACCAATTGGATCCACTAGATGTCATTGCTTGTGTGTTCTTTTCATAAATTACTTCGATGTGTGTTCTTTTCATAAACCAGTAGAGTCACTCCATGAGTGTTCATTTCATAAACCACTAGATGTCAGTACATGTATGTTCTATTCATAAACCACATGGATCCACTAGATGTCATTGCGTGTGTGTTCATTTCATAAACCACATGGATCCCCTAGATGTCATTGCATGTGTGTTCTTTTCATTAAACTAATTGGATCCACTAGATGTCATTGCATATGTGTTCTTTTCATAAACCACTTGGATGTGTGTTATGTTCATAAACTAGTAGATTCACTACATGAGTGTTTATTGCATAAACCACATGGATCTAGTAGATGTCATTGCATGTGTGTTCTTTCCATTAAACCAGTTGGATCCACTAGATGGCATTGCTTGTGTGTTCTTTTCATAAACCACTTGGATGTGTTTGCTTTTCATAAACTAGTAGAGTCACTCCATGAGTGTTAATTTCATAAGACCACATGGATCCACTAGATGTCATTGCATGTGTGTTCTTTTCATAAACCACTTGGATGTGTCTTATTTTTGTAAACCACTAGATGTCATTGCATGTGTGTTCTTTTCGTAAACCACATGGATCCACTAGATGTCATTGGGTATGTGTTCATTTTATAAACCACATGGATCCACTAGATGTCCTTGCATGTGTGTTCTTTTCATTAAACAACTTGGTTGTGTGTTATTTTCAAAACCCACTAGATGTTAGTACATGTGTGTTCTTTTCATAAACCACATGGATCCACTAGATGTCATTGCGTGTGTGTTCATTTCATAAACCGCATGGATCCTCTATATGTCATTGCATGTGTGTTCTTTTCATTAATCCAATTGGATCCACTAGATGTCATTGCATGTGTGTTATTTTCATAAACAACTTGGATGTGTGTTATTTTCATAAACCACTAGATGTCACTTCATGTGTGTTCTTTTCATAAACCACATGGATCCACTAGATGTCATTGCATGTGTGTTCATTTCGTAAACCACTTGGATGTGTGTTCTGTTCATAAACCAGTAGAGTCACTCCATGAGTGTTCATTTGATAAACCACATGGATCCACTAGATGTCATTGCATGTGTGTTCATTTCATTCAACCAATTGGATCCACTAGATGTAATTGCATGTGTGTTCATTTCATAAACCACTCGGACGTGTTTTCTGTTCATAAACCAGTTGAGTCACTTCATGAGTGTTCATTTCATAAACCACATGGATCCACTAGATGTCATTGCATGTGTGTTCATTTCATTAAACCAATTGGATCCACTAGATGGCATTGCGTGTGTGTTATTTTCATGAACCACTACGATGTTTGTTTTGTTCTTAAACTAGTTGAGTCACTCCATGAGTGTGCATTTCATAAACCACATGGATCCACTAGATGTCATTGCATGTGTGTTATTTTCATTAAACCAATTGGATCCACTAGATGTCATTGCTTGTGTGTTCTTTTCATAAATTACTTCGATGTGTGTTCTTTTCATAAACCAGTAGAGTCACTCCATGAGTGTTCATTTCATAAACCACTAGATGTCAGTACATGTATGTTCTATTCATAAACCACATGGATCCACTAGATGTCATTGCGTGTGTGTTCATTTCATAAACCACATGGATCCCCTAGATGTCATTGCATGTGTGTTCTTTTCATTAAACTAATTGGATCCACTAGATGTCATTGCATATGTGTTCTTTTCATAAACCACTTGGATGTGTGTTATGTTCATAAACTAGTAGATTCACTACATGAGTGTTTATTGCATAAACCACATGGATCCAGTAGATGTCATTGCATGTGTGTTCTTTCCATTAAACCAGTTGGATCCACTAGATGGCATTGCTTGTGTGTTCTTTTCATAAACCACTTGGATGTGTTTGCTTTTCATAAACTAGTAGAGTCACTCCATGAGTGTTAATTTCATAAGACCACATGGATCCACTAGATGTCAATGCATGTGTGTTCTTTTCATAAACCACTTGGATGTGTCTTATTTTTGTAAACCACTAGATGTCATTGCATGTGTGTTCTTTTCGTAAACCACATGGATCCACTAGATGTCATTGGGTATGTGTTCATTTTATAAACCACATGGATCCACTAGATGTCCTTGCATGTGTGTTCTTTTCATTAAACAACTTGGATGTGTGTTATTTTCATAACCCACTAGATGTTAGTACATGTGTGTTCTTTTCATAAACCACATGGATCCACTAGATGTCATTGCGTGTGTGTTCATTTCATAAACCGCATGGATCCTCTATATGTCATTGCATGTGTGTTCTTTTCATTAATCCAATTGGATCCACTAGATGTCATTGCATGTGTGTTCTTTTCATAAACAACTTGGATGTGTGTTATTTTCATAAACCACTAGATGTCACTTCATGTGTGTTCTTTTCATAAACCACAAGGATCCACTAGATGTCATTGCATGTGTGTTCATTTCGTAAACCACTTGGATGTGTGTTCTGTTCATAAACCAGTAGAGTCACTCCATGAGTGTTCATTTGATAAACCACATGGATCCACTAGATGTCATTGCATGTGTGTTCATTTCATTCAACCAATTGGATCCACTAGATGTCATTGCATGTGTGTTCATTTCATAAACCACTCGGACGTGTTTTCTGTTCATAAACCAGTTGAGTCACTTCATGAGTGTTCATTTCATAAACCACATGGATCCACTAGATATCATTGCATGTGTGTTATTTTCATTAAACCAATTGGATCCACTAGATGGCATTGCGTGTGTGTTATTTTCATGAACCACTACGATGTTTGTTTTGTTCTTAAACTAGTTGAGTCACTCCATGAGTGTGCATTTCATAAACCACATGGATCCACTAGATGTCATTGCATGTGTGTTATTTTCATTAAACCAATTGGATCCACTAGATGTCATTGCTTGTGTGTTCTTTTCATAAACCACTTGGATGTGTCTTATTTTTGTAAACCACTAGATGTCATTGCATGTGTGTTCTTTTCGTAAACCACATGGATCCACTAGATGTCATTGGGTATGTGTTCATTTAATAAACCACATGGATCCAGTAGATGTCATTTCATGTGTGTTCTTTTTGTTAAACCAATTGGATCCACTAGATGTCATTACATGTGTGTTCGTTTCATAAACCACTTGGATGTGTGTTATGTTCATTAAACCAGTAGACTCACTCCATGAGTGTTCATTTGATATACCACATGTATCCACTAAATGTCATTGCATGTGTGTTATTTTCAGTAAACCAATTGGATCCACTAGATGTCATTGCATGTGTGTTATTTTCATAAAACACTTAGATGTGTGTTCTGTTCTTTAACTAGTAGGGTCACTCCATGAGTGTCCATTTCATAAACCACATAGATCGACTAGATGTCATTGCATGTGTGTTCATTTTATTAAACCAATTGGATGCACTAGATGGCATTCCTTGTGCATTCTTTTCATCAACCAGTAGAGTCTTTCCATGAGTGTTCATTTTATAAACCACATGGATCCACTAGATGTCCTTGCATGTGTGTTCTTTTCATTAAACAACTTGGATGTGTGTTATTTTCATAACGCACTAGATGTTAGTACATGTGTGTTCTTTTCATAAACCACATGGATCCACTAGATGTCATTGCGTGTGTGTTCATTTCATAAACCGCATGGATCCTCCATATGTCATTGCATGTATGTTCTTTTCATTAATCCAATTGGATCCACTAGATGTCATTGCATGTGTGTTCTTTTCATAAACAACTTGGATGTGTGTTATTTTCATAAACCACTAGATGTCACTTCATGTGTGTTCTTTTCATAAACCACATGGATCCACTAGATGTCATTGCATGTGTGTTCATTTCGTAAACCACTTGGATGTGTGTTCTGTTCATAAACCAGTAGAGTCACTCCATGAGTGTTCATTTGATAAACCACATGGATCCACTAGATGTCATTGCATGTGTGTTCATTTCATTCAACCAATTGGATCCACTAGATGTCATTGCATGTGTGTTCATTTCATAAACCACTCGGACGTGTTTTCTGTTCATAAACCAGTTGAGTCACTTCATGAGTGTTCATTTCATAAACCACATGGATCCACTAGATGTCATTGCATGTGTGTTCATTTCATTAAACCAATTGGATCCACTAGATGGCATTGCGTGTGTGTTATTTTCATGAACCACTACGATGTTTGTTTTGTTCTTAAACTAGTTGAGTCACTCCATGAGTGTGCATTTCATAAACCACATGGATCCACTAGATGTCATTGCATGTGTGTTATTTTCATTAAACCAATTGGATCCACTAGATGTCATTGCTTGTGTGTTCTTTTCATAAATTACTTCGATGTGTGTTCTTTTCATAAACTAGTAGAGTCACTCCATGAGTGTTCATTTCATAAACCACTAGATGTCAGTACATGTATGTTCTATTCATAAACCACATGGATCCACTAGATGTCATTGCGTGTGTGTTCATTTCATAAACCACATGGATCCCCTAGATGTCATTGCATGTGTGTTCTTTTCATTAAACTAATTGGATCCACTAGATGTCATTGCATATGTGTTCTTTTCATAAACCACTTGGATGTGTGTTATGTTCATAAACTAGTAGATTCACTACATGAGTGTTTATTGCATAAACCACATGGATCCAGTAGATGTCATTGCATGTGTGTTCTTTCCATTAAACCAGTTGGATCCACTAGATGGCATTGCTTGTGTGTTCTTTTCATAAACCACTTGGATGTGTTTGCTTTTCATAAACTAGTAGAGTCACTCCATGAGTGTTAATTTCATAAGACCACATGGATCCACTAGATGTCAATGCATGTGTGTTCTTTTCATAAACCACTTGGATGTGTCTTATTTTTGTAAACCACTAGATGTCATTGCATGTGTGTTCTTTTCGTAAACCACATGGATCCACTAGATGTCATTGGGTATGTGTTCATTTTATAAACCACATGGATCCACTAGATGTCCTTGCATGTGTGTTCTTTTCATTAAACAACTTGGATGTGTGTTATTTTCATAACCCACTAGATGTTAGTACATGTGTGTTCTTTTCATAAACCACATGGATCCACTAGATGTCATTGCGTGTGTGTTCATTTCATAAACCGCATGGATCCTCCATATGTCATTGCATGTGTGTTCTTTTCATTAATCTAATTGGATCCACTAGATGTCATTGCATGTGTGTTCTTTTCATAAACAACTTGGATGTGTGTTATTTTCATAAACCACTAGATGTCACTTCATGTGTGTTCTTTTCATAAACCACATGGATCCACTAGATGTCATTGCATGTGTGTTCATTTCGTAAACCACTTGGATGTGTGTTCTGTTCATAAACCAGTAGAGTCACTCCATGAGTGTTCATTTGATAAACCACATGGATCCACTAGATGTCATTGCATGTGTGTTCATTTCATTCAACCAATTGGATCCACTAGATGTCATTGCATGTGTGTTCATTTCATAAACCACTCGGACGTGTTTTCTGTTCATAAACCAGTTGAGTCACTTCATGAGTGTTCATTTCATAAACCACATGGATCCACTAGATATCATTGCATGTGTGTTATTTTCATTAAACCAATTGGATCCACTAGATGCCATTGCGTGTGTGTTATTTTCATGAACCACTACGATGTTTGTTTTGTTCTTAAACTAGTTGAGTCACTCCATGAGTGTGCATTTCATAAACCACATGGATCCACTAGATGTCATTGCATGTGTGTTATTTTCATTAAACCAATTGGATCCACTAGATGTCATTGCTTGTGTGTTCTTTTCATAAACCACTTGGATGTGTCTTATTTTTGTAAACCACTAGATGTCATTGCATGTGTGTTCTTTTCGTAAACCACATGGATCCACTAGATGTCATTGGGTATGTGTTCATTTAATAAACCACATGGATCCAGTAGATGTCATTTCATGTGTGTTCTTTTTGTTAAACCAATTGGATCCACTAGATGTCATTACATGTGTGTTCGTTTCATAAACCACTTGGATGTGTGTTATGTTCATTAAACCAGTAGACTCACTCCATGAGTGTTCATTTGATATACCACATGTATCCACTAAATGTCATTGCATGTGTGTTATTTTCAGTAAACCAATTGGATCCACTAGATGTCATTGCATGTGTGTTATTTTCATAAAACACTTAGATGTGTGTTCTGTTCTTTAACTAGTAGGGTCACTCCATGAGTGTCCATTTCATAAACCACATGGATCGACTAGATGTCATTGCATGTGTGTTCATTTTATTAAACCAATTGGATGCACTAGATGGCATTCCTTGTGCATTCTTTTCATCAACCAGTAGAGTCTTTCCATGAGTGTTCATTTTATAAACCACATGGATCCACTAGATGTCCTTGCATGTGTGTTCTTTTCATTAAACAACTTGGATGTGTGTTATTTTCATAACGCACTAGATGTTAGTACATGTGTGTTCTTTTCATAAACCACATGGATCCACTAGATGTCATTGCGTGTGTGTTCATTTCATAAACCGCATGGATCCTCCATATGTCATTGCATGTATGTTCTTTTCATTAATCCAATTGGATCCACTAGATGTCATTGCATGTGTGTTCTTTTCATAAACAACTTGGATGTGTGTTATTTTCATAAACCACTAGATGTCACTTCATGTGTGTTCTTTTCATAAACCACATGGATCCACTAGATGTCATTGCATGTGTGTTCATTTCGTAAACCACTTGGATGTGTGTTCTGTTCATAAACCAGTAGAGTCACTCCATGAGTGTTCATTTGATAAACCACATGGATCCACTAGATGTCATTGCATGTGTGTTCATTTCATTCAACCAATTGGATCCACTAGATGTCATTGCATGTGTGTTCATTTCATAAACCACTCGGACGTGTTTTCTGTTCATAAACCAGTTGAGTCACTTCATGAGTGTTCATTTCATAAACCACATGGATCCACTAGATGTCATTGCATGTGTGTTATTTTCATTAAACCAATTGGATCCACTAGATGTCATTGCGTGTGTGTTATTTTCATGAACCACTAGGATGTTTGTTTTGTTCTTAAACTAGTTGAGTCACTCCATGAGTGTCCATTTCATAAACCACATGGATCCACTAGATGTCATTGCATGTGTGTTATTTTCATTAAACCAATTGGATCCACTAGATGTCATTGCTTGTGTGTTCTTTTCATAAATTACTTCGATGTGTGTTCTTTTCATAAACCAGTAGAGTCACTCCATGAGTGTTCATTTCATAAACCACTAGATGTCAGTACATGTGTGTTCTATTCATAAACCACATGGATCCACTAGATGTCATTGCGTGTGTGTTCATTTCATAAACCACATGGATCCCCTAGATGTCATTGCATGTGTGTTCTTTTCATTAAACTAATTGGATCCACTAGATGTCATTGCATATGTGTTCTTTTCATAAACCACTTGGATGTGTGTTATGTTCATAAACTAGTAGATTCACTACATGAGTGTTTATTTCATAAACCACATGGATCCAGTAGATGTCATTGCATGTGTGTTCTTTCCATTAAACCAGTTGGATCCACTAGATGGCATTGCTTGTGTGTTCTTTTCATAAACCACTTGGATGTGTTTGCTTTTCATAAACTAGTAGAGTCACTCCATGAGTGTTAATTTCATAAGACCACATGGATCCACTAGATGTCATTGCATGTGTGTTCGTTTTATAAAGAACTTGGATGTGTCTTATTTTTGTAAACCACTAGATGTCATTGCATGTGTGTTCTTTTTGTAAACCACATGGATCCACTAGATGTCATTGGGTATGTGTTCATTTAATAAACCACATGGATCCACTAGATGTCATTTCATGTGTGTTCTTTTTGTTAAACCAATTGGATCCACTAGATGTCATTACATGTGTGTTCATTTCATAAACCACTTGGATGTGTGTTATGTTCATTAAACCAGTAGACTCACTCCATGAGTGTTCATTTGATATACCACATGTATCCACTAAATGTCATTGCATGTGTGTTATTTTCAGTAAACCAATTGGATCCACCAGATGTCATTGCATGTGTGTTATTTTCATAAACCACTTAGATGTGTGTTCTCTTCTTAAACTAGTAGAGTCACTCCATGAGTGTTCATTTCATAAACCACATGGATCGACTAGATGTCATTGCATGTGTGTTCATTTTATTAAACCAATTGGATGCACTAGATGGCATTCCTTGTGCGTTCTTTTCGTAAACCAGTAAGAGTCTTTCCTTGAGTGTTCATTTCATAAACCACATGGATCCACTAGATGTCCTTGCATGTGTGTTCTTTTCATTAAACAACTTGGATGTGTGTTATTTTCATAAACCACTAGATGTCACTACATGTGTGTTCTGTTCATAAACCACATGGATCCACTAGATGTCATTGCATGTGTGTTCATTTGATAAACCACATTGATCCCCTAGATGTCATTGCGTGTGTGTTCTTCTCATTAAACCAATTGGATCCAGTAGATTTCATTGCATTTGTGTTATTTTCATAAACCACTTGGATGTGTGTTATGTTCATAAACCAGTAGAGTCACTCCATGAGTGTTTATTTCATAAACCACATGGATCCACAAGATATCATTGCATGTGTGTTCTTTTCATAAACAACTTGTATGTGTGTTATTTTCATAAACCACTAGATGTCACTGCATGTGTGTTCTTTTCATAAACCACATGGATCCACTAGATGTCATTGCATGTGTGTTCATTCCATAAACCACTTGGATATGTCTTCTTTTCATAAACCACATGGATTCATCGCATGAGTGTTCTTTTCATAAACCACAGGGATCCTATAGATGCCACTTGCATGTGCGTTCTTTTCATAAACCACACTGAAACACTAGATATCATTACATGTGTGTTCTTTTCATAAACAACTTGGATGTGTTCATAAACCAGTAGATGTCATTGCATGTGTGTTCTTTTCATTAAACAAATTGGATCCACTAGATGCCATTGCATGGGTGTTCTTTTCATAAACCACATGGATCCACTAGATGGCATTGCATGTGTATTCTTTTTATTAAACCAATTAGATGCACTAGATGTCATTGCATGTGTGTTCTTTTCATAAACCACTTGGATGTATGTTCTATACATAAAACAGTAGAGTCACTCCATGAGTTTTCATTTCATAAACCACATGGATCAACTAGATGTCATTGCATGTGTTTTCTTTTCATAAACAACTTGGATGTGTGTTATTTTCATAAACCACTAGATGTCACTGCATGTGTTTTCTTTTCATAAACCACATGGATCCACTAGATTTCATTGCATGTGTGTTCATTTCATAAACAACTTGGATGTGTGTTATTTTCATAAACAACTAGATGTCATGGCATGTGTGTTATTTTCATTAAACCAATTGGATCCACTAGATGTCATTGCATGTGTGTTCTTTTCAAAAACCACATGGATCCACTAGATGTAATTGCATGTGTGTTCTTTTCATTAAACAAATTGGATCCACTAGATGTCATGGCATGTGTGTTCTTTTCATAAACCACTTGGATGTGTGTTCTTTTCATAAACCAGTAGAGGCACTCCATGAGTGTTCATTTCATAAACCACACCGATACACTAGATGTCATTGCATGTGTGTTCTTTTCATAAACAACTAGGTTGTGTGTTATTTTTCATAAAACACTAGACGTCACTGCATGTCTTTTCTTTTCATAAACCACAGGGATCCACTAGATGTCATTGCATGTGTGTTCTTTTCATTAAACCAATTGGATCCACTAGATGTCATTGCATGTGTGTTCTTTTCATAAGCCACTTGGATGTGTGTTCTTTTCATAAACTAGTAGAGTCACTCCATGAGTGTTCATTTCATAAACCACATGGATCCACTAGATGTCATTGCACGTGTGTTCATTTCATTAAACAACTTGGATGTGTGTTCTTTTCATAAACCAGTAGAGTAACTCCATGAGTTTTCATTTCATAAACCACATGTATCCACTTAATGTCATTGCATGTGTCTACTTTTCATAAACCATATGGATCCTCTAGATGCCACTTGCATGTGTGTTCTTCTCATAAACCACACTGATAGACTAGATGTCATTGCATGTGTGTTCATTTCATCAACCACATCGATCCACTAGATGTCATTGCCTGTGTGTTCTTTTCATTAAACGAATTGGAGCCACTAGATGTCATTGCATTTGTGTTCTTTTTATAAACAACTTGGATGTGTGTTATTTTCATAAACAACATGGAACCTAGATTCCACTCGCATGTGTGTTATTTTCATAAACCACAATGATACACTAGCTGTCACTACATGTGTGTTCTTTTCATTAACCGCACTGATCCACTAGTATCATTGCATGGGTGTTCTTTTCATAAACCACATGGATCCACTAGATGTCACTCCATGTGTGTTCTTTTCATAAACCACATGGATCCACTAGATGTCATTGCATGTTTTTTCATTACATAAACCACTTGGATGTGTGTTATTTTCATAATCCACTAGAGGTTACTGCATGTGTGTTCTTTTCATAAAGCACATGGATCTGCTAGTATCATTGCAACTATTCTGTTAGATTTTTCCTAAGTCAAACTTAATCAAATTTGACCAATTTTATAGATAAATATAGTAACATATATTAGATCAAATTTATATATTATGAAACTAATTTTGAAAACATATCTAATGGTAAAAATTTAGGGTCATAAATATTGTCACATTTCCCTAAAATGTTAGTCATACTTAACTAAATTTGACTTAGGACAAAGCTAGAAGTACACTTATTTGCGGACTGAGGTAGTACTTAGTTCTTCCTCCATCGTAGTCACAAACTCTCTAAAAAGCCCAAACTCACTGATTGGTTGGCACAACCCTCACGCGGATCGTTCGCGCCTACCGTTGATCCTCTCTGATCCAACGCGGATCGCTGCATGATGTCGTTCCCTTCACACTACATCGTGAGAACACATGGAAGTCTTCTTGCCATCTGCCCCCCTGTTTTATCTGTTGGGTTTTTCAGGGTCTCGCAGCGACACTTCTACCAGAAGGAACACTGAGACATATATTAAATAATTGTACGAGTGGTCATGTCACATTTTATCTATTCTGCAAAGGCTATAAGTCCACTAAATGGCAACTGGTCATCCACCGCCCACGGGCTATACCATTTTTACTATGCAGCCCGCCTGCACTCTTACTTCTGACAGACCCCCGCCGCACGAACCTTCCACGCTGCAGCCGCAACCCGAAGAGCTGCCTACCGGGGCCCTCAAGGAGGCCTAAACGTCCCCGCATTAAAAACCCAGCCTATCGGGTCCTCCATTTGCACTCATCCACTCCTCTCTCTTCCCTATCTAGGAAGACCCCACAATACTCAACGTACAGCCACGAACCTTCTCCATGAAACCAGTGTGTGGGGGTGAGTCTGCGGGCATCACCGCCAGGGTGGTGCTTCCTGTTGAAGATCTGGAGGAGCATCATGCAGCACAAGGCGAGGATGTGAAGTTCAACCCCTTGAGGGACTATGTGCTCGCCGGTGCTGATAACTTCGGATGCCCCGATGAGGGCGTGGAGTTCGACGAACATGCTCCACTCATGTACCCGGAGGTACATCTATTTCTACATGTTTCATATTTTCTGCTCGAGCTTAAACTAGTCCTGGTTTCATAAAAAATCTAGTCCTAATGATTAGATGCATGGTACTGATCGGTACATGGAGATATCTAGTCTATTCTCAATGAATTCACATTATTTATTTATTAATAAGTTATCAAGAACACAAACGATATTAATTTAGGAGTGAACCGGGGAGACAACCATAGCGAACTACTGAACCTGTATAAATAAGAATGGTTGTTGGAATATATATTTATTATTTTTCTCATTTATGTGTGCATTTCATACATTACAGGTAGATTCAAGTGATGTGGACTCTGACAAGGAGAATAGGGACAACAAGAGCCGCCATGTTATGAAGAAGCTTAAGAGAGGGAGAATCCCTTTCCGCACTTGACTTGGGGAGCTCAGGTGCCCTTTATATAAGAAAGGAGTCAACCCTAGGATTAACAGCTTGATTCCGCATGCGGTTGGCATCGGTAAAAGCCCGACAAGTAAACACAAGTAGGCGGCCAAGGCTAAGCACACTGCTTATGGAAAATTCCCTAGGGAGTATGTCAAAACCGGCCTGGTGTCCCCTTACTTAAGAATCAGCAACTTCTATCCGACCAACCCCTTACTGTGCTGGCCCGACCACTAATAATGTTTAATTCTCTTACCGTTTCTAGACCCTTAAACTATGTGGTGTCTTGAAAGCTCATACTTTTCCACCGACACATGAGTTGCAAAGTTGCTTGATCATGCATGCTTACACCAGTGGCCTACCCAGAAACTTCTAGAAGCCTAGGGAAAAGAGCTTCATTTGGAAAATTCTAGATAAAATCACCAAATTAAAGAAGGAAATTGCAAGCTTTGCACAATCGGCAGGCCTGGGAGGCTGGCAGGGGTCTAGGTGCTAGTTCCCTATCTATGCTTACACTTCCCTTAAACTTGCTGGCAATAATAATCACAAATAGCTATACACTTCCTTCTGTCCTGTCATGTTATGTCGTGTCAGCACCACGCACCCGCTGCAAATCAGCAACGATAGGTGGTCTCCGTGACCGGTCTATGCCACGCCAAAGCCACGTCACACACCTGTCGCATCGTCTACCGGGCACGGCCGCCGAATTTAATCGCTAGGATTGGAAACCAATGGTGCTTGCCTGGTCAAACGTGCTTCCGTTTGGGTATGACCGGAATATTGGTAAATGCAATTTATGACCCTCGCACACCCCCTTTTACGCATCTCCTTCTATCTCCACAACATAGCACTGTGCAAAAATCCCCAACTCCTTCCGCTGCCACCACCACAGCCACCGCAAGAACCATCGATGCCGCCGCAGGCACCGCCTCTGCTGCACCATATCACCGCAATAGATCTCTCCACCACCACGCCCAATCCTAGCCACCGCTACCGATGCTAGGACACCGCCACCGCATTAGCTTTTGCCATGGACGCAAAGTAAGGCATCTTCGGCGACGGCAGCGAATTCACTAACGAGTACATCGTAATCGCCCATGGAACCACCGAGATGACGGTCATCCAAACAAATGGGTCAGCGGAGGTGGCCAAGGTCATCGCAATGTACGAGTGGTGGCTACAGGAGCCGATGGATAGGTACAAGATTGTCGTCCTTGACCTGGAGTATACCGGAGATAGGAAGAGGGCGATGCTTTTGTAGCTATCCATGAGCAAGCACTGCCTCCTATACCACGTATGCAAGGCCAAATGTGTTTGCCCAGAGCTTTGCAAGTTCCTATGTAGGAGGGAGATGTACTTCGCCAGCGTCGACATCAAGAACGACACTCCAAAGCTAGAGCAGGATCTCCTTGTTGATGTCGTTAATCACGTCGATCGCCAACGTGCGTGGAGGTACCCGGGTGAAAATATGGGGAAAGCCGGCATGGCTAGACTCGTTGCTGACATCATCGACCGCGAGTATGCCGACATGAAGGTCGAGTTCTCAAAGCACTTGCATGAGCGATGGGAGTGGAGGCACCTGAATTACAATGCGATCAAGTACGCAGCCAGGGACGCGTATGTCTCCTACGAGGTGCTCAACAGGATTTGGCGGATGGGTGAGTGTGTTGTTTACGACTACTAGTTTCGCATTCTGTTCCTAGTTTATCTCGCTTGTATTTTATGTCGCATGTATTTTCTAAGCATTATGTGTGTAATAATTGTACTTGTATGATCCTTGTGCTATTAGGTAGTTAACCTGTATGAATTACATTTCCCCCTTTTGTATGCTCAACATTCATACTTACAAATTCTATCTGCGCCCTTTGCATGCGGCAGAATCCAGAACTACCATGCATAAGGTGGGATCGACAAGATCAGATGTCGTTGTCCACAAAAGGGCACAACTTCTGTTATAACGAAGGATACAGTCATAAACAAACCCAGATTATAGTTCGAGAAAGGTAATACATAGCAGTTCGGAATAGCTATCACACATAGTACTTGTGAAATAACATGTTTTCATAAATATAACAAGCCCCATACAAACACAACAATTATGCACTAAAAGTCTACATCCCAGCCTGTTGGAATGATTGGCGGAGAAGGCGACCAACCCTAGGATGCCTTTGGCCGCTTGCCCCAACTTGTAGATTCCTCTACACTCTGGCATCTGGGGCAAACAACTTGCCTTGGTGGTGGTTCAATGGTGCGATGCCTGGAACGAAACAATATGATATGGTGGTATAGCTCGTGGCTGACATAGCTGTCAATTGAAGTGTACTTCAGGTTAGGTTTAGGAAGCGGCATATCCTCCCAGTAATCGTGCCCTAAATGCATGCACCAACATGTTGGTAATTTGTCCTTCATGTCAGCGTACCACGGGTCGATGAGTTCGGCGGCAAGATCGGCCATCCTAGTCCTGATTCCCCTCGTCCCCGGGATCTAGTAAATTTTCTGGATGTCCACTATGTACTCCTTTGGAATTTTAATGTTGACAGTCAGGCTTTCAAGCAGGAGAGTGTCATGCCTGATGTCAATACTAGTAAATGTTATTTGGTGGTTCACGAGAAAGTCAGAAAATAGTGACCTAATCCTTTCGCCCCACTTGCATGAAAATGAATTCAGACATATAATATAGCAAGAACTCTTGCAAATAGACGATTCAGGAATAAAAAGACAACAACGTCTAACTGTTCCCAGCACCCCCCTTCTCACAAAAATAGCTGGTATACGAGGACATGCCCCTTCATGGAGAGTTGCACCACGGTGATCCTGCGCCGATCACGGCTGTACTCGGGGTCGAGACCGACGAACCTGATTTCTTCGAACCGCAGCCAATTCTCGTAATTAACCAGAGTGCGCATCACTGCCTAAGGGTCAGTGTTCTAAATGTGTTGGGGGGATACCCCCGGGTAGGGTCACGATGGGGTATAAAGGCCAAGTTAGCCGAGGTTCGGCAAGGTCAAAGCGGATGCTGGCCGGGTCACCTCAAGACAGGCCGAATCACGGGTAATCCGGACCTGGGGGCATTCGCCTAACTAGGTCTCATCTGACTTAAGTAGTGAGTCGGAAGTGCATGTTTTACTTATATGCAGGAACATGTGTGGCCGGATGAACCATCATCCGGGTCACAGCAAGCTTCTAGGAGAAGGAAGGAATCTCGCTGGTCAAAAGGAGCCCCGGTATGCACTGCCTGAGCGAAGCAAGCAAGGACAGGACCACCGGGGCGTGGCTGACAAGCGTGACGATGGCCGTGTCGGCTGACGAGGGCGCCGCAGAGGCTCACGTAGCTAAAGCATGTGTGACGCGGGGGAAAAAGCACCCCGGTCGGCTTACCACTTTGGGAGGAGGCATATTCTTAGGAATATGCCTCCACGTATGCCCTAGGCAGAAACCGAGCCTCCCCTATAAAGGGGGGCTAGGGCTTCTGTAGAGGGGGTTGTACTTTCTACTATTCTGTTTGGGCTAGGGGTTCAGGCGTAATCCGTGGGTGAGAGTAAAGAGAGCTCCTTCTTCCTCCTCTCACGAATACAGCTCTAGGAGCACTTGTAACCTGGAAGGAAAATCAATACAAACTTCTGTGTGGAGAATCACTTCACTATCCCTCCCTGGATTCCCCTAGCTTGTATAAGTCCCCACCTTTAGCCTATCCATGGCATCTGCCGTGACACCACCACGACAGTTGGCGCCCACCGTGGGGCTAGCGGCGCTAGCAGGGGTCAAAATCCGGACGGGAAACATCATCGGCACCGGCGAACGCATCGTCTCCGGGCTCGTTCAGCGCTTTGGAGCATGGGACTTCGTCAGCAACAACGGTGTCTGCTTCGGCACGCGCCCTCTTCCACGCAACAGCCTCTTCATCAAGCTCGGCGCGCACAAGGTCTACGTCGCTGTGGACGTGTCGCGTGTTCATCCGCGTCACGTCGTCGACGCAGGGGAGCCACCCCTCACCGTGGTTCCCAGGACGCGTATCGCTCGCTCCCCAGACCATGTGGAGGTGATGATGACTGCGCCAGGTGCGGGCGCGAGCAAGGATCCGGCGCCAGATCCGGAGGTAACGCCGAAAGCACCGAGGAAAGGTAGAGGTCCTCCACTAGAGAGGCTAGAGAACGTGTTGAGGGAAGCAATGGATAGCTTGGCAAACCATGTAATAGCAGCGGTAGATCCGGCTCGAGCGCAGGCCGAGCTGGAAGAAACTAGGCAGAAAATCCTAGAGGGCGCAAAGAAAATAGCCGCGGCTCAGCAGTCATTGAATATGACGCTGCGTGAGTACGCGAAAGCGAACAAAGTGGACGCAGTAAAAGTGAAGGGGGGAAATCTCATGAGCGAGATGAACCGAGAGGGTGATACTGGAATTGAGGTATCGGAAACTGTTTGTCTGTGGGGCTGCCGAGGTATAGTACCCCGGCAAAGAACCTCAGAGCAGCGGATGCAGCAGCATCCGAGTTGGAGGGTCTAACGGGTGAAGCCCGGCAAAGACAGCAAGATAGGGTCAACGAGCTGGTTCGGATTGCGAACAGGCAAAACGAGGAACTACTCAGAGCTAACCCGGAGAGAGCTGGAGCCTCCAAGATCGTCCATTCGGCGGTGGGTAACCCGGAGAAATCCGCTGGAGCCGCATCATCCCCTCATGATGGCCCCAGGAGAGAGGAGGTAGTAACCTCGGCTCGACGGAACAAACAGATCGTACCGTATGACCCGACGCGGGCAGGGAAAGGAAAAGAAGCGCAGAGAAATGATGATCGACGGAGTGTGAGCCGAGGTGAAGCTAGCCAAGGTAACCGCAACCAAGGCAATGCCGGTCAAGGGAACGTTGTCAACGGCAATGCCGGACAGCAAAACTCGGCTAGAGCAGGACAACCGCAGCAGCAGAATATACCAAGGCAAGAGCAAAGTGCCGGCCGAGGTATGCAACAGAAAGCCGCTCCACGAGAACAAGACAGGTATAATGATGGAGACTCGGTAATGGAAAACGCGGGATACCCGAGGCAAGACTATCACGTGATAGGATCAAGATTGGGAAGCAGAGATTTGATGCCGGATGATGCTAGGTTAAAACTGGATCGACTGTATAGGTCGGAACAAATTGAATGCCAAGGTCCACCGGGCCCAGCATGTTTTGGACCCCGGATCATGAAAGAGCCACTAGTACCCAACTTCCAGTTACCCAGGGGCACGAAGACATACGACGGCAGTACAAAGCCGGAGGATTGGCTAATAAATTATGCTACAGCAGTTAAAATTGCCACTGGCAACCTGAGATGGGCTGTACGGTATGTACCCCAGATGTTGGAAGGCCCGGCAAGGGTGTGGTTGAACAATTTGCCACCAGGAAGCATCAACTGCTGGATAGATTTCGAGCAGATGTTCATTAGCAATTTTTCGAGTACGTATCAAAGGCCGAACAGGCCACAAACCCTAGCTATGTGCAAGCAAAGGCCAAATGAGACGGATCGGGAGTTTTTAACCCGGTGATGCACTGTGAGAAATTCGTGTGAGGGCGTGATTGAATCGCAGGCCATAGCATGGTTTGCACAAGGGTGCAGGTATGGAAGCAAGTTGTGGATGAAGTTGCAAAGGAAAATGCCAGTTACCTTGTCAACCTAGGCTTGCGGATTCGTATGCTTTGGGTGATCTGAGTCAAACGATGAGTACTATCAAAGAGATAGGGCCGGATCATCCCGAAGGAATGACTACAGAGGAAAAAGGAGAGATGATAGACTGGATCATCGATATGGTTCGCACCAAGTTGCAGTTGTGAATCAAGATCAGCCCGGAGCAGGGGGCAGTCAACGCCAAAAAACTGGAGGGCAGTGGACCCCAAGAAACGATGGCAAGAAGACTTGGACAACAGAGCAAAAGCAGCAGTGGCAAGAAAGGAAAGACCGTCCGAGGTACACTTATGAGTCGATGTTGGACTAGCCGTGTAAGTTTCACACGCCAAATCCGAATAACCCAGCGGGTCATACCACGAGGCAATGTGAGTGGATGTGCAAGATTGAAAAGGGCGGTTCGGGGAATGCTCAAGCACCCCGGAATGATCAGCCTCGGCAGGAGTTACCTCGGCAGCAATTGCTCTCCGGAGCGAACACGCAACAGCTGATGTTGCCTCCCCCTCCGCCGAGGTATGATAACAATAAGAGAAGGGACGCGGTGCACCAAGTGGAAAATTAGGATCCGCTGGATCAGAGCTACCCCGGAAATGAGGGGAGAAACGAGTACAGGGAGGACCATCAGAGCTACTGCGTGTTCACCACTGAGGAAACAGATAGAAAAATCTTGCAGCGTAGGCATATGGAGGTGAATGCGGTGATGCCTACGGTGACGAGGTACATGCCTTGGTCCGATCAAGAAATCACCTGTGGCATCAGGGATCATCCCAAGCTCATGCCAAGCCCTGGTTCGTATGCGTTGGTGCTAGATCCGACATTCATTGGACCTAGCATTAACGTAAGATTCTCAAAGGTGTTGATCGACAATGGCAGCAACATTAACATCATGTATGCGGACACAATGCACAAGTTGGGTATCTCGGAGAACATGCTGCAGGCCACGAGGACAACTTTTCATGCCATTGTGCCCGGCATTTCTTGTGAGCCCATAGGCAAAGTCCGGGTCGACGTCTTGTTCGGCACGAGGGATAACTGCCGAACCGAAAATTTGGAGTTCGAGGTGGTGAACTTGGAAAGTGCTTACCATGCATTACTCGGAAGGCCAGCCCTGAACAAGTTCATGGCAAGCTGTCACGTTAGCTACTTGAAGATGAAGTTGCCCGGACCAAATGGGGTGATAACCATTGTAGGGGATTTCCAACGTTCGATGGAGTGTGCGTCGGCCGGATCAAACTTAGCCGAGTCGCTGGTGATTGCGCAGGAAAAAAGGAAAATTCAAGAGGTGGCTGCGTTGGCTCAGTCCGCGCAGCAGTATATGCCGTCACTGAGTAACCCGCATGGAAGTGTCTCCTTCCAGGCCACGAAAGATACCAAGAAGGTTCCTATTGATGACATGTTCCCAGAGCACACCGTAACGATTGGTGCCGGGTTAAATGATAAATAGGAAAGCGAGCTCGTCAGCTTCCTCCGTGAGAATCAGGACATTTTTGCTTGGTCCACACAGGACTTGCAAGGTGTTCCGAGGGAGTTGGCTGAGCACTCTTTAAATGTGAGACCCGGAGTTAAGCCGGTGAAGCAACCTCTCCGCCGCTTCGCCGAAGATAGGAGGAAAGTCATTAGGGATGAGACAGCTCGGTTGCTAGCTGCAGGATTTATCATGGAGGTTCTCTACCTGGATTGGCTATCCAATCCGGTGATGGTGGAAAAGAACAAGGATGACCCGAACGTGGCAGTGGTTTGGCGCATGTGTATCGATTACACGAACCTGAACAAGGCTTGTCCAAAAGATCCATTTCCGTTTCCAAGAATAGACCAGGTCATAGACTCAACTGCTGGATGTGAACTGTTGTCGTTCATTGATGCATATTCAGGTTTTCACCAGATACCTCTGAATCCGGATGATCAAATAAAGACTGCATTTATTACCCGTATGGGGCTTATTGCTATCACACCATGCCGTTTGGTTTACGTAATGCAGGGGCAACGTACCAAAGATGTATGCAAAAATGTTTGCACGACCAAATAGGTCAAATGTACAGGTGTATGTGGATGATATGGTTATCAAGACCAAGGAAAGCAAAACGCTCCTTGACGATATCAGGCAGACGTTTGTGAACCTAAGGAGGTTTCGGATGAAACTTAACCCGGAAAAATGCACATTGGGTGTCCTGGCTGGAAAACTTCTTGGTTTTCTGGTTTCCAGCCGAGGTATCGAGGTTAATCGAACTAAGATCCGGGCCATCGAGCGAATGGAACTGCCGAAGTGTCTTAACAATGTCCAGAAGTTCACAGGTTGCCTGGCCTCGTTAAGTCGGTTTGTATGCCGGTTGGGAGAGAAGGCATTGCCTCTTTACCAACTCATGAAAAAGTCGGATAAGTTCATTTGGACGCCACAGGCCGACGAAGCCTTTACCCACCTGAAGAAAATGTTAGCCACAGCACCAATACTAGCCTCGCCACTATCGAAGGAGCCAATGTTGCTCTATATAGCCGCAACCAACCGAGTTGTAAGTGCAGTGATAGTGGTGGAGCGCGATGAGGAAGGTAAGTCGGTGCAAAGGCCGGTGTATTACTTGAGCGAGGTGCTGTCGGCCTCAAAGCAGAACTATCCACATTACCAAAAGGTGGCATATGGCGTGTACATGGCCGCCAAGAAACTGAAGCACTACTTTGAGGAGCACCCTATCCGAGTCATATGTGAGGCCCCCATATCCGAGATAATGAGTAACAAGGATGCCAGTGGCAGAATTGCAAAATGGGCAATTGAGCTAGCACCTTATGCGCCGCAGTATGATAGAAGAGAGTCCATCAAATCTCAAGTTGTGGCGGACTTCTTCGTGGATTGGGCCGAGGTACAATACGAACCACCAGTTCCGGATCCGAACTATTGGCGAATGCACTTTGACGGATCAAAGACCAAAACCGGGCTAGGTGCCGGAGTCGTACTCACGTCGCCAAAGAAGGACCAGTTGAGATATGTGCTGCAGATCCATTTCACCGCATCAAATAATGTCGCTGAGTATGAAGCACTTGTGCATGGGCTTAAGGTAGCAAAAGAAATTGGAATACTTCGGATCATATGCTTTGGCGACTCGGATTTGGTGGTGCAGCAAGTGTCGGGAGTATGGGACGCCTTGGATCCAAACATGGCGCTGTACAGATTTCATGTGCAGAAAATATCTGGTTACTTTGAGGGATGTGAATTTCACCATGTACCCCGGGTGGAAAATGAGGCTGCCGACATGCTGTCGAAGCTCGGGTCAACCCGACAAGCAATTCCACCGGGTGTGGCATTAGAGCACCTCAGGAAACCATCCATCAGGCCATCCCAGAATCCGAGTCAATCTACGTCCCGGAGGACACAGAATCAGGAGTTGTGCCCATGGACGTAGACACGGGAAGTGGAGCGCTGAACCCGGGGACTGCCTCGGCAAATCCGAGGACTACTTCGGTAAACCCGGGGACTGCTTCGCAAGACCCGGGGAGTGCTCAGCGTGGTCCGGTTGAAGTTATGCCAGTGGATCAGATGGAGATTGATGAGGATGTGTTCCCTGTACGAGCAATACTAGCTTTGGCATTGCCTATATTTCCATTCCTGAGGGACGGAACGTTACCCACTGAGGAAGTGCTGTCCAGGCAAACACAGAGGAGGGCAAAGGCCTACACAATCATCAATTCCGAACTATACAAAAGAAGTGTGACAAATGTACTCTAGCGATGTGTTGACCCGGAAGAAGGACTTGAAATCATCCGAGATATACATCAGGGGGAATGCGGGCATCATGCCTCATCCCGAGCCTTGGTAGCAAAAGCTTTCTGGCACGGATTCTACTGGTCGAATGCGTTAGAGCAAGCGGAAGATCTGGTGAGAAAGTGTAATGGTTGTCAGAGGTATGCCACCAAGACACATATGCCAATGTCGGAACTCAAGACCATACCAATCACTTGGCCATTTGCCGTATGGTGCTTGGATATGGTTGGCCCGTTCAAACCAGCAAGGGGAAACATGACTCACATTCTGGTCATGGTGGACAAGTTTACGAAATGGATTGAGGTAAAACCTATAAGAAAATGTGATGGAGCTACGGCCGTAACGTTTCTCAAAGATATAATCTTGAGGTACGGTTATCCCCACAGTATCATAACTGATAATGGCACAAACTTTGCAGAAGGAGCATTTGCGCGTTTCTGCCGAGATAAGAAGATCCGGCTGGACATAGCCTCGGTAGCCCACCCCGCATCGAACGGACAAGTGGAAAGATCCAACGGATTAGTATTATCCGGGATAAAACCCCGGCTCATTGAGCCGCTGCAAAGATCAGCAGGGTGCTGGATAGAAGAACTACCAGCGGTACTGTGGAGTTTAAGAACAACTCCGAATCGATCGACAGGCTATACGCTGTTCTTTCTGGTATATGGGGTAGAAGCTGTGTTACCAGCCGACATAGAGCATGATTCGCCTAGGGTCACCCAATACACAGAAGCCGAAGTGCAAGAAGCCCGGCAAAATGATGTTGATCTACTGGAAGAAGCGAGAGAACTGGCACTGTCCAGATCCGCCATATATCAGCAAAATCTCCGACGCTATCATAGCCGAAAAGTGTGCCCCCGGGTCTTTCGGGAAGGTGATCTGGTGCTCCGGTTGGTACAACGTACTACGGGCATGCATAAGTTATCCCCCCATGGGAAGGGCCGTTCATCGTGAGCAAAGCATTACACAATGATTCTTACTATCTTATAGATGCAAAGCCACATGAAAAGAACAAGGCGGACAGGTCCAGAGAGGAGTCTAAGCAACCATGGAATATAGCTCTACTTCGTCCTTTCTACACTTAGCTAAAGAAGCATATGTATCCGAGTCTTCTCATATGTCGGTATGTACGTCGGCAATGAGCTTATCAATGAAATGTTGGTACCTCGAGCAGTGACTCGGGGACTGCCTTAATATTGTTTGTTGTTTTTCGCGCGTCAGCTAGAATAAGTTATTCTACTTAACTCGGATTAGTAATGTGCGAGCACCAAGAACCCAACTCTTCGACTTGCTGCTGTCCAACAAGAATTGGCTTCATGGCAAGCAAGAGAACAAGTTTGGAATTGCGTAGCACATGAAAAACGACTAAGGAAAAGAATTTATTCGAGCCGACTTTTGTTTTTCGGACTAACCCAGTATTCATTTTCAAGTTATTATGATGTTCTATTTTTGAGCTAAGCCTAAAAGTTTCCCAGTATTGTTAAGACAATTTTTCAAGCTCGGATTCATAAGTTGTAAAACCGAACCAAGGTAGACACGAACCGAGCCAAGAGATTGAACGAACAAGAAAATAAACTCGTGGACTACGCCCAAGTTAATTAGGCATAAGCACTTAGTAGCAAAATATCACATGTTTGGAATACAATTCCACCCGGCATACCGGGGATCTCATAGGTTTTCAAGTGTTTTTTACTTAGAAGCAGCGGGAGGAAGTTCGGCGTCATCTTCGCCCTCTTCGATATCCGAGGCAGTGTCCTCTTCGTCCTCACCCGAATCATCTTCAACGTTCTCAACTTCTTCTTCGCGAGCGACTTCCAGGAAGCTCGGACCCTCAGTCCAGTCACCCACTTTGGGCGCAAGCCTGGCGCCGAGCCACCCACTCCGGGTCATTGGTCCATCTGGATCCTGTGCGCACGCGTGTAAGGAGGCTGAGATCAATCTTCTCGTACCACGTAAGAATGTGGTGAAGGATAGTATCAGCTGCGGCACGTCCGGTGGACTCTCTCCAGAGGTCGAGCTGGGTCTTGATTTCCGAAGGCTTTTCAGCGAGATGCGCAACTCTCTCCGGAGTGTCATCAGCGGGCCAGAACGCGTTGAAGATTCGGACTGAAACGTCAAGGAGATCTTTGCCATAGTTTTTAATGATTTCCACGCGAGAGGACAGGCTGACCAATAGGTCCTCCATGTCTAAGGGAATGATCTCACCGTCAGGAGCAGCGGGAGTACCCCTCTCTCGGCGGAAATTGGCAACAGCAGCACTAGCAATAGTAGTAACCTCTGGAAAGTGGCCTGAGAAGCAAGGCAAAAGATGAAGTTGAAAAACAAGACATAGGAACTAACCCGGAGAAATAAGGCGGATAAAGGAAAAGAAATTACGTGAGATGTGGCTATGAATCCGGGTCAATTCCTTGGTGCAATCATCACGCCTCTTCCGAAGCTGCTCAAGCTCGGCGTTAGCCGACTCAAGTTTGACGTCGGCCTCATGAAGAAGCTCACGATCCTTAGCAATTTGGAGGTTGAGGCGCTCACGCTCTTCGGTGTAGTCCTGGCCAGCCTTTTTTAGCTCGGTTTGATGCTACGCCTTCATCTTCGCCATCTCATCCTTTAGCCTAGCAATCTCATCATCCTTGGTCCGGAGAAGGGCGAGCTCGTCATCTTTCTTCTTCAGGTCGGCTTGGTGCTGTCCTGCTTGTTCGAGAGAATGCAGCATCATGCCAGGCACGTGCACACTTTCTTCAAGCAATGCTGAAATCGTGTGTTGGCCCGGCAGAGCCGAGGTATGAATGTTTGCCGAACCAAGGGAGAAAGCAGACAGAAAGCACGGTGAAAGCAGACAAAAAGGATGTACCCTTGATCTGTTCCAAGTTCTTCCGCATTATCTTGTTCTCAGCCTCCACCCCAGCTGCGGAAACCAGACAATCAAATTAACTCGGCAAACAAAATTGAAGAAAAATGGGGAAAGGATAAGGAAGAAATTTACCCCTTTTCTCGTACTCTGCGATGAGTGCAGCCTGTTTTGTGCGAAGATTCCTGTGCGTATCCAGCAAGCGTTGGAATTCAGCACTCCGGCAGTTCGTGGTCACCTAAAAAAGATACAGAAACTTAAGTCAGCCTAGTGCATATTCGAAGTGTATTAAAATCCAGGCCAAGTGGAACTTAACCCGGCTCTAGGTGTGTGCATAATCGAAGTGTACTAAAATCCGGGCCAAGTGGAACTTAACCCAGCTCTAGATGTGTGCATATTCGAAGTGTACTAAAATCCAGGCCAAGTGGAACTTAACCCGGCTCTAGGTGTGTGCATATTCGAAGTGTACTAAAATCCGGGCCAAGTGGAACTTAACCCGGCTCTAGATGTGTGCATATTCGAAGTGTACTAAAATTCGGGCCAAGTGGAACTTAACCCGGCTCTAGGTGTGTGCATATTCGAAGTGTACTAAAATCCGGGCCAAGTGAAACTTAACCCGGCTCTAGGTGTGTGCATATTGGAAGTGTAATAAAATCCGGGCCAAGTGGAACTTAACCCGGCTCTAGGTGTGTGCATATTCGAAGTTATCATGGAGCTACGTTAGTTCTATAAAAGAGCATCCGGCCAAGTAACAAGTTACTCCCCCGGAGGCTCGGGGACTAATGGTTATTATCTACAATTTGCAAAGGAGAAACGACGTACCTCCATCATTCGTCCAGCGAGGTTAATTGCCTTTGCGGCGGTATTCATCTAAGCGGAAAACTCGGCAGGGCAGAACTTTTCCGGGAGATCAGAATCCAGAACTACCTCTGCCTTATTCCAGTTCATGACAAATTCCATCAGGCTCGGGGGGTACCGTTCTCCGGTGGGCATATGGGGCATCACCAAGCCCTTTGCATGTGCTTCCTTCCTCTCCACCAAGGCAAGGGCGGGGTTGGTATGCAGGACCAACTGCTGGGCATCGGTTGGCTTGGCAGGGGCGTCCTTTGCCGCTGGTGTTTTCTTAGGAAGCATCGATATAAGGGTACGTTGCCTAGGCTCGGCGGCACTAGGCTTGGCAGCGTCTTGAGTCTTCTTGCCCTTGGCTTGCTGGAAAGAAGAAGCCGTAGCAGCGGTTTTTAGAGATTGAGAAGATTCGGAAGATGCAGAGGAACTGGGCGCTGGTACTCTCGTTGCTGGACTTGGTGCCAGCGCTGATGTTTTCGCAGCCGGAGTTGGTGCTGACGCCGGAGTTGGAGATGGTGCTGGTTTGGCTACTGGTACTGGAACTGATGCTAGAGTCGAGGTAGCCTTAGTGGCTACTGGTTGTGGTGTTGCCGTGGTGGTGGGTGCCGTTGCTCCGGTTGGGCCGGTTACCCCCGCTCCAAGATGACCCAGAGCGGCCGCAGAGCCCTCCGGAATAGGGCTCAGCGGACGTGACTCGTCGTCGCGACGGGGTGAAGGGCTAGGCCGGAGAGGTGAAGAGATGCTGGATCCACTTTGAGGGACCTCCACCGGAGCCCTGCAAAATCAAGCAATGTCAGAAGAAAAATTACGACGAAGTAAGGAAGAACAAGTTATAGAAGAAAGAATGACTTACGCATCCGAGGTTTCGGCCTCCTTGGGTTTCCGAGCTCTTCGTGCTGGGGCCTTGCCTGTTGGCTTGGAGGTAGTCTTGTCCCCGGACTTCTTTCGCCTATTGACGGGTTGAGAAGGTCCGGAGGAAGAGCTTGAAGAAGCCCCACGCTTGTTTTTCGATGCCACCGAAACTGGCTCGCCCGTAGCGAGAGGGGATCCTCGTGGATGTGACCACCGGGATGAGTTGATGGCGGAAAAGCAAAAGAAAGGGGGACAGCCTCAAAAGGTTCAATTATCTCGATATTCGAGTCATCTTCATCATCGGGCCAATCTCTAATAGAAGAGAATTTACCCGTGGGTCGTTTCGTGGTGTCGGTCATGGGGAGAAACATCTCTTGGTCTGGCTCCTCCTCATCCGGAGTCACCCGGTCCGGTGCCCACTTAAGGGTCAGATCGGTGCCGTCCTCGAGGATCTGCTGAAGGAATAGCTGAGGAAAAGAATGAACAAAAGAGTCAAAAATGCAACAATAACTGACGTGTAGTTAGTCTGGGGTAAGTTTGCAGCATGAAACTTACCATGGGAGGAAGCCGGTCACGGCAGAAATGCTCAATCCCCCAAGTCCACTCAGAGGAGAAGTCCTTGTGAGTGGTGAAGAGAGCCTTAACACGGCGATAAATCTCCGTGTTGCTCAGTTCGAAGGATGAAGTCTGGTTGGGATCGCGGCCGAAGCTCATATGGCACACCTTGTGGGTGCGCTTCTAGAGAGGGGAGATCCGGTTGCGCACGAAAGTGATCATTGCATCCTCGTTGCGCAGCCCAAGCTCCTTCAGCTCCGACCTTTTGCTCACTTGGTTGGCCAGGGCTGTAGGTTTCCTGGAAACAGCGTCCCACAGATCCGGGTTCGGTGGACCCGGTGTATAGGGAAGCAACCGGATCAAATCTTCGGTGCTTGTGTTCCGGATGTAAAAGAACGTCCGGGCCCACCCTTTGCAGGATTCTAGCCCGGTGACCCGGGGGAAAACAGAAAACCTCCGGGGAGAGATGGAGGCCGCTCCGAACTAAGTGAGCCGCCTGTTCTCCGGATCAGTGTGGATGTCGGGGATAACGTTGCGACAAAGGCCGAAAAACCGGATCCACAGCTCCTTCGTGGGCCACAGTCTGGCGTAGCCTTCGATCGTAGAAGCAAAGGCAGAGAGAGAAGTAATGGCATTGGCTGGAAGATGGTGCGACTGGAGATGGTAGGTATTGAGCCAATCCTGGAAGAAATCGCTCACCGGCAGTCTGAAGCTCCGTTGAAAGTGAGACAAGAATACGACGAACTCCCCAGGATTGGGTGAAGGAGCTAGTTCGGCGGAGGCGAGGCGAGCGGTGACGCCGGCGGGGATGCGTCTGGTCCGGTAGAGCCAGTCCAGGTCGTCCTGGCAGACCCAGGAGCCAGCCCACACACCGCGGTCCGCCGCCGCGGCATCCTCCTCCATCTCTTGTTCAGAAATGGCGAGTTCTTCTTCCGTCATCTACTCCTCGAGGCCCTCGCTGGCGCTAGAGGCGGCGGGGGACAGTGGCCTGGATTGACGAGGACCCGTAGCGAGAGATTTGCATCGCAGTGACGGTGACGCAGAGGTGCAGCGGAGAAGCGCGGCGGCGACGCTGCTTTTTGGTAGTGCTGGCGGCGGCGCGGTCGCGAGGAAGATGAAGAGGAATAGCAACGGCAGAGGGGTGCGGAGGGGGAAAAAATCCTAAGGGACACACCCCTCCGCTATTTAACCACTCCCACCAGGGGTGAGTGGGATCGCGTCCTGTGGACCAGCCACACGTAGTGGCCATGTATCGTCCGTCCGGACCAATCAGCGGGGAGCCACACGGAGGGCCACAGAGCGGAGAGCATCCTATGACGTGATAGTGTGATGCAAAAATGAGGAGGCAGGTAGGACGTGACCCGCGCGCAGTGATAACTGACAATTACTGCAGCGATTACTGTGCAGGCCCTTAAAATAAGAAGACAAATTGATTACCCTTCACATGGGATGGCTTACGAGAGAAGGAAATGAGACCCAGATGGAACTATGGTAATCCGGCCAGCGAGTAAAAACTTGGCGTGTGTGAAGGAAAAGTAAAACCATGAGATCCGAGTTAAAGTGGTAACCCAGTCGGCAAGTGAAAACTTGGAATGCACGAAGGGAATGTAAATCCATAAAATCCGAGGTAAAAGAGCTAACTCGGAAATAGCGACCAAAGCTGGAAATTGAACCTGGTGTGGCCTTAGCGGCCAAGGCAGCTAAGACCGCACCAGCTTCGGGGACTAATGTTGGGGGGATACCCCCGGGTAGGGTCACGCCGGGGTATAAAGGCCAAGTTAGCCGAGGTTCGGCAAGGTCAAAGCGGATGCTGGCCGGGTCACCTCAAGGCAGGCCGAATCACGGGGTAATCCGGACGTAGGGGCATTCGCCTAACTAGGTCTCATCCGACTTAAGCAGTGAGTCGGAAGTGCATGTTTTGCTTATATGCAGGAACAGGTGTGGCCGGATGAACCATCATCTGGGTCACAACAAGCTTCTAGGAGAAGGAAGGAATCTCGCTGGTCAAAAGGAGCCCCGGTACGCACTGCCTGAGCGAAGCAAGCAAGGACAGGACCACCGGGGCGTGGCCGACAAGCATGACGACGCCCGTGTCGGCTGACGAGGGCGCCGCAGAGGCTCACGTAGCTAAAGCATGTGTGATGCGGGGGAAAAAGCACCCCGGTTGGCTTACCACTTTGGGAGGAGGCATATTCTTAGGAATATGCCTCCACGTATGCCCTAGGCAGAAATCGAGCCTCCCCTATAAAGGGGGGCTAGGGCTTCTGTAGAGGGGGTTGGTCTTTCTACTATTCTATTTGGGCTAGGGTCTCAATCCGTGGGTGAGAGTAAGAGAGCTCCTTCTTCCTCCTCTCGCGAATACAGCTCTAGGAGCACTTGTAACCTGGGAGGAAAATCAATACAAACTTCTGTGTGGAGAATCACTTCACTATCCCTCCCTGGATTCCCCTAGCGTGTATAAGTCCCCACCTTTAGCCTATCCATGGCATCTGCCGTGACACCACCACGACAAAATGACATTGATCTTCTTCCCGCCATGTACTTCTATGTCGAAGTACGAAGTTGCCTCCCTGGCATCGTTTTGGACTTCGGAAAAGTCCATGACTACGGGCAAGAGGGAAAGGACACGGAGGAAGAGGGTGACATCGTGGGGGAGGAAATGATTGAGGACGTGGAGGAGGAAGATGATGAGGCTGTGGAGGAGGAAAGGAGACGGAGAAGTGAAATTAGTTACGGCAAGAGTGGAACCGCCCTTCCTAATATCTGGAATGGTGCACGACCATTTGTAGTAGGGTGGAGGTGGAGAAAAACAGTGGTTTTACACGTTGACATTAGCGCTACCGGAAATTGGTTCTGCGCCACTTACATGAAGTGGAATCGAGGCCTTCCATGCACGATCCAAGTCAAACATAGTCAAGTTTGCGCGTGTCGACCTTCACTCACTAACAGGTGGGACCCTACATTTTTCTATCTTACAATTTATATTTTCACTTCCTCTGGACGGTTCCCGTGTGCAGCTACAATAATTACGCCCCCTTCCTTGTCTTCCAAGCGGACGAGAACTGGCGGCGGCGGTTCCTCACTCGTTCACTCCCTACTCGAACAACTGCCCCCTCCCTGATTCCATCCCCTACCGAATCCATCCGCCTCATTATCACAACGCCTCCATTAATCTGCTGGATTCCAGACTCCATTTGCCACCATGGGTAGAGTTTGGGGTAGCAGCAGGCTGAAGCGAAAGGCAGGAGAGGATGACGTGGCTGGCCATGGCGACCGCCACCACGATGATTGGGGATGGTCGAACCTCAGCGCTGCGAACATGCACACGATCTCCATGGGGTTGGACATCATCTCTACCGGTCGCCTCGCTCGCTCCATCCCTGGCTACCGCTTCACGATGTGGGACATGGACGAACAACCGTTTGGCATGCCAGACCTTCTTTACCCCAATACCAGCAAATGGCCAAACGACCGCGATGGCCACGTAAGTTCCATTATCTTGCTTATTGTTTCAGTCATATCGTTGATTCATATGTGCTGAACTTTCATCAAAATCCTACGTTCCTTCCATCCACCGTGTTGTGTGCTCACACGGTTTGAACAAATTGAACCATTTAAGACTATTCTGTACAACGGAAGACCTGCTCGTACTTGATATTCTGGTATTTTCGTAGTGACACAGTCTTAATTTAGGTGATAGACGAGTTGTCAATTTGGATTGGCAATGGAATGCCTACTAGGTGTTATTCTGTTTTCTAAAAAAATAAACAGATTAGATGATTTGAGGCTATATGCCCCTAGATGTTTATGATCATCGTCAGGAGTTTGATCAGGAAGAGGTCTGCTCCTACTTGATATTTTGGCTATTTTCGTATTGACACAGGCACAATTTAGGAAATATCTGAGGAGACAGTCATACATATTACTTTAATCTGAAGGTCTAGTTGTCAAATTGTATTTGCAATAGAATCCATGCTACGTGATTCTACCAACTGACAACAAACTCTGTAGAATATTCATGCAAAAATGATGCTGCTAGATAAGTGGTTGGAATTAGTAGTGGTGAATATCAAGGAAGAAGAAGAGATGGAAATGGGAGATGACCAGAACTGGGTGGGTCGCAACGGCAAGTGGCTGGTCCTTTTATCCCAGGATGGGAGTACTTGGACTCTCAAAAATGGCTACAGATCATTGAGATTTACATTGCCATGTTTGGAGGGTGTCAGCATTACTACATTTAACAACGGGTGGCCGCAACCCATTTCCGAATTCGCTTACAGGTTCAACATGGCAGAACTTGAGCTCCTAAAGGTACAACTCCCACATAGACCTTGGGAGGTGTGGAAGAACTGGGAGTATGACCTCTTAGCATGGTTCGACAAGGCAATCGCATTCATTAGATGCCAAGAACTAGGAGGTGTGGAACAAGGCAGTCTTGCGTGCCGTATTCCTGCAGCCGAAGAAGTATTTCGATGCCGTCTTCACCTCTAGCTACTGTTCCAACAAATAGCAACACATTTATGCGGTCACTAAACCTAGCGGCGACGTGCGTGTTTGGGAGCCGTTCATCTAGGGTGAGTCATGGTGTCATATAGCATGTAAAATCACATTCAAAATTCTGCTTATGGACTGTAAGTAACACGCAGGTACACATGCAACCCCGTGCGTCATTCCAACTCCGGTGATCGAAGATGTAGTAGTAGATGCTGAACTTGGATCACGGCGATGGTTCCTAGCACCTCTCGGAGGCGACACAAAATGGGATGTTTAACTCATGTTGATTCATATCAGGGGAGCACTAAATAGCGTTTGTGATACAATATAACATATGGGGACACAACTTTCTTCATACCCATCGCTGCAGTGTCACGGTTTTTCTCCAGGTCCGCATGTCCATCCAAGGACATAGTAGAACAAGTCTAGAGAAGAGTCGACAATCTGAAGGGACAATCTGTGTTTCTTGGGATCAACTACCCTTTCTTTGTCGGAGCCCCTAGAGCTGTTGAACCTGTAATTGCTCAAGCAGCCCCGGCTCCTGATGCTGCTGGTGGTGGTGGTGGAGCTGACGAAGAACTAGTTGCTGTTGCTCCTGGTGAAGCTGACTAAATACTTGTTGATGCCGCTGCTGGTGAAGCTGACGAAATACTTGCTAATGATGCTGCTGGTTAAGCTGAAGAAATACCTGCTGAGGCTGCTGCTTGTGAAGCTGACGAAATACTTGCTAATGCTGCTACTAGTAAAGCTGATGAAATACTTGCTAATGCTACTGCCGGAATCCAGGAAGAGCATGCTAGTATTGTTGTTGAGGTGCCAGCACTTAAAGTGTTGATAGCAGACTATGTGTTTGCTGCACACTCACGCGCCTATTATGTTGACACTCCAGATCCGACCTGGAGCCGAATCCACGTCGGGGAGGGGGGCTACAATTGGCTCATCAGTGGGGTCGTACGATTTGATGGAGAATGAGAAACGACCAAACATAGCATTCTAGTTTGTTCCAACGATACCACCAGCTACAGGGACCTAGGTGCTCATACTGGCAGATCCGATGAACCATTTGTCTTTATCTTTATGTTTTGTTTCCCCCCTAGTTCTACGAAGTAAATGCTTCTTTGGTCAAGACTGGTTACGCTTATTTGTGTAAGACTAAACTTTGCTTATTTGTGTAAGACTAAGTTAGGTCTCACTGTGTAATATTCAGTGAAGCCCAACTTTTCTTATCACGCCCAGAACAGCAGAATTGCAGCATAGAAGAGACAAAGGTAATGTGCATACTAGGCATTTTTCTCTAGATAACAACCACTTCAAGTAAATGATACATGGTGTATGCATTTTAACGTATAACTAGAATGTGCCAACTATTGATGATTGATGACATGAATATATCTTCTCTGTGCATATTTGCATTGAATTGCTCATGGATTTGTTCCCATATTTTTGGTAAAGGCTGATGAACTCCACTCTCTTGGTAACATGCTTCGTCGGTGAGCCCTTGTTGATGCAATGCAAAGTACAGAACATGGTCTTCATCATCATTCCATTTAGGTTCTCTATGTTTTGTCATCACGGAGCTTGTCGTCGGATTGATGACAAGTACGCCATGAGGGGGTCCTCGAGGCGTGTGGAAGAGAGGGGTGTGAGACGTACTGTATTCCAGGTCGGTGAGCACACAAGTTTACCCAGGTTTGAATCCGCCGGCTTTGGATGGATCCTACTCCTGCTAGCAATCCAGTAATACGGCAGAGCCGGAATATGGGTTACAAGGGTTTCTCCTGTGAGAGTTGAGATTGTAGACTATTGTGAGGGTAAGGTGCCCTAAAGGCTCTCCCTAGGATGGCTTATATAGATATCGTCCCAGGGTTTACAGGAGAGATCTATCCGGCTACGACTAAGAGTCAATTACAGAGTACATCTTGAACTACAAGTAACGCTATGGGCCTATGTTGGTAAATCTTCTGAGCCTTCCCGCAGCTGGACTGGACTATGTTTCTTCTCTCTGACTGGGCCACCCGTGAAGCAAAGCTCTAACCCAAAGTGGGCCACCCTGGTCAGTGAGTCATGTTGAGGATACCCGGAAAGTATATCCCCAACAACGGCCCCTGGAAGCCTCCATGATCCAAAGTCGGATTTCATCATCGTCTAGCTTGATCTTCGGCTTGCAGAATCGTGAAGGGTTCCTGAAACTTCAAAATAAAAGATATGATCCGGGTCTCAAAAAATGAGTCAAACCTATGAATACTTTATTCGGGTTTCTAGCTCGAAATTCAAACTAAGCCGGAACTTGGTCTCTGACGTAACCTGACACTAGTCATGGTCAAGTCACATCACTGACAGACATTTCCTGTCAGCACGACCGTTGGTGGGTCCGTCTTTCGCGTAACCGAGGCGCCGTTTCAATGCGTGCGTGGAGATCGAGGCGACGTAATCATCGTGCGGGGTTTACCAAGTTCTTTCCACAACGGGTGGCACATTCACTATAGCGTTTACATGAATCTTGACGTGGCTGGAGGATATAAGTGGTGAGGATCCTTTTCCTCATCTCCTTCACCGGCACTTTGCGTCGTTTCCTACTCCCTGACACCTCCCCATGAACTCAAAGCTCCTCTGCTCCCTAGAAACCTCCAGTGCCGCCCATCCAAGGTCATCGGCACACAGGAACAATGGCTTTAGCATCATCTTCCGGTATGGTGGTGACAACAGCAGTGGCGGAGAAAGAGAGCAACCGTGGGGTCTAGATCCCGTGTGTCCTCGATGACGTCGAGCTCCACATCGTGGAAGAGGAAGGGCTCTTCCGCACCGGCGACTGGCGGAGCGGCTTCGGCGAAACCGTCCCCAACCCCTGTGACGGCGAGCGAGTACACTTCGGTACTCACCTCGATAGAGGTTTGAGCTTCCCTCCCTCAGATTTCTTTTCTGAGGTTATAGACCACTATGGAGTTCAACTCCATCATCTTCCCCCGAACTCTCTATTAGAGATGAGCGTGTACGCATCTTTGTGCGAGGGGTATCTCGGCATTAGGCCGAGCCTTACTCTTTTCCGATTCTATTTTCATGTCCGGAGAATTTCCATTACTGCCGGTATTCCTTATATTACCGGTACTATTATTTTTTACGTTAGAAGAGAGCACTTCTATCCTCGGATTATGGCAAGTGAGTCGGTCAAGCAATGGCCGTCCACTTTCTTCTGTCACAAGGATATTCCTGCTCCCGACAAAGCTATTGCTTTGCCGGCTTTCGTCGACGGTGCCGCCACGCCCCAAGAGTCCTGGGACGCAGATGTGCCGGCTCTCTATGACGATCTGCTTCTTGCCAAGAGGCGGATTGAGTATTTGATGAAGCACAAGGGCCTGAAAGGGTCTGACTTACTTCAATGCTGGGTGGCACGCTGGATCCAACCTCTTCAACATCATGGAGACCGGTTGATGCACTCCATCACGTCGTCGAAGAAAGACTCCCTCCGAATCAGCCTCAATGCCTAATCAGAAAAAGATTACGTATGTCAAATCAAGTGGCTGATAACGGAGAGGATTGAGAGGAAGATTCCGGAGCTGTCTCTAGACATGCATACGGCAGAAGATCCCGTGGTGCTGGTATGCTTCATCAGTAACTCGTATTATGTGCTCATCTTTTTATTATTTTGCAATACTGAGACATCTCTTCTTTTCAGCTTGCCGACCTCCCCGAGACGGAGCTTGCTCCTATCGAAGGATATCCTCCTGAGTTTTCTCAGGATGAGGGAGAGTTGGTTCCACTGCCGGACATTGTTCCTCGGAAGCGTAAATCTCCGACAGTGGCCATTGGCACAAAGGAGGTGCCTGTTGTGAGGAGGTAATCTTTCCTCACAAGGTCTTTGTACAATATGTATTTATTCTTTCCGAGATGTAATGCTTTTTGTTCTATTACCTTCTCAGAGCTAAACAGCTCACCAAGGGCAAAGGGAAGGGATTTACCTCGAAACCCCTCAGCCAGTCGAAGCTGAACTTGGCTTCTCCTGCCGTAGCTCCTTTGACTCCTGCCCCTCAACCTTCTGCCGCCTCTGCTCCTCAACCTTCCGTGGCGCCGGAGATTACTCCATCTCCGACTGTCATGGAAGATCTGGCTCACTCAGCAGAGCCAGCGATCCTTGGGTTGCAAACTGATGTGACCATGGGTGACTCGGGTCTTGACAAGGGTGAACCCTCTTCGGGTAATGATCCCTTGGCAGAAGTCTTCGCTGAGAACCTTCTCAACAATCCGGGCCTTTCCAACCTTCATTGAGAACCTTCGCTGAGAACCTTCTCAACAATCCGGGCCTTGCCAATCGGCATTACTCGGAAATCAGCAGAAGAGATCCAACGGCTCGCCCGGCAATGCTTAGAGAGCTAGCACATTACTGCCGAGGAGGAGGCACAAGAAGCGGAGGATATCAAGTACTCTGAACTCCTCGAGCAAATTCGTCTTCGCGACGAGGGACTAAGAGCCGGTGTGCTTCTGCCACCACCAATTATTTCACTCACCCTCGCCGAGAAGGTTTCCGCAGAAGTAAACGTGAGTTTGAGCAAACTCACTCATGAACAACATGTAAGTCAGAATTCTAACTCATATTTTTCCTTATGTTATTTTATATCATATCCTGTAGCCCCCAAGCATGAAGTTGGATAGATAAATCCGGATTTATGCTTTCTTCGGATGCCAAAGAATGAACTAGTGTAGCCCCCAAGGCTCGTGCTGATATTAGTTACAATATTAGCCCGAGTCTTTAGTAGGCTTCTGACTCTGGGTATTCTGACTTACAGAAAGTTAATTCATATAACCAGGAATTGTTGAGGAATATCTGCAACAAGCGGAGAGAGATCAAGGCTCTCCGACTTGAAAATGCTCAGTTGAAAGTATCAAGGGATGAGGCTGACGGTAAACATTCCAGTACTCAAACCTTGTTCTTTAGTTCATAGTCAAAATTTTATTGAACTATTGTTCCTTTGACTATAGCACTGGTAAAGCAGTCCTCTGCTATGATTGAAGAAGCCGGGAACCTGAAAACCTTGACGGTGGAGAATGCCGATTTATGTCAGGAGCTGGACAAACTGAAGTCGGATCATGAACGGAGCATTGCTCAGATTCTTGAATCTTCTTCAATGGCCAGCGACGAGCGTGATCGAAGGATCGCCGCCCAGGATTAGAAAATCTCAGATATTAGCAATGAATTATTCAGAGAGAAGGATATCACCGAAGCACTCTAGGCTGAACTCCAGAGTCTTCGGGAGGAAAAGACCAAAATCGACGATGTCATTTTCGTATGCTTCCTTCTTTCTGACTTTTTTTTCCATATTTTGACTCTTTCGAGGTCGAATTTATTTTATTAACCACCTTGCATTACATGCGCAGGTCCTCTAAATTTATTGGACTCAGCCTCTGCCGAATCTCGCACTAGCCGGCTTACACAAGTCGGTGATCTTCTTCATGACTTCCGCCAATCCATTGAAGATATTGGCAAGGTTCTCAAGGTTCTGGATATCCATAGCATGTCCGGCTTTGAAGTGCGAGACAAGGCCAAGGAAATGCCCCAGCTCATCCAGGACTGGAACATGTCCTACATGTGGACCGCAATGCAGAACGCTCTCACCATGGTTATGAGCCACCATGGAAACATGGAAATCTGGCAAGTAACTAGAGGGTATTGCAAAGTGGATGAAGACGGACAAGAGCAGGACATCAAGGCCATCATGGACTCCTATGATGGATATGGGTGCCATGTTGCTGATCTCACCATCTACGAGACTCCCTTCTTCACATGCGTGGCCACGCCTCCTCCGCCTGCCAAAGAAACAATAGAAGTTTCCGACGATGATCAAACCGTATCAGATTTGAACATCTCGGAATGGTATGAAGGCGAGGCTGATGTGTCCAGTGAACCGGCAGCTCCTACCTCTCCTCCTGCATCATAGTGTATCATAAAGAACTATATGTTATTCTGAAAACGATTTCGGTCTGTAAATAAGTAGTCTGATACTTCTGCTAGTTCTAAGTTTTTATTTTATTTATTCAGCACTTTTGGCTTTATAATCTTCGTGCCTGAAATCTTTACATAAGAACTTGTGGTTTTTTGCTGCACTAATCGTTTATATGGCTTTCCGCCTCGTCCCTTTTGTGAGCTGGCCAACCTTTAGCACGGAAACTTTGCCGAGCAACGGAGCTCAATTGCTAAACCAGTTTAAACTCGGAAACAAAGCCGGCTTCCAGTACCAACAATTCACTACTCGGAAAATGCCCGCATCCAACAATCACACAAATAACCAAATCACAGAATATAAATTTAGATTTATACCCGAAGGTAGCAATTTGAGAATAAAAAATCCAAACCAGAACAAACATGAGCATAAAGTACTTTCAAGTATTCTAGGATTTTCGATTGTGACATGATCATTCGGAAATAAGATGGTAAAAAACTTCTCAATTTTTTTGAGGCAACCAATACTTTATTTCTTATTGAACATGTACACATATATGATTACGAAAAAGGATAAACTAAGATTAAAAGGGACGTAGCTGAGCAATATTCTATGGTCTGTCTAATTCTTCCGGGTTTGTACTGCCTCAAGCTCTCTTTCTCTTCTTAGTAGCAGGTCTTTCTTTGACTAGCCGCATATCAGTTAGGTAGTATGAACCATTGTGTAATACTCCACTAACCAAAAAAGGCCCTTCCCATACTGGGGAAAGTTTGTGCTTTCTTTGCTACACAAGCCGAAGAACCAAATTCCCCTTATTGAAAGACCAGTTTCTAACTCTCTCGCTATGAGACTTGCGTAACTTCTGCTGATAGGCTGTTGATCTCATTTTAGTAATGACGTGAACTTCTTCGACTAAGTCGAGATCATTTTGTCAAGAAATCTCGGCATCCTCTTTGATATACGTGGAAACTATGGGAGAATTGCGAATCAAATCACTAGGAAGAACTGCTTCAGCACCATAGACCAAGAAGAAAGGTGTGTATCCGGTTGACCTGTTCGGAGTTGTTCGCAAGCTCCATATTATAGAGGGTAATTCCTCTGCCCAAACCCCCGCAGCACATCTCAGTGGTGCTTCCAGTCTTGGCTTTAGGCCTTGTGGGATTAAACCATTTGCTCTTTCGACTTGTCCATTAGCCTGCGGATGTGCGACTGACGCAATGTCAAGCCGAATATTTTGTTCATTGCAGAATTTGGCAAGCTCTCTCATAGAGAAGTTACTCCCGTTTTCCGTGATAATGCTATGTTGATAACCGTATCGGATTATAACATCCTCGACAAATCTTCTGGTTGTTGATCCATCACAACTAGTGACGGGTTTAGCCTCAATCCATTTGGTGAATTTATCCACCATCACTAAAAGGTGAGTAAATCCACTTGGAGCCTGTTTAAATGGTCCTACCATGTCAAGCCCCCAGACCTCAAAATGCCATGTTATACGTATTGTTCGCAGCTGATCAACCGGAACATGAGTTTGTTTGGCGTACTTCTGGCAGCCCTTGCACGTCTTTACCAGCCGCTCAGCATCTGCCTTGGCTGTAAGCCAGAAAAAACCGTGTCGCAAAGCTTTTGCCACTAAAGATTTCGCTCCAGCATGGTGACCACACTCGCCTTCATGGATTTCTCGTAAGATTTCCACTCCTTCTTCCGGAGATACACATCACTGAAAGACTCCAGATGCACTCCTCTTATAGAGATCACCGTTGACTATAGTATAGGATTTTGCTCGTTGGACGATCTGTCGGCTCAGAACTTCGCCTTCGGGTAATTTGCCATCTACCAAGAAATCAAGGTAGGGTTGAGTCCAACTAGGAATGACAGCCAGAACTGCTACTAAAGGTGAGTCGGATTTGGTCGGATATTCCTCGTCTACTCCTTTTATACAGGGAACTTTGAGGTGCTCTAAAAAAGCGCCATCTGGGACCTATTTCTGCATAGAGCCTATTCGAGATAATGCATCGGCTTCCTCATTTTTTGCTCGAGGGATGTGTTGAACCTCGAATCCCTCGAACATTCTAGTTAATTCATCCATGACAGCTTTATAAGATGCCATGTGTTTATTTGCATTACAGATATCTGACACTTGTTGAGCAACAAGATCCGAATCTCCGTAACACATCAAACATCAGATGACGATATCCTTAGCAATCCGTATTCCATGCAACAATGCTTCATAATTGGTAATGTTATTTGTCACTATGAAGTGGATCTGCAACACATATAAAAGTTTATCTCCTTGGGGTGATTTGAGCACCACGCCAGCCCCCGAGCCCCCTCAAGCCTTAGACCCGTCAAAATATAGGGTCCAATATTCCGATTCTGGGAGGGTCATATTCTCCTTTGTCTCTGTCCAAACAATGACAAAGTCAGCAAGGATTTGGGATTTGATTGTTATTCGAGGTTTATACTCAATGTCGAAAGCTGAAAGCTCTATGCCCCATTTTGCGACGCGTCCTGTAGCCTCGCTGTTGTTGATTATATCTCTCATGGGAGCTGTGCTCACCATGCAAATTGGGTGTTCCTGAAAAAAGTGTTGTAACTTACGGGATGCAAAAAACACACCATAAGACAGCTTTTGATAGTGCGGATACCGCTGCTTTGATTTAGTTAGGACTCCGATGAGGTAGTAAGTCGGGCGTTGCATCAGGTGTTCCTGATATTCCTCTAGTCTCTCCACTACCATGACGACACTGACGACCCTGTTTGTCGTATCGAGATAGTGAAACATCGGTTCTCTTAGTTTAGGTGCTGCAAGGATAGTAGCAGACGAGAGTACTTATTTCAGTTCTTGTAGTGCAGCTTCAGCTTCATCGTTCCAAATGATTTTTTTGGTCTTTTTCAAGAGCTTGTAGAGTGGTGCAGCTCTTTCTCCGAGCCGACTTACAAACCGACCGACTGCAGCAATGCAACCAGTTAGTCTTTGAACATCCTTCAGGCAAGTCAGCCTGGAAATATTGAGCATATCCTTGATCTTGTCTCGGTTCACCTCTATGCCTCTTTGAGACACGATGAAACCTAAGAATTTTCCGGCTGGGATTCCAAAGAAGCATTTCTTCGAATTAAGCATTATGTTGTATTTTCGTATATTGGCGAACATTTCCTCCAAGTCAGAAATTAATGTTTTCTTCTTTTTGGACATCCTCGCAAAGTCGTCCACATATGCATGTACGTTGCGTCCGATTTGGTCATGGAGGCAACGTTGCATAGTGCGCTGGTACGTAGCTCCTACATTCTTGAGCCCAAAGGGCATCGTAACGAAACAGAAGGTTCCGAAGGGGGTTATGAATGAAGTTTTGATTTTATCCGATTCCTTCATCTGAATATGGTGATAGACGGAATATGCGTCGAGAAAACGGAGCATTTTATCTGATTCCTTCATCCGAGCCTGCCGTAGAATCGATAACTTGATCAATTCTAGGTAGAGCAAATGGATCTTTGGGACAAGCCATGTTCAAGGCAGTATAATCAACACACATCGTTAAATCAGTGGTGTCCTTTTTAGGGACCATTACAGGGTTGGCCGACCAATCAGTATGGATGACCTCTTCTATGAATCCAGCTAACTCGATTCGGGCTAGTTCCTTAGCTATTGCCTTACGATTTTCGTCACCAAAACACCGTAGGGACTATTTGAAGGGTTTAGCATTTGGGTGTACATTTAGAGAGTGCTCGGCAAGTTCCCTAGGTACTCCGGTCATGTCAGATGGTTGCCATGCGAAGATTTCTTGATTAGCTTGGAGGAACTTGACGAACGCGCTTTCCTATGCGCTATCTAGGCCTACACCTATCTGGGTCACCTTGGAGGGGTCATCGTCCTTCCACGGCGTCTTCTTCGTTTGCTCTACCTAGAATTCGGCTTGTCCCAAAGATCCATGGTCACCTCCGGAATCGGCTTTGTCACCTCCTTCTTCGTTGTAGATATCTCGGACGGATCTATGGTCTTCTTGATCTCCTGGTACTCCTAGGCGTGCAGCACAGCTTCAGCAAAGGCGACATTTCCATCTTCTCACTCTCGCACTTTCTTCGGGTCTCCCCTGATGGTGATCACGCCGTTGGGACCTGGAATTTTCATCATATTGTAAATGTAACACGGACGAGCCATAAAAGCCCAGTAAGCTGGATGTCTGAATATAGCATGGTACGCACTCTTGAACGGGACCACTTCGAAGGAAAGTTCCTTCGTCTGATAGTTCTTTGGAGTGTCAAAGGTAACATCCAAAGTGATCTCTCCTAGGGAATTTGCTTGCCTTCCTGGGAAAACTCCATGAAAGATCACAGAGCTATGATTCAGTTAGGTCTCCGAGATTCGGATCCGGCGTAAGATTTAGACATACAGAATATTGATGCTGCTACCGCCGTCCATGAGAGTCTTGGAGAAACCGTAGCCATCAATAAGAGGATTAACGACTAAGGCGTATTTTCCTCGCCTATGCAACTTAGGCGGATGATCAGCATGGTCAAAGGTGGTTGCTACTTCTGACCAGCCTAGGTATTGGGGGACAACCGGAACTATTGCGTTGAGCTCATGTAGAACTGCTTTCTCGACTTTAGCTGGTTGAGATCCGAGGAAGGTGACGTAAGTGTGTTTCTTTGTGGGGAAGTTTTTCTTCCCATCCGACTTCGAATTTGAAGGGTCAGCTTCCTCCATGTCGGAATCTTCCTTGGTCTCTTTATCTTTTTCATGATTATTCTTTCCCTTCTTCCGCTTAGCCCTGTAACCAGCGGTATCGTCTTTCTTGAGGTCGTCATTAAAATGACACTCGGCGTTTGTGTGAGACGAGCCCCCATTGGCATCTAAGTGATGCACACACGGGTTATTGGCAATGTCGGCCCAAGAGTAGGTTTTGCCAGGTTGCTGGTCTCCTCTCCTCTGGACTCTTGATGTCCCACGACCGCGTCCACGGCCACCGCCGCGCCCTCCTCGTCCTCTAGACCCGAAAGTAGCAGTGATCACTGCCATTTCCGCGCTGGGTTTTTCTTTCGAGGTATTCTTGCTGCTTTGGTTGTTTTGCCGACTGTGGCACAACCAGGGCGTTTAGCAATCCCTCTGCGTTGTCATCAACATCTGCATACTTGCTCCCTGTTTCTATCATCTCTCCCAGATCAGTGACCTTGTCACACTTCAAGCGATGATGTAGCAAACCAATTGGGAGACCTACAATGAAGGCTTCAATCGTAGTTTGGTCATTTACTCCTTCGCATGAGTTTTTAGTGTCGATCCATTGTCCGAGATAATCTTGGCAAGTTTCTTTGGCTTTTTGAGTGCAACGCTATAGGACTCCTACCGTACAGGGCCTCCGGTACGTGCCTTCAAAATTCCGAAAGAACGCGCTTTGTATGTCATACCAGTTGTGGATGGTGTTCTCCAGAAGTTTATTGAGCCATGGCCGTGCCATCTTCCGCAACATAAGTGGGAGATACCGGGTCACGATCAGGCTGTTTCTGCCTTTGGCGATGCAGCAAGCTTGGAAGAAATCCTGGAGCCAAGTATCTTGCCGAGCTACACCGTCGTAGGGCTGGATGTGTCTTGAGATAGAAAATCCTTTCGAGAATTTTGTTGCTCTTATGTGTGGTCTAAAGCATTTTGGGCCCACGTATATATCATCATTTTCGTAGCGCCGCACCTCTATGTTGGAGTTAAACCGGTGTCTCGCGTCACTTGGAGACAAAGATCGTCGTCCTGATTGACGGCTATGGCTGCGGTGCCATGGAGTCAGACTTCGACTTCTACCACCACCTCCTCTGTCGTGACGCCCTCCTTGGCCTCCTTGGGAGCCATTGTGATGGCTACTTGGTGGAGAAGGTGGGGCAACTGGATTGTTTCCGGTTGATCACCGGCCTCCGTCCGGAGCATCATTATTCCGGTTTCGGGGAGGGTCTTCATTACGATGAGCCCTCTGCTGGCTTGTCTCGGCACGGTGTCTGTCGTTCCTTCATCAATCACTCCCACAGAGGTGGGGCTCAGCCAGACGGCTTGTGGGTCTAGGAGGTGGCATTCTTTGACGGTCCTCCTCCCGACGTTTCTCTTTGTCTTCTTCCATGCGATCATTCGACTCTCGTCGGGGAGGATTCCTCGGATATAGCACAGCAATAGCTTCTTGCTCAGCAGCTGGAGCGACATTGGGCCAGTAACGTGCAGTTCTGTGGTGCTGCCCTGAAGGTCTAGTTCTTTAGTAGTTGTCTTCCCGACATTCGAAACGGCGATGATGTTCCAGAACCCATTGGGGTCTTATGTCATTCCAGGCCGGATCCGTGCGACATTGGTCGGATTGGGAGACCAGTTTTCCGCTTCCGGACTTCGCGGCCTTCTGCTGCTCCAGACCCTTGGTGAGTATCTTAATGCCCAATCGATCCTATTCTGGGCCTGGATTATTTGCCAGGATATCTCGAGCTGCAACCATGTTTTGCACCAGCGTAGGATACACCATATCTCCCTTGCTATTGAGCCGAGGCATCCCTAGGTCCCCCTCAAAGAGGACTTTGTGAACTTCTGGAAATTGATCATTATGCGTGTGATGTTTTTGGGTCTTCTGATGCTGCCGAGAGATGTACCTCTCTGCAGTTGCCATGCGTTTCCTTTCTTCCTGGATGTTGTTGGATTCATCAAGGAGTACTTGGCAACGCGCTTCTAGGGCCTGGGCCCTTTCCTCCAGCTCCTCGGCAGTAAGCTCTGCAGATGTAGGGATAGGTGTGGTTAATGTAGCATCGATGAGTTTACGCGCACTCAGTGATCACGTGCCCGTCCACCGGTTCTTCTTTGGGCTCGTCTGGGATAAGTGCTCCATCTGAATCTTCCTCATATTCCCCAGCAATCACTTCCTGTACCGGAAGATCTTTTGTCGGGGTCTTGTTTTTCTTATTCTTCTTCTTTGCCTTCTTGGCAGCGCCGGTAGCAAAGACGGCTTTGGGACCGTTTCCCAGAGTCAAACTCTGATCGGTACTTTCAGCCATTTGGTCCTCGAGATTATCTCCGAGATTCATGTTGTCCTGCGCTTTAGGAGAGTTTCCTCCGGATCATTCGTCCATGGCTTATCCTTCTTCTGCAGCTATGGAGTTAAGCTCATCTTTGTATTATTCTGAGAACTTTCAGAAATTTTCCCACGTCATGGAATCATCCGAAGATGCCGGTAAGTCGACGCTTGCTCCAATTGCCTCCAGCACCGAGTCTTCGTTGTCTCGAGCATCAGCAGAGCCGTATCCGGATCCAACATATCCGACAAAGTGTGACGCGTGCCTCCTGAGATAGTTGCGGCTCTCGCGGTTGGCTTCTTTGAAACACCTAATGGTCTCGAGAATTTCATTCACGCTTGCGTCTTACATCATCATGCGCCTCAACGTGTATCTCAGGAAGGGTTTATCAGTTCCGGTACTATCAGAGCTGGAATCAGAGTTGTTTTCTTGCTCTTCCTAGATTTCGACCTCCGCGGGTGGATCGATCTGGGATTCGACCTTGCTAGGGAGATCCACTCCAGATTCGACTTGTGCTGCAAGGTCTGCTTCAAGTTCTGCTTTCTCCACTATCTCTGCAATGGGTGCGGGCTGGGTGGGATTAGAGATTTCTGAGATCCGGAACTCTGCCGCCTCCGCGGACAAAGGGGACCTAGAATTTTCTTCTGCCTCTATCATCACCGATGGGGTGGGTGGGGCAGGTTCAGCGAAACCGATGTAAACATCGATCTCGCCAAAAGACATGATGGTGTAGGTGGTCACAGCTTCCCTAGCCAGAATCCAGGTCCTGTCGAGAACGATGAGAGGGGCGTCACTTGCGTAGAGGATGCGACCAACAGCAATAGTCTCCCCGATTTCGATTCTTGTAGATTCCGCTCGGAACGCGGATCTGACGCGCACTTGCCCCACGGTGGGCGCCAACTGGCATCGGATTGATGACAAGTATGCCATGAGGGGTTCCTCGAGGCGTGTGGAAGAGAGGGGTGTGAGGCATACAATATTTCGGGACGGTGAGCACACAAGTTTACCCAGGTTTTAATCCGCTGGCTTTGGACGAATCCTACTCCTGATAGCAATCCAGTAATATGGCAGAGCCGGAATATGCGTTACAAGGGTTTCACCTGTGCGAGTTGAGATTGTAGACTATTGTGAGGGTAAGGTGCCCTAAAGGCTCTCCCTAGGACGGCTGATATAGATATCTGGCCTAGGGTTTATAGGAGAGATCTATCTGGCTACGACTAAGAGTTAATTACAGAGTACATCTTGAACTACAAGTAACACTATGGGCCTATGTCGATAAATCTTTTGGGCCTTCCCGTAGCCGGACTGGACTCTATCTCTTCTCTCTGACTGGGCCGCCCGTGAGGCAAAACTCTAACCCGAAGTGGGCTACCCTGGTCAGTGAGGCATGTTGAGGATACCCAAAAAGTATATCCCCAACAGAGCTACTAATTTTAAACGAACATCTAGTAAACAACATACGTGTACATTGTTAGAGTATGATACGGACACGGTACATACATGTTCTTCTACAATCACAAGAAGAAAACTGGATGCAATTTCACCTTGTTGGCATTGTGCCGAACTAAATGGATGTGGCTTTGGGGTTCAAAGAGGAAGGCGCCATGGCTGGTGCGTGTGCGACCATGGCAACAGCAATCTCGGATTCTGGAGGAGGACAACAGGACCGAGCATGGTCGGCATGGTGACAGATCTCGCCCAGGAATTAATTCTCGTCCCCGCGCCATGCCATGGGTGCGGCCATGGTGAGGGCGAGCTCCGATTTGGGATGGAGAGGAGAGCGGGGTCGAGCAGGTTCAACCATGTCCCAGCGACGCGCCATGGCTGCAACCACAAATTAACCCTCCGGGGAAGAATAAGAGGTGAAATGGATGCAGGTGCCAACGCTGCAAGCCTACATGGCAGCCACGACGGCAGCGTCGTAACGGTGAAAACTGACAGGGGCCCCGACTTGACGGGTGTTAACCTGATATTCTATATTCAAACGTAAATTTGATTTCATGCCGAAAAAGACCCCTTGAGTACTTGGCACACCAACTATTGGCAACACGGCTGATTACAAGCAACTTGGGTACAATTTTGCCTTGGCGCCTCAACTTTTGGGCCGCAAAATGATATTCTCCTGCACATGTTGCTATGTAGTAAAATATGAAGTAACTTGGTTCAATTCATTGATACCCAAGCTTATGCAGGAAATAATAAGAGGAACCCCCTTGCAGAACATAGTATGCATATATCCAATGACTGCATCAAACGTGCTTTGTATTCTCAGAACACTCTATGCGTGCACCAACAAAGCAATCTATCTAAATGCAACTTAGCAAAATAACACTATATGTGGATCGACATTACGTGTAAGCAAGTGTCATAGAAATGGCCACGGCAGTCGCTGCCATAGGCAGCAATTGAGTGTTTCGTGAGGAAGAGTTGGCGGCCATCTGCGGTGCGAGATGGGGGCAGATGCACATGGGTTTACCCAGGTTCGGCCCCCCGGAGGGTAAAGACCTACTCCTGCTAGATTAGATTATGGGAGAGCGAGTTACAGGGGTGGCGAGCTCGGCAGCTAGGCAGCGAGTCGCTTGAGGGGGTGTATGATGGAATGTAAGGTTCTAGGATACCCTAGGGAGGTTTATATATGAAGCACCTCTCTAGGGTTTACAAGTTGTCCCGAACAAGATAAGGATCCGGGGACTTTTGACCTAATCCGACTAGGCTTCTGCTACGCTTCTAGGCTTCCAGTCGTCAGTCGATGGGCCTTTCCTTCCTTCATAGCCCAGTCACTGTCCTCCAGACGCACTTGCAGGCCTTTCGGCCCACTCGGAACGTCCCGCTGAGCATACCCCCTTTGGCATATCCCCATCAGTAGTCCCAGAGGCCATCGTTGATGCAGGCGCGGGCGTCCTTTTGGCGTTCAAAGTAGGCGAGCCCAATTTGGGCGTCCAGTCGAGTCGGCGATGTACTTTATTAGAACCGAGGAAAATTTCCCCATAGCTCCATTCGTCACTTCAATGAACAGCACTGCCGCCCAGTCGTCGTTTCGACGAGAGGAAAGACTAGCGAGTGGCGAGTAGACCAATAGGAGTTGGACCATCAAATCTGGTCAAACTATCCGTTGGAATTTCGGTAACTACGGCGCAATTACCGTGAGTAACGGCTATCCCGATTTTGGCAGGTGACGTTTCCCATATAAGGGGAGTGATGGATCAGCTTCACAATCCTCCTTCGCATTCTTCATTCTTCCTCATTTTCTCTTCCTTCCTACTTCCTCCCGACTTACTCTCCCCACGGCGCGTGATTCCACTTCTCACTCGATGGCGCCTCCCAAGGGCTCATGGGGGAAATCCATGTGCACCACAGCCCAACTTAGATCCTTCGAGGACGCCGGGGTGCTCCACAAGGGGAATTGGCGGATTCCCCCCTCCTCCGAGACTGAACCGAAACGGCGACCCGGCGAGTTCATCTGCTTCACCAGTCATCTTGAGAGGGGCTTAGGGTTCACTACCTCGCTCTTCTTCCGCCGCTTCTGCGCGTACTACGCGATCAAGCCCTCTGATCTTGGTCCACACATCATCGAGCAGCTGGCGATCTTCGTCGCCTTCTGCGAATGCTACCTTGGCTGCAGGCCATATTTCCTGCTATGGCTGGAGCTCTTCCACGGCCGCATCGGGCACGAGGCATCCAGCGGCTTGATGATGGCCGCAGGCGGGGTCACCTTCCAGTTGAAGCCGAAGGCTAACTTCGTCAAGCTCCTTCTGCCGAAGAAGGCCGCCAGCGAGTGGAAGAAGAGCTGGTTCTATGTGAGACCAGGCACATGGCTTAATAGGATTGATAGAATACCCATACCAACAAGTTGTAACTTCTTTTCCGGAAGCTCATTCGAAAAGAACTCTAAGGTTAAGCATGCTTGGCCTAAAGCAATTCTAGGATGGGTGACCGACCGGGAAGTGGGTAACTGGGTGCGCACGAGTGAGGAAAAAGTGCACAGAAAAGACTAGTGTTGGTCTGTGGGGCCAGTCTAGATATCCTATTAAGCTGCCAGGAGTGACACCCCCCTGGCCGAGGAGTGGACGGGGTGTTACAAAGTGGTATCAGAGCTGACCCTTGCGATTAGACGGGTGTGTGTGGGTTAGTGGCGGGACATGTGGAGCATGGCGTGTGTGGGCCGGAGTGGACACGGCATGGCACATGTGCCGGCACTAGACGCACAGACGCGTGCCAAGAGGGAACGTCCCTGGGGTGTGCTTGATCGATGAGAGCATCAATCTTCTAAAGGGTCGGTGTATGTGAGACCAGGCACATGGCTTAATAGGATTGATAGAATACTCATACCAACAAGTTGCAACTTCTTTTCCGGAAGCTCATTCGAAAAGAACTCTAAGGTTAAGCGTGCTTGGCCTAGAGCAATTCTAGGATGGGTAACCGACCGGGAAGTGGGTAACCGGGTGCGCACGAGTGTGGACAAAGTGCACAGAAAAGACTAGTGTTGGTCTGTGGGGCCAGTCTAGATATCCTATTAAGCTGCCAGGAGTGACACCCCCCGGGCCCAGGAGTGGACGGGGTGTTACATTCTATGTCAAGGAAGCCACTCCCTCTGGCGAGGTATCTCTTCCTGAGTTCGTCGCCGAGAGGAGCGAGCCTCGTCGGTTGGTACCGAAGAAGCTTCCTGAAGATCAGCGGATGGTCGTCGCAGAAATGATGGATCAGATCCAGAAGCTAAAGGATCAGGGGTTGGTTCCAATCAACCACTACAATTGCTGGCTCGGGTGGCCCCTGGCCCCGCTAGCGGCTCGACCGCACTGGATGTACGAATACAGCATGAAGCATGATCCATCCCGAACCAGCAAGGAGTCATGGGAGGCCGAGGACTACAAGGACGCCCTGAAGAAGATTACTGACGCGGAGTTCACTGGCGCGGCGGTCGGGGTCGCCCCGTATACTCCTGTGAAGAATGAAGCCCCCACAGTAAGTTCTCTTTCCAATCGCTGTGTCCGTATCTCAATTTCAGTCTTCTCGCTTGGTGTGTTTTGACTTGTGGTGGTTCTTAGCTTTTTCAGGTATTGGAGGGTTGGCTCCCTCCGCTTGATGAAGAGGTTCCCCAGGAACTGGAGGAAGATTCCGAGGGGGATCCTTCCGACAGCGACGGGGAAGAAGAAGAAGTCCCTCCCCCAGCGCATGTGGCTCGCAATACTCGGATGCAGAAACAGCGAGAGGTCGAAGCGAGCCGTAGCCTGGACGAGTTCGAAGAAGGCGACGAGGTCGCCCAGGAGCAAACGTCCTGGTGCACTGCTATGCCATCGAAGCCCCCACGCCGGCCCAAGTCGCCGGCAAAAAGGCCTGCATCACCGGCCAGGTCGTCAGTGGTGTTCGATTCAGATGACGACTCCGACGACGAAGGATCTCCCGAAGTGTCGCACAAGGCCCCAAGGGACGCAGTCTCGACGAAGGGGTTGGAGGGCGAGGACACGGAGGTGGTGGTAGAGGTTCCCCTGGCGACGTTCGCGCCATCGACCTCGAGGGTTCCAAGCCAAGAAGCAGCTGAGGCGGTGCCGCCCAAGTCGCCACGGCCGTCGAAGGCGGCGGAATCGGAGCCGGAGATCCCGGCGACTACAGCTTCATCGTCAAGGAAGCCCTCGGTTTCGTGGGCTTCGGACGTCTTCAAGAGGGGGCTCAGCCGCAAGCTGGGTCCCGAGTTGGACAAGCCCACCCATATCAGTACTGGGCTTCGTGTCCTTCCAGTCGCCAAGTAAGTTGTGCTTCCTCGTCCCAATTTGCCTTGCTTCTTTCATGTTGTGGTTGTGCTGATTGGAGGGGCTCGTGTAGGTCGGGGGCTAAGAAGATTGGTCGCCCTTTGGTTGCCAAGATTCCACCGGCCACTGGCGTGGGAGAGGGCGATCTGCCCAAGAAGAGGAAAGCCTCCAAAGATGTGGCAGCCGCCGAAGTTGCGAAGAAGCAAAAGGGGGCGCTGACGACGCTGCAACCAGGGGGAGCACCGCGGAGCCAGCTGCTGCGCCAGTCACCAAAGAGGTGGCGGTGACGCGATCAGATCCGGCATTGGCTGCGTCCGTGCCAGAGGCGCCGGTCTCAGCGACCAGCGCCCCTGCCAGGGCGTCGGCGACGTTCCCTCGTTTTATGGCGAAGGTGTTTCCAGGTGTTGAGGACACGCAATCTCCGCAAAGTCCGGAAATTGTGGATGTGGACATTGGGTCTCGCCGTGGACGGACCTCCTTCACGGTCCCATCGACCGATGCCGTTGAACTTCACAAGATGCTCGGCGCTGCTATTCAGGTATGTCCAGTCCCCGAATTCCTAGTCGTTGAATTTCAGCGGCTAGGAATTGTTTTCCTTTTCCTTCCTTCTCTAGTCTCGAGGTTCTTAGTCGCTGAATTTCAGCGGCTGGGAACTGGGTTTGGTTTTTCTTCCTTCTCCAGTCCCCGAGTTCCTAGTTGCTGAATTTGAGCGGCTGGGAACTGGGTTTTGTTTTTCGTCCTTCTCCAGTCCCCGAGTTCCTAGTCGCTGAATTTCAGTGGCTGGGAACTGGGTTTTGTTTTTCATCCTTCTCCAGTCCCCGAGTGCCTAGTCGCTGAATTTCAGCGGCTGGGAACTGGGTTTTGTTTTTCTTCCAATGCTTAGTTGGGTTCTTTGTTTACAGGGGTTACAAAGGGAGTCGACTGATCGGCAGGCTGCACGAGAGCGCTTGGAGCGTGACTTGTGCGAAGTGCAGGAGGTGAACCGGCGGCTTCAGGAGACAATTGGTGAGTGTCTGTTTGGCTTTATTCTTATTTTCCTAGTGTGAGCTGGTTGTGTGCAATACTCTGATATCTTCACTTACAGATGGTTTCCGACTGAGATCTCCAAGGTCCGTGAGGGGTATGTCCCACTCGCCGAACTGGACGCGGCGAATGGGCGAGTAGCCTCCCTGGTCAAGGACTTGGAGGAGGTTAAGGCAGCCTAAATTTCTTTGGAGGAACGGGCGAAGGCTTCCATCGCCGTGGCTGAAGAACACAAGGCCACGGACTCCATCATCATGGGGCTCCATAACGAGCAGACTGCCCTGGAGAATCACGTCAAGGAAAACTGCCACAAACTCCTTAGTTAGTCGTTGTCTTTGCTTGGCCCTTTCGTCTGGTCCCTACTATGGGGATTTCATAGTTTCACTGATGCCTGACGTTGCAGCTGTGGTAGGCCAAAGCGACCCGGTTGTGCAGACGTACAGCGCCTCGCAGTGGGTGACTACCGTGGTGAATGCAGCCACGACCTCGGCGTTGTGCGTCCAAGCAGCTCTCTAGGGCATGTCTCCCACCGAGGTTATCCCTGGGGGGTTGACGGAGGTATGGCGCTATCTGGAGGAGGTACCCGCCGTTGTGGAGTGGATGACACGCTCGGCGTTCAGACGCGGGGCCGCCACAGCGTTGAGCTTGGGACTCGCCCATTTCCCCGATGACTTCGATCTTAACGATGTGATGAGTGGCTATCCGTCGGCAACCGGCACGGTGGAGATGTCGGAAGTGCTGAAGCTGACCACGAAGGCCACTCCTTACGCCGATCGTGTCTTGGCGATGGGAGATCTGCTGCCATATCATAAGACGGTTTTGGCGCCTGGCGACCCCGAGCCAGAGTACCGCGACATGAAGTCGGAGCAGCCCTTCCGATCGTCGGTGTCGAAGTCGCTGACGACGTACCCGACGAACCCGTGGCAGCCTTTTGTGCGTGTCAAGGGTGGTGGTGCTTCATCATCAGGTCCTATAGAGTAGACAATGTAATTTGCCAAGTTGTGATAAATGCCGAGTGGCGAATGTTGTAAGATATTTTTTGCAATATATGCCATGGGGGGTGGATCGACTCGTGTTTTGATGAGTAATGTATGTTGTGTTTTTGCCTATGAATTGTTTTGCTTGAGTGAGTCCCCGGGCGCGTCCGCCTTTTAATGGGGTATAACTCGATTGTATACTTTTGTGTATTTGTTATGTTTACGTGTTGTTTTTATCCCTCGCGTCTTCTGAGTGGCGAGTCCCCAAGCGCGAGTGGGACTGACTTATGAGTGAGTCCCCGAGCGTGGTGCCGGACCTTATTGGTCATTATCCTGTTGCAGGTTGTGAGTGCGTTGTTTGTAACGCATCTCCTCCCCTGGCCCGGAGAGCCAGTCACTTGGCGAGCCCTAGGCAGCTCTCTTACTTGGTGTGTTCCCGAGCCGCGTGGGGGTTCCTATTTTGTGGAGTCCCCGTGCGTGGTACTGAACCGTTCGAGTCGCTTTGCGCGAGGGTGGGAGGGACAGATCACTGTGAGAAGCGTGTATCGGATGTCTTGGCCCGGCGGGCCAGTCGGGCTAGGCGACTCCAATGGTGGCTCCGGGTTGGCGTTTTTCGTGGACGACCCAAGGCTCGAATATTTCCGGTGCCCTTGTGCCGCATTACTTGGCCATGCCGGTCGCTCAACCAGAGGTTGACTTCCGTTAAGTCGCGTATTGCTAGCGTGTACGAGTGCGAGTGGCACAAAATATGGCGAGTGGACACAATTTGCGCGATCCGAATGAATTTCATTATATATTCCGATGGAGTACAGTGTGGGGTTCTAAGTATAGAACTTTCTGAGGAGGTTTACATTCCATGGCCTCCCGACCTCCAATTGGCCATCACCCCGTATGTCGATGAGGTAGTAGGCGTCGTTGCCAAGGACTCGGCCTATGGCGAATGGCCCCTCCCATGGGGGGGAGAGCTTGTGCATGCCCTTCTTGTCTTGGTCCAGTCGTAGGACCAGGTCGCCTTCCTGGAAGGTGCGAGTTCGCACTCGACGGCTGTGATAGCGGCGAAGTCCTTGCTGGTATATGGTGGTGCGAGAGCGAGCCAGGTCGCGTGCCTCGTCGAGTTGGTCGATGTTGTCTTGGCGGGCGATCTCGTTGGCCGCCTTGACGTAGTTGGCGACTCGAGGGGAGTCGTGCTCCAGGTCTGTTGGCATTACGGCCTCGGCGCCATACACCATGAAGAAAGGCGTGAACCCGGTTGATCGGTTGACGGAGGTGTGGATCCCTCATATCACAGAGGGGAGCTCGTCGACCCAGCATCCTGGGGTGCGCTCTAGGGGCACCTGCAGTCGCGGCTTGAGCCCGTGGAGGATGCTCTGGTTGGCGCGCTCTGCTTGGCCATTTGATTCCGGGTGGGCGACTGATGCGAGGTCGAGTCGGATGCCGTGCTCCTCACAGCATTCCGCCATGGCCCCCTTGGCGAAGTTGGTGCCGTTGTCTATTATGATGTTGTGCGCCTAGCAGTACCAGTAGATGAGTTCGCGGAGGAACTTAGTGGCCGTCTTGCCGTCACACTTTTTGATCGGCTTGGCCTCGACCCATTTGGTGAACTTGTCGACTGCGACCAGGAGGTGAGTGAACCCAGACGGGACCTTCTTGAATGGGCCTACCATGTCCATGCCCCATACGGCGAATGGCCACGTGATGGGGATTGTCCTGAGTGTCGAGCCAGGAAGGTGCGTCTGGTTGGCGTACTTCTGGCACCCGACAGATCATTGGACGATGTTGGTGGCATCGGCGTGTGCGGTGAGCCAGTAGAAACCGTGCCGCATGGCCTTGGCGACTAGAGACTTGGTGCCGGCGTGATGGCCGCAGTCGCCGATGTGAATGTCCTAAAGGATCTTGCGGCCTTCTTCTGGTTGTACACAGCACTGGAACACGCCGGTCATGCTGCGCTTGTGGAGGTCGCCGTTGATGATGATGAAGGATTTGCAGCGGTGCGTGATCATTCGCGCCTCTGTCTCATTGCTCGGTAGGAGTTTGTGTTCCAGGAAGGCGACGTATGGCGCTGTCCAATCGCTAGGTTCCACAACCATGGCGACTAAGGCCGGTTCTGGTTGTAGTGGGATCCCGACGTCGATCTCCTTCGGTGGGCTGATTGAGGGTTTGTGGATGATGTCGAGGTAGACGCCTACTAGTGGCGCCTGTCAGGTCGAGCCGATGCGGGAAAGGGCATCTGCCTCCTCGTTCTTACGCCTGTCGATCCACTTGACGGAATAGCCCTCAAAGTGTCCTCCCAACTAGTCGACGGCTTGGCGGTATGCGATCATTGTTGGGGAGACAGCGTCGCACGTCCCAGCCACTTGGCCGGCGACTAGGTCGGAGTCGCCATAACAACGTAGGCGGTTGATGTTCATCTCCTTGGCAGCTCTCATGCCGTGGAGGAGGGCTTCGTATTCCGCCATGTTGTTGGTCCAGGGCTTGAAGTTGAGGTGGAGCACGTAGCGGAGCTTGTCTCCTTTGGGGGAGGTCAGTATGACCCCAGCCCCCATGCTGTCGGCGTTCTTGGAGCCGTCGAAGTGGAGCGACCAATAGTGCAGGTATGGGAGCTTCTCTGGCTGCTGTGCTTCTTCCCAGTCTGCGAGGAAATCAGCCAGGGCTTATGACTTGATCGCTTTTTGGGGCTCGTACTTGATGTTGTGGCCGCCGATCTCGACGGCCCACTTGGCAACTCGCCCAGTTGCCTCGCGATTGCGTATGATGTCTTGCAGGGGCGCGGAGGAAACCACAGTGATTGGGTGCTCCTGGAAGGAATGTGGGAGCCGCCGCTGTGCTTGGAATACCGCGTACAACAGTTTTTCGTATTGCGGGTAGCGCTGTCGTGAGTCCGTTAGGACTTCACTCGTATAGTATACGGGGTGTTGTATGGGGCGCTCCTTGCCCTCCTCCGGTCATTCGACGACCATCACAGCGCTGACGACTCGATTGGAGGACGTGACGTAAACGAGCATTGGCTCTTTGTCTAGTGGCACGGCGAGTAGTGGTGCCGTGAGTAGCACTTCTTTGAGTGCTTTGAGTGCGTCGTCGGCCTCCGCGTCCCATTGGAATGTTGGGTTCTTGCGCATCAGGCGGTAGAGGGGCAATGCCTTCTCGCCTAGTCGGGGGATGAAGCGACTGAGAGCCGCGACTCGCCCTGCCAACTTTTGGACGTCGCGCAGGCACTCGGGTTTCCCGAGTCGCGTGATGGTGTCGATCTTGATGGGGTTGGCTTCAATGCCTCGCTTGGAGACTACGTATCCCAGAAGCTGTCCGGTGGGTACACCGAAGGTGCATTTTCCAGGGTTCAGCTTGATGTTGTACCTCCGCAGGTTTGCGAAGGTTTTAGCTAGATAGGCGAGCAGATCGTCCTGGTGGGTGGATTTTACCACCACATCGTCGATGTAGACGTGAATGTTGCGGCCAATTTGGCTCGCTAGACACTCCTACATGCACCTCTGGTATGTGGCGCCTGCATTCTTGAGGCCAAACGTCATGGCCGTGTAGCAGAACACGCCGAATGGTGTGATGAACGTCGTCTTCTCCTCGTCTTCGACCGCCATCTTGATCTGGTTATAACCAGAGTAAGCATCGAGAAAACACAGCGACTCCGCGGTCGAGTCGATGATCTGATCGATGCACGGTAGGACGAAGTCATCCTTCGGGCAGGCGCTGTTGAGGTTGCTGTAGTCGATACACATTCTCCAGGTGTTTATCTTTTTGAGAACCAGGACTGGGTTTGCCAGCCACTTAGAGTATTTGATTGTCTGGATGAAGCCTGCGACTAACAGGCGCTGGACTTCCTCGGCGATTGCTCGGCGGCGCTCTTCATTGAAGGGCCGTAGCGACTACTTTATTGGTTGCACTTTGGGGTCGGCTTTAAGTTTGTGCTCAGCGAGTTCCCTCGGGACACCTGGCATGTCATATGCCTTCCATGTGAAGATGTCGCAGTTCTCACGGAGGAACCCGATGAGCGCGCTTTCCTATGCGGGGCTCATGTGCGACCCGATGGTGACCGTCTGGCTAGAGTCGCTTGGGACGGGCTCAACGGTGCGGGTATGCGTGGTCGCCTCGAACGTGGAGTTCGCGGCGATCAGTTTCTTCAGGATGGTGGGATCGTCCTTGTTGATGTTGCCCACGTATTTCGCGAGCTCCTCCGCATGGTCGGTCTCCGCGGCGATGATGGCATCGGTGAGCTCAGCGCCTTTTTCCACGCATTCCATGGCCATGTCGGGGTCGCCGTGGACGGTGATGATGCCGCTTGGCCCGGGAAGCTTCATCATGTTGTAGGCGTAGTGTGGGGTCGCCATGAATTTTGCGAATGCCTGGCGGCCCAGGACGCAGTGGTAGGGGCTACAGAAGTTCACCAGCTCGAAGATGATCCTCTCTGTGCGGTAGTTTGCTGGAGTGCCGAAGGTGACTGGCAGCGTCACTTTCCCGATCGGGTACACCTTCTGACCGGGGACGATGCCGTGGAAGGTCGTCAGTGTTGGCTCGATGGCTGTTTCTGGGAGCTGGAGCCTTTTGAAGGTGTCGAGGTACAAGATGTTGATGGAGCTCCCACCGTGCATCAGCGTCTTGGGCAGCTAGTAGTCGGCCACCTTTGGCCTGACTACCAGGGCGACTCGCCCTAGGTACTCGATTCTTGGTGCGTGGTCCTGGCGACTCGAGGTGATGCTCTACTCGGACTAGTTTAGGAAGCGGGGAATGTCGACTTGCGTCACCGCATTGAAGGCGACCGCGTGGGCGAGTATCTTCTTCTCACGCTTGGTGCCGAGCCCGGTGAAGGTATGTAGCGACCCGGCGGAAATTCTGAAGCCGCCGCCGTTCGCGTTGTCCCGAGGTTGGTTGTTGTTGGGGTCCTCCCTTGCACGTCTCGCCTTCTCAATCTCTTTGAGAGAGTGGCAATCGGCGGTGGTGTGGGTGGCGGGTTTTCCCTCCCTGCTATGGTAGATGCAGGGCTGATTGAGCAAGGCGGCGGGGTCGAATTTCAGCCTCATCGCGTTGTTGGCGTGGTAGTTCCCATTGTCGCGGTAGTTTCCTCTGTCGCGTCTGTAGTTCTTAGAGTCGCGCTGGCCGTAGCCGGTGTTGGCAACAAAATAGACTCGCCCGTCCGTCCGGCGCTTGCCAGTGATGCAGGTGTTGCTGTAGCGCATGTCGCGTAGGCGCCCGCTGTCGTGGATGCTAGTGCGATGTCTTCCTCCTGACTCGTCGTCGGAGTCTTGGTTGGGGTCCTCCTCCGCGTAGCGCTTGGCGATCTCGAGGAGATCGGGGATGTTATCGAGCGTCCGGTAGACCCTCTTGATCTTGGCGACCAGGGGTTCATACCGGCACGTGTTTTCGAAGCAGTGTAACTGTAGTGCCCCGCAAAAACCACTACTAGAAAATCACTGTGTTTTGTGCATTGCGTCATCATGACTGCATGCTCATGCCATCATGCCACATTGCATTGGAGCATCATCATCATCATGCATGGTTTTGTCTAAAACTATTTTTGAAAAAGTCTATTTTTGTTTTCTAAATACCCTGTCTTTAATTCAAATCAAAAACACTGGGCTTGTCTGGAATATTTTGTTTTGTCTAAAAACGATTTACAAAAGCCCCATTTTAAATAAATAAAATTCTTAAGTTGTTTTTAGGAGGCAGCCCGCCAAGCCTGAAAGCCCGGCCGGCCACGTCCAAACCCTAGTCTAACAAGACCCTAACCCTATCTAGACAAAAACCAGCTAAACCTAAAACCCCCAACCCCCTGCTACCCAGCCCGTCTAATCTAGACACAAACCCCAAACTAGCAAACCCTAACCCTATCTACACCTAACCTCCCAGCCGCCGCCACCAACCATGCAAAGTCGTGCCTGCAGCAGCGACAACGCAACCCTGTAGTGCACGGACGCGCCCGCGCGGTCAACAACCCAACCACATCGCTCCCTCACCCGTCCTCCCCGACCTGGCCCCACTCCCACGCTACCGTCACGCCCCGCTCGCCGTTCCTCGCGATCCCCGCTTCCCCCTTGTCGTTTCCGCCCTGGTCCACCATGATCCGCTTGGCGACCAGGGGTTCGTACCGGCACGTGTTTTTGAAGCAGTGTATCTGTAGTGCCCCGCAAAAACAACTACTAGAAAATCGTTGTGTTTTTGTGCATTGCATCATCATGACTGCATGCTCATGCCATCATGCCACATTGCATTGGAGCATCGTCATCATCATGCATGGTTTTTTCTAAAACTATTTTTGAAAAGTCTATTTTTGTTTTCTAAATACCCTGTCTTTAATTCAAATCAAAACCACTGGGCTTGTCCGGAATATTTTGTTTTGTCTAAAAACGATTTACAAAAGCCCCGTTTTAAATAAATAAAATTCTTAAGTTGTTTTTAGGAGGCAGCCCGCCAGGCCCGAAAGCCCGGCCGGCCACGTCCAAACCCTAGTCTAACAAGACCCTAACCCTATCTAGACAAAAACCAGCTAAACCTAAAACCCCCAACCCCCTGCTACCCAGGCCGTCTAATCTAGACACAAACGCCAAACTAGCAAACCCTAACCCTATCTACACCTAACCTCCCAGCCGCCGCCACCAACCACGCAAAGTCGTGCCTGCAGCGGCAACAACGCAACCCTGTAGTGCACCGATGCGCCCGCGCGGTCAACAACCCAACCACATCGCTCCCTCACCCGTCCTGGCCCCACTCCCACGCTACCGTCACGCCCCGCTCGCCGCTCCTCGCGATCCCCGCTTCCCCCTTGTCGTTTCCGCCCTGGTCCACCATGATACGCTTGTCGCGCGTGACCCTCTCTCGCTCGCCACCAACCCCCGCTCCCTCCTCCTCTCGATCGAGGCCTTCCTCGCCTCGCCTCTGCGGAACTTCCGTAGCAACCGCCGCTGCTCGCTCAGTTCCTGGCCGTGTCTCGTCGGAGTTCCGCTGCTACCCACGTCCTTGCATCCCCGCCGCGATGCTGGCGCTCCCTCGCCTCCGCCCGTGTTGAGCGCCGCCCCTCTCCTCTGCTCACCGAGCCGCCGCGCGGTTCCCTCACCGAGGACGTCTACCGCCAGCACCGCCGGCCCTCTCAGTGTCCAGCGCTGCCCGGAGCCTGGCCCCGCGCGTCCTAGTCAGCGGTCACCGCTGCTTACGGCCTCCTCGTCGCCCGAACCACCCCGTGCCCCCCATCGCGAGCCCCTGCTCCGTCCCGTCAACCGCCGCTGGGGCCACCTCCTTTCTGGCCTATGCCGCCCATCCCCTCGGCCTTCTTCCTGCAGCACCGTTGGACGTTGCTCGTGCTCCTCGTCCCTGCTCGAGCTCTGTCCCAGTTGTTCTGGAGCCCGCGCCTCCTTGCGATGTTGCCGTCCGCTGCTCGCGTCCCTGGGTTCACGTCGTGTTGCCTCTTGGATCCCTGTCGGTGGGTATGGTTCAACCCCCAAATCTGTGTCCACTATGCCTACCTGAGTTGCTCTGAATCGATCCCTAGTCCTTTTGTTCTCGACAAGGAGACGTGGTGAATATTTGGTGCAATCCTGCTGAGGGTGTGGTGACGATGGTGTGTGTTGGAGTGAGGCAATGTTGATTGTCCGAAGACCACGCGGCCCATTTACATCTCGACAAGATCTACCTCACGGACGACAAGACCCCGTATCCGGAGCCAAAGACCGAACCCCTCCGAAACCAAGACATTCGCCCCTAATGTGATCCCCTATTCGAGCCTCTATTTTTATAAATGACATCTATCTTGTTGCATAATTAAATTGTTCATGCTTGCATACATCTCATCATGTGGTTTGGGGGCATTATGCCAATTCACCTCATAATTAAATATGGAGTGTTTATGCGGGATATCTTTGTCTTATTCCAGACTCCATTTAAATTTGTGTAGCAAATCGATGCCATGTTTTGCCTTGTTAATACAACATTTAAATTGCGGGGTTTCTAAACAACTCGAACATTAAATTTAATTGTCGGGACCCTGGTTCCGCTTAATACTGCCTAATTGCACCGCATCTGCATCATATCATAATAAGGCGGATCTTCTACCCTAGTATTAAATATTGCATCCAGTGTTTCTTCTAGTGTTTGCTTCTTCGCGGATTAGGCCGATGAGTTGATGCGAGTATCGACAAGTTCTCCGGATATGATCCTTCGGCAGTGTTTCCCAGGTGAGCATTCTCCCCCTTTCTACCTATTTTGCATTTATAGTATTTATTTCCTCCTATTGATCTATTGCTATCCGTGTTGTCATGCTTTAGTGTTCCGTAACAGATATATCCCTTGCAGCCTTTATATTGCCTTGGACACATCATATTGACTGTTGTTTGATAGATAGTCAGTCTTGCGAGTCGTAGTCGCTTGCTCATGTGCTGGTTCGCGTCGTTGTTGTTCCACCGTTGACGGAAGGTTGGCTTATGCTTAATGGTGGAGATGCTTTACGGTGGAGTTGATCATGACTTCAAATACATCTATTAAATTGTTGGGATAACTAATGAAAGAGGCACCGATGGACAATATATGCTATCTGGTTTTCATGTCCACTTGTGTCCCGTAGGCCCCGAGTACTTGATACTTGTTCCTTGACTATTCGCACTATCCACATCCGGGAGAGTCTATGAATTCCCCTTAGCCAGAGCTTGATTTATTTCTTATTTCTTGGGGCCACAAACTAGTTTGGGGTTTTATTTACAATCCTTTACTTATGCCATGCTTTACTTCTTTATTTACGATTGTGCGTGGAGCACCTGTACTGTTTTGGATCACGGCACGATTTCGCGGTATCGACAAGCCTAGTCACACTTTCGGGTTCCCAGTCGTTTACAGCCGTTCTCGCAAACCCTGGGTCCGTTCCGGAGCCGGCCAACTTCGTTGCGGGTAGCTTAGTGGGGTGGCCCACTGAATTATTTTATGAATCATGTGATTGCTTTGTCGTGAAAGCCTCGTTGGGATTTGATTTGGTTTTTCCGAGGTTGATCATCTATGTGTTGCTATTTGTGCACCCCTGCAGGGTAAATCTTTCAGAAAGCCGCATCCACGGTTATGGACGAGTTGGAGCACAGTATCTCGATCATAGACAAGCATAACTAAAGTAGTGCTATAAATTTGACTTAATATGTGACTAGTAATCAGCTTCACTACAATGGAATGGATAATAAAACTGCCAACAACTAGTGGAACTGGGGTGTATCGTGTCCTGCTATACCTGCCTAGTAAGTATTACAACTCCAATGGAATGTGATAAAAGTGCATACAACTGTTGGGTTTTGGGATTCTTCAGGACAATTATATCTGACTAGTAAATGTTCCTGTTGGGTCCACAGCATAGAAAACAAAAAATTTCCTACGATGAGAACTATACGCCAAGATCTATCTACTAGATACAGAGCAACGGATGGACATACATCCATGGAGAACTTACCCGCGAAGACAATGAGTTTTGTTAACGAGTAGGAACTCGTGGTTGATGTAGTTGTATGCTTGCCGATCTCAAGATCGTGTGGAAGTCCGACGGGTCCAGCAGCTCCAGCACCATCAGGTCCAGCACCATCAAGTCCAGCACCGCAAAGTAGCGGCGCATCCGTGATCGCACACACGTTCGGTCCACCGAACAACCTCCGCCTCCTCGCTCCAGGGATGCAGCGGAAGCAGCAACTCCTTTCCAGATAAAGCCATCGGGAACATGTATCTCGCTAATCCAAGACCATGGGGAATAACTAGAGGGAGAAGAGAACCTTCACGAGGAGGTGGTGTAAGATGAGAGGAGGGAGCGGGGGGCCTTTTATAGGGAGAGGGGGGCAGCCCCTCACCATGGACGGCGGCCAAGGGAGGTGCCCCCACCTCTTCCACATTCATGTGGGTGGAGCTCCCACTCACATAATTAGCCACCCACTCAAAATTCCACTCACCTCCATTAAATTTCCACCAAATTTAATGCAAGTTCTCATTAAATAAAACACTTTTATTTATTTTATTCAGAATTTTGTCAATTACATTAATTAACAAACATTCACATAAAACCACCTGCAACATTTCAATTTCACATGCAGAACCAGTTTCTGCAATTTCACCCGAAACGATTCCGGTGTCCATCGAAATGATTCCAGCGCTTTCTTAAATCTTTATCTGAAACATATTTGCTCCAAATGGTGTCGGTATCCCTTAAGTGTGTCACCCTACGGTTCGTGAATAATGTAGACATGATCGAGACCCCTCTCCGATCAATAATCAGCAGCGGGACCTGGAGATCCGTACTGACTCCCGCATATTCAACGATGACTCTTGTGATCGTGTGAACCTTTAACGTCGTAACTAAATCCATTTGTCTCGCGATATATTACATGTCCGAGATTCAATCATCGGTATCCAAATACCTAGTTTGATCTCGTTACCGACATGCACTCTTTTCTCGTTCCCGTGATATAACATTCTAGTGATCACATCACTTTCCTGCAAGCTATTTCAATGTGATATCACCGAGAGGGCCCAGAGTATATCTATCCATCATCGGGATGGACAAATCCCACTCTTGATCCATGAGCCTCAACATAACACCTTCGTAGCACTGAACCCACCTTTATAGTCACCCTATTACGGTGTGACCTTTGATGTTATCAAGATACTCTTCCGGTGTTTGCAATTAACATGATCTCACGGTCTAAGGACTAAGATTACTTCATATGATGTTATAGCAATATTAACATAATGACTCTGATCGTAATGCTATACTTCGGATGAATGTTCATCACATCATTCCACCAATGTTGTGACCTCGTTATTAATGACATCCAATGTCCATGATCAGGAAACCTTGATCATCTTGTTAATCAACGAGCTAGTTTATAAGAGAGGCATAACTAGGAACTTTCCTTTTGTTTATTAAACACACATGTATTAACGTTTCCAAATTAATACAATTATAGCATGCAAAATAAACATTTATCATAAACAAGGAATAAGATAATAACCACTTTATTATTGCCTCTCGGGCATATTCCCTTCAGTCTCCCACTTGCACTAGAGTCAATAATCTAGTTTGAAAAACTTTGCGTATTGAACACCTATGGCTTTCTGGTGTGGCATATACGCGATTGCTAGTGGTTAACATAATCTTTGGCTCTGATAGTTTCAGTTCCGTGTGTATTTGCATGTCTTTGCGTCTCTACGCATCACTCATTCTCAAATGAGATGGCATTGTATAAATTTAGTCCTTTGGTAGACCTTTAGTTCATTCGGGTTAAAATATGTTGATACTATTGTCACACAACATATCTTCATAGTATTAGCCCACTTTGAACCACACCTAGTTTGATAACAAACTACTTAACACAAATGCCCTCCTATGCTGCTACTATAGCAGTCATACACTTAGCCTTTTGTTGTAGTATCCGTCACAATGTCTCAACTTTGCAACTCATCCAAATCCATCATGGAACATCCTTTCCATTACATTGTGCCACCCATAGTCTAAATTGAGATAAATTTAATTTGTATCTTGTGACAAAACTAGTATCAATGTAACACTTTACAATGAACTACCTTTAACTATTTGTCACTTATACATTATATATTCTTAGTTCTTCCAAAAGCTCATAAGAATATCTTTACTATTGTCCAATGATCATCTTATGAATCATTCTGGTATATGCTCATAACATTTAGAGCATACGACATTATGGATATATACATATCATGGTATAATCAATCAAAATCTTCATGTGATTTTACTCACCAAGTGTTGAAACACTTGAATTTTGATACAATCCTTTCCATGCAGCAAGAACCTTTCTTGTTGCTTCCATATTGAACCCTTTCAATATCTCATATATGTATGTTTGGCACAACCATATTAGCGCCTTAATCTATCCATATAGATATTGATGCCTAATATTCTGGGTTTGCCCAAGTCTTTCATCGAAATCTTACTTTAATGAAATCCTTAACTTGTGTCAATTCAAGATACATCATTTTCAATCAACAATATGTCCTCTACATAATGTATCAGAAATATGTCTCAGCGCTCCCACTTAATTTCTTGAAAATGCAAGCATCTTCATCATCTCCGATGAATTTAAACTCTTTTAATAGTTTCATCATGGTGAAGATTCCAACTCCGCTATGCTTACTTCAACTATTGAAGTTTACATGCCCTTTTAGCACCCTTTGAATTAACAAAACCCTTCGGACCATGTCATGTACATGTCCTAGGTTACCGTTCTATTAGAAGAACCTTGTTTTGTTTATTCAACTACCATATACCAAATTATATGTAGTGGTTGCTACATTAATCCGTCAAGCCTATATATCGCTATGAAAGATCAAATCTTGTCATAGTCAACTCCTTGAACATTGTCGTAAACTTCTTTCTGACATGTCGACTATTTCATAGATGTTAAACATCCATGTCTTATTTCTTTATAGATCCAAACACGACCGATAGGCTTCACGCCTTTTTGGAGGGTCTTCCAAGTTCAGAAACTTGATTTCTCGTGTATGGATACTATCATGGATTCTATGACTTCTAGTCATTTTATGGAGTCAGGGCCCATCATCACTTCTTTGTGTGCAGTCGGTTCATCATTGTCAAAACAATACCGACTTCTGTTTCAAATCTTACTATTTGATTCTTACCGACCCACATGGTTCAATAAGAACTCTAATCTCCAAGATTACACCCTTTGTAATCACGGGAGCCATGAGCATTGTGGCCACCACCGGGACACTTTCCGGCGCTGCGCTACTCAGCACATATAGCTAAGGTTCAACAACCTTATCAAAGTTCTATTGTCCTCCCACGTAACTTTTCACGAAAAATTCCTTCTCAAGAAACTTGATGTTCCAAGCGACAAACTCTTTTGTCCTCGGTGTTATGGAGGAATTCCCAACAAATTCTTTGGGATAACCTACAAAGACGTCCTTATCCGACTTTGGTTGTAAACATTCTACTTATGCATAGCATACCAAAATTTAAGAAAATACAATTCGGGTTTTATCCCAAACCATAACTCATATGGTGTCATTTCAACGGATCACGATGGTGCTCTTTTCAGTGTAAAAGCGGCAATCTCTAAAGCTTTAATCTTTAAAACATAATGGCAGTTTTATAAATGACACCTTTGATCTTACCATGTCAAACAAGGTTTGATTTGATCTCTCGAACATACCATACTCCTATGGTTTATCGGGAAATGCAAATTCATGGAACAATTCCTGAAATCTTAGGTGTTTTGCTAAACCTGTAACTCAAATATCTTCCTTTATGATCAAATCATCAACTCTTTTATTTTACTGTTACAATGATTTTTCACTTCATCTTGAAAGTCTTTTGAACAATTTTCAAATGTTTCATACTTCTTCCTTATTAAGTAAATATATAAATATATTCACTCAAATTCCCGGAGAAAGCATATGAAGCAAAAAGATCCATCGCATATGGCTACACATAATGGACTATATACATCAACATGCATAATATCCAATAAGTTAGTCATCCGTTCCTCTTTGGCCTATGGACAGAGTTTCCATTATCTCGAGGGAAGTTTCACAAGCATCAATTGATCAAAATAAAAAGACTCCAAAAATCCATCAAGATGGAGTTTCTTCATGTTTACTTTCCATTATAATTCAAACAGCGATGTCACTTCATAAGTGATCTTCCAATCATTTGCCTTACGACATTTTAGCAATAATATTTATGGATGTGATTTCTCCAACTAGACTTGTAAAAGTTCATCCATCCTTTATGGAATACAGTAATTATTTGAACAACCATTGTTCTCATAATACCAGAACAAAATAACAATTACTAAAACAAATGTTGAAGGCTAGGTTTGACGACAACGAAAAAACACAATAACACTTTATTTGTTTTCGATGAACATCATCACTTATTCTTTTGCTAGTTACTTAGGTCGTTGCAGTTCATGAATTGTGTTGTTCTGTATGACATTTCACACCAACCAATTCGGTATCCAATACCGGTAGCCAATACCTCAGAACCACATTGTTTAACAAGCAAGGAATACAACCATAACATGTACATCTTCTATATACCTAAGTTGGAAATTTCCAACCTTTTCTTTTCTGCCAAATATTTTATAGATTCTCTTTTAACAATTCCTTTTCTTTTAAAAGAATCTATCAACATCAATAGTGGTGTCATTCACATGACACATAGTACAAAGCGTATATAGTCAAATACTAATACCTTTGGACTTGCACTTTGAAGTGGATCACCATCATCAAATGTTTGGTGTTCTTTCAAAATCCATTCTTTAGTAATCTATTAGTGTAGTAAACATTTTACTTACATCTTCTATTCATCCTTATCATGACAACTTTCATGATCAAGCTATTATAGCCTATAAGGAAGAATCGCGAGTATAATGTTAGTTCCCAACACCTCTTGGGAGATCTAGATGCCTAGCATCTCCATCCTTCACAAATTCTCATACAATACGAGAACATGTATTTTGCTAAATTATACTCTATCATAATGCAACCAAAAACATTGTTTCAGATATCACAATATCTTCCACACATGATGGTTCCTGAAACAATTCTTTCAGCTCCTAGATAACCTTGATATTAAAACAATTTTTGAATATCAATAGTCATGGAGGCAAACATGATACTTTAGATACTAACATTGGAATTCTTACTCTTTATTTAATACTACTTATTAAACTTCATGGAGTAAATAGAGTTTGCTGAAAGTTTGCAATAGGACTTATAAACTTTAAATTGACATTCAAAACAATACGATACCAGTTCGTAAAGTAAATATCTAGAATTCTATAGTTCTATTATCTCAAATAAAACTAAGTATAAGGTAGTGAACAAATGCCAATGAGTACAAGAAATTATGCAAATTCACTTTGATTTAGTTTATGACAAATAGAGTTCGACTAATCCAAATTAGAAATGAACTACCACTCAAAAATGAGATCCCTCGTGCCTTTTTGGTGATTACATGAACCAAATCCACTACACCAAGTCCGATCATCACGTGAGTCGGTGTAGCTTCAAAGGCGAGCATCAATATGGTCATCACATCAACTATACGACTCATGCTTAACCTTTCGGTCCGTGTTTCGAGGCCGTGTCTGTACATGCTAGGCTCGCCAAGTAAGAACCTTAGTATTCGCGTGTGTAAAACTGTCTTACACCCGTTGTATGAAAGCGTAGAGTTGAGTACACCCGATCATCACATGATGTCTCGAAACACGATCCATAGAACGGTGCATACTTAAGGAAGAACACATTTTATCTTGATATTTAAATGAGGGATCATCTTATAATGCTACTAGAAGCGCCAAACTAGCAATATAAGATGCAAACATCTAATGCGTAAAGTGACATGATATGGTCCATGCATTTGATCTCTATCATTTGCATCGTGGTATGATCTCTATCATTCCTTTGTGTGTAAGGCCAAGGTCTATGGAACTTACACGTTACGTGTGTTGTAAGAGTATCTACCATACATCTACTTACAACAATACCATATCAAGACACTAGCCCAGCAACGATCTAAACTAGACGCCTCTAATTTATCAATTGCATGTTTTACGTGGCTTAGGGCTTTCAGAGATAGAACCGGTCTTACCTACGAACATGAACCACAACGAGGATAACCAAGTTATTAGCAACTCGTTGTAAATTAGATACTGACTATAGTAGGAGAGACAGACACCCGCCAGCCACTTATGCAAAACAAGTTGCATGTCAGTCGTGGAACCGGTCTCATGTACAATGACATGTAAGGTTGGTCCGGGCCGCTTCATCCCACTATGCCACCAATATCCAAAATACATATAAGATGCAATAACATGATCATCATCGCCCACATATTAACATATGTGTACTACCCGTGCTAAGCACCTATGCATAGATCAGGCTCTGATACCACTGTTGGGTCCGCAGCATAGAAAACAAAAAAATTCGTACGATGAGAACTATACGCCAAGATCTATCTACTAGATACAGAGCAACGGGTGGACATACATCCGTGGAGAACTTACCCTCGAAGACAACGAGTATTGTTAACGAGTAGGAACTTGTGGTTGATGTAGTCGTACGCTTGCCGATCTCAAGATCGTGTGGAAGTCCGACAGGTCCAGCAGCTCCAGCACCATCAGGTCCAGCACCATCAAGTCCAGCACCGCAAAGTAGCGGTGCATCCGTGATCGCACACACGTTCGGTCCACCAAACAACCTCCGCCTCCTCGCTCCAGCGATGCAGCGGAAGCAGCAACTCCTTTCCAGATAAAGCCACCGGGAACATGTATCTCGCTAATCCGAGACCATGGGGAATAACTAGAGGGAGAAGAGAAACTTCACGAGGAGGTGGTGTAAGATGAGAGGAGGGAGTGGGGGGCCTTTTATTGGGAGAGGGGGGGCAGCCCCTCACCATGGCCGGCGGCCAAGGGAGGTGCCCCCACCTCTTCTACATTCATGTAGGTGGAGCTCCCACTCACATAATTAGCCACCCACTCAAAATTCCACTCACCTCCATTAAATTTCCACCAAATTTAATGCAAGTTCTCATTAAATAAAACACTTTTATTTATTGTATTCAGAATTTTGTCAATTACATTAATTAATGAACATTCACATAAAACCCCCTGCAACATTTCAATATCACATGCAGAACCTGTTTCTGCAATTTTACCTGAAACGATTTTGGTTTCCATCGAAATGATTCCAGCGCTTTCTTAAATCTTTATCTGAAACATATTTGCTCCAAATGGTGTCGGTATCCCTTAAGTGTGTCACTCTATGGTTCGTGAATAATGTAGACATGATCGAGACCCCTCTCCGATCAATAATCAGCAGCGGGACCTGGAGATCCGTACTGACTCCCACATATTCAATGATGACTCTTGTGATCGTGTGAACCTTTAACATCGTAACTAAATCCCTTTGTCTCGCGATATATTACATGTCCGAGATTCGACCATCGGTATCCAAATACCTAGTTTGATCTCGTTACCGACATGCACTCTTTTCTCGTTCCCGTGATATAACATTCTAGTGATCACATCACTTGCTTGCAAGCTATTTCAATGTGATATCACCGAGAGGGCCCAGAGTATATCTATCCGTCATCGAGATGGACAAATCCCACTCTTGATCCATGAGCCTCAACATAACACCTTCGTAGCACTGAACCCACCTTTATAGTCACCCTATTACGGTGTGACGTTTGATGTTATCAAGATACTCTTCCGGTGTTAGCAATTAACATGATCTCATGGTATAAGGACTAAGATTACTTCGTATGATGTTATAGCAATATAAACATAATGACTCTGATCGTAATGCTATACTTCGGATGAATGGTCATCACATCATTCCACCAATGTTGTGACCTCGTTATTAACGACATCCAATGTCCATGATCAGGAAACCTTGATCATCTTGTTAATCAACGAGCTAGTTTATAAGAGAGGCATAAGTAGGAACTTTCCTTTTGTTTATTAAACACACATGTATTAACATTTCCAAATTAATACAATTATAGCATGCAAAATAAACATTTATCATAAACAAGGAATAAGATAATAACCACTTTATTATTGCCTCTCGGGCATATTCCCTTCAGTTCCAAATACAACGGAATGGTAATTAAAACGGCCCACTACTTATGCTTCAGAACGACTCATGCTATCTATATCTGTTTAGTAAGTGCTGCAACTATAACGGAATGAGTAAAATTGCCAACCGTGTGAGTTCCTCGGTCTGACTTCCTCGTTTGGTCTCGAGGGGGAAATACCAGGATGGGTATGTTTGGTGTTAGTCTCAGGTTGGATCCGAATAGGTCTTTCTTACCCCTCTCTGATAGCCGCCAGTTGTATTGTGTCTCTATAGGTTGTTTAGTGCATGCTGCGCTGCCGCTTCAGTCCACCATACCTATGTAGGCGAGAGCCACCGAATTCTAGCCTCATCGTGTACTGGCCTCAGTACTGACGCTCCTCTTTTTCCTTTGCCCTTTGTCGGCACCCCTTTTGTTTTAGCAGGTTTGAGATTGACGTCGTTAGTAGGGTTACCCTTCCGGCTTGGCCTGGGCAGGTTTATGGACACCATTGATTATTCTTCAGGGCTCTTAGCCCCATTTGCATCTTATCCGTACTCGGATGTTGTATCGTTTTCAAGGTGATCTGGATCTTTGTATTGTATATCTGTATTCTTGACTCTTGGAGTCATGCTGTATATATATCTGTTCTGTGGGTCCCATCGAGGACTGTTGTGTAATGGTATTACTTCGTTTTCCACCCACACGAAATTGCCTGGTGGGCGTCCTTGAATCGTTTCTATGCGGGTTTGGTGGGAAGCGCTAAAACTTGCATAGGGCCGATTTGAGGGTGTTACAGAGTGGTATCAGTGCTTAGCAGTTACGATACCCCACTGGTCCAGCCTGTAGGATAACCTAGCTAATGGCCAAAGTAGAGTGTCAAAACTATTTTGGAAAAACGGTTGGATAGATCTGATTAGGTCTATTTTTACTCCTTACCTCTATGCTCTTCTCCTCTTACCTTTGCGTGTTTTAAATCTGCTCTCTCATCTTTTGTTCCAGTATTGGAATTCTCGTGGCTGGGTTTCCGTCGTACCTTCAGGGTTTCGATTCTTTCCTTTTGTAATGGTGTTTCCACATCCGGTCTTCGTGTTATCCGAGTAATCCTTCATCTGTTGTACCATTCGGTGGATCAAAATCCACTGAAATCATTCTTTTGTATCTCCCGGTGTTTTCCCAATGCGACAACATCTTCTGCGTCAGATCCGATGAAAAGCCTGCATCACTCCTTGGTTTTTCGAAGTTTTCCGAACATCGCTCGTCAAGATCTTCAGTCTAAATTTGAGAGTTGGTTGCATAATTCTTCTATTCATGTATGGAGTAATGCTTTGGGTGCACGATGGACTGATCACCATCCGACTACTCTTATCATTCGCTCTTATACATTGAACTGGTGGACTAATGCAATCTTTACTCCTTCCTCGGGAGTTAGGGGTGGCTTTATCTTTTGATACCCTTACCTTCGTCCTTTGTTCTCCGGAGTGTTCCCTCGACGAACGTGAGCAACGACCCCTTGTTGGTGGAGTCGCCGATTTCAAGACGGAGAAAGAATCCTTGTTAGTGGTGTCGCAAGGACCTACATGAAGCGAGGAGATTTCTATCGTCAGCCTTCTTCCCCGTACCATGAGGCGGATCTGGAGGGCGAGATCCATTGTTAGTGGTGTCGAATTGTAGCGCCCCGCAAAAACCACTACTAGAAAATCGCTGTGTTTTTGTGCATTGCATCATCATGACTGCATGCTCATGCCATCATGCCACATTGCATTGGAGCATCGTCATCATCATGCATGGTTTTGTCTAAAACTATTTTCGAAAAGTCTATTTTTGTTTTCTAAATACCCCGTCTTTAATTCAAATCAAAAACACCGGGCTTGTCCGGAATATTTTGTTTTGTCTAAAAATGATTTACAAAAGCCCTGTTTTAAATAAATAAAATTCTTAAGTTGTTTTTAGGAGGCAGCCCGGCCGGCCACCTCCAAACCCTAGTCTCACAAGACCCTAACCCTAGCTAGACAAAAACAGCTAACCCTAAAACCCTCAACCCCTTGCTACCCAGCCGTCTAATCTAGACACAAACCCCAATCTAGCAAACCCTAACCCTATCTGCACCTAACCTCCCAGTCGCCGCCACCAACCAGGCAAAGTCATGCCTGCAGCGGCGACAACGCAACCCTGTAGTGCACCGACGCGCCCGCGCGGTCAACAACCCAACCACATCGCTCCCTCACTCGTCCTGGCCCCACTCCCACGCTACCGTCACGCCCCGCTCGCCGCTCCTCGCGATCCCCGCTTCCCCCTTGTCGTTTCCGCCCTGGTCCACCATGATACGCTTGTCGCGCGTGACCCTCTCTCGCTCGCCACCAACCCCCGCTCCCTCCTCCTCTCGATCGACGCCTTCCTCGCCTCGCCTCTGCAGAACTTCCGCAGCAACCATCGTTGCTCGCTTAGTTCCTGACCATGCCTCATCGGAGTTCCGCTGCTCCCCACCTCCTCCCATCCCCGCCGCGACGCTGGCGCTCCCTTGTCTCCACCCGTGTTGAGCCCCGCCCCTCTCCTCTGGTCACCGAGCCGCCGCGCGGTTCCCTCACCGAGGCCATCTGCCGCCAGCACCGCCGGCCCTCTCAGCGTCCAACGCTGCCCGGAGCCTGGCCCCACGCATCCTAGTCAGCGGTCACCGCTGCTTACGGCCTCCTCGTCGCCCGAACCATCCCGTGCCCCCTCGCGAGCCCCTACTCCGGCCCGTCAACCGCCGCTACGGCCACCTCCTTTCTGGCCTATGCCTCCCATCCCCTCGGCCTTCTTCCTGCAGCGCCGTCGGACGCTGCTCGTGCTCCCCCACACAGGCTCCTTTCTACATGTGCTCCACCGTCCCCGCTCGAGCTCTGTCCCAGTTGTTCTAGAGCCCGCGCCTCCTTGCGATGCTGCCGTCCGCTGCTCGCTTCTCTGAGTTCACGTCGTGTTGCCTCTTGTATCCTTGTCGGTGGGTATGGTTCAACCCCCAAATCTGTGTCCACTATGTCTACTTGAGTTGCTCTGAATCGATCCCTAGTCCTTTTGTTCTCGACAAGGAGACATGGTGAATAGTTGGTGCAATCCTGCTGATGGTGTGGTGACGATGGTGTGTTTTGGAGTGAGGCAATGTTGATCGTCCGAAGACCACGCGGCCCATTTACATCTCGACAAGATCTACCTCACAGACGACAAGACCCCGTTTCCGGAGCCAAAGACCGAACCCATCCGAAACCAAGACCTTCGCCCCTAGTGTGATCCCCTACTCGAGCCCCTATTTTTATAAATGACATCTATCTTGTTGCATAATTAAATTGTTCATGCTTGCATACATCTCATCATGTGGTTTGGGGGCATTATGCCGATTCACCTCATAATTAAATATGGAGTGTTTATGCGGGATATCTTTGTCTTATTCCGAACTCCATTTAAATTTGTGTAGCGAACCGATGCCATGTTTTGCCTTGTTAATACAACATTTAAATTGCGGGGTTTCTAAACAACTCGAACATTAAATTTAATTGTCGGGACCCCGGTTCCGCTTAATACTGCCTAATTGCACCGCATCTGCATCATATCATAATCAGGCCGGATCTTCTACCCTAGTATTAAATATTGCATCCGGTGTTTCTTCTAGTGTTTGCTTCTTCGCGGATTAGGCCGATGAGTTGATGCGAGTATCGACAAGTTCTCGGGATATGATCCTTCGGCAGTGTTTCCTAGGCGAGCATTCTCCCCCTTTCTACCTATTTTGCATTTATAGTCTTTATTTCCTCCTGTTGATCTATTGCTATCCGTGTCGCGATGCGTTAGTGTTCCGTACCAGATATATCCCTTGCAGCCTTTATATTGCCTTGGACACATCCTATTGATTGTTGATTGATAGATAGCCAGTCTTGCGAGTCGTAGTCGCTTGCTCATGTGCTGGTTCACGTTGTTGTTGTTCCACCGTTAACGGAAGGTTGGCTTATGCTTAATGGTGGAGATGCTTTACGGTGGAGTTGATCATGACTTCAAATACAAGAACTAAATTGTTGGGATAACTAATGAAAGAGGCACCGGTGGGCAATATATGCTATCTGGTTTTCATGTCCACTTGTGTCCCATAGGCCCCGAGTACTTGATACCTGTTCCTTGACTATTCGCACTATCCACATCCGGGAGAGTCTATGAATCCCCCTTAGGCAGAGCTTGATTCATTTCTTATTTCTTGGGGCCACAAACTAGTTGGGGGTTTTATTTACTATCCTGGACTTATACCATGCTTTACTGCTTTATTTACGATTGTGCGTGGAGCACCTATACTGTTTTGGATCGCGGCACGATTTCGCGGTATCGACAAGCCCAGTCACACTTTCGGGTTCCCAGTCGTTTACAGCCATTCTCGCAAACCCTGGGTCCGTTCCGGAGCCGGCCAACTTTGTTGCGAGTAGCTTAGTGGGGTGGCCCCCTGAAATATTTTATGAATCCTGTGATTGCTTTGTCGTGAAAGCCTCGTTGGGTTTTGATTTGGTTTTTCCGAGGTTGATCGTGTGTGTGTTGCTATTTGTCCACCCCTGCAGGGTAAATCTTTCTAAAAGCCGTGTCCGCGGTTATGGACGACTTGGAGCATAGTATCTCGATCGTAGACAAGCATAACTAAAGTAGTGCTATAAATTTGACTTAATATGTGACTAGTAATCAGCTTCACTACAATGGAATGATAATAAAAGTGCCAACAACTAGTGGAACTGGGGTGTATCGTATCCTGCTATACCTGCCTAGTAAGTATTGCAACTCTAATGGAATGTGATAAAAGTGCCAACAACTGTTGGGTTTTGGGATTCTTCAGGACAATTATATCTGACTAGTAAATGTTCCAACTACAACGGAATGGTAATTAAAACGGCCCACTACTTATGCTTCAGAACGACTCATGCTATCTATATCTGTTTAGTAAGTGCTGCAACTATAACGGAATGAGTAAAATTGCCAGCCGTGTGAGTTCCTCGGTTTGACTTCCTCATTTGGTCTCGAGGGGGAAATACCAGGATGGGTATGTTTGGTGTTAGTCTCAGGTTTGATCCGAATAGGTATTTCTTACCCCTCTCTGATAGCCGCCAGATGTATCGTGTCTCTATTGGTTGTTTAGTGCATGCTGCGCTGCCGCTTCAGTCCACCATACCTATGTAGGCGAGAGCCGCCGAATTCTAGCCTCGCCGTGTACTGGCCTCAGTACTGACGCTCCTCTTTTTCCTTTGCCCTTTGTCGGCACCCCTTTTGTTATAGCAGGTTTGAGATCGACGTCTTTAGCAGGGTTACCTTTCCGGCTTGGCCTGGGCAGGGTTATGGACGCCATTGATTATTCTTCAGGGCTCTTAGCCCCATTTGCATCTTATCCGTACTCGGATGTTGTATCGTTTTCAAGGTGATTTGGATCTATGTACTGTATATCTGTATTCTTGACTCTTGGAGTTGTGCTGTATATATATATCTGTTCTGTGGGTCCCATTGAGGACTATTGTGTAATGGTATTACTTCGTTTTCCACCCGCACGAAAGTGCCTGGTGGGCGTCCTTGAATCGTTTCTATGCGGGTTTGGCGGGAAGCGGTAAAACTTGCATAGGGCAGATTTAAGGGTGTTACAGTATCGCCGTGTCTGGGTGGATGCGGGAGGCGTTTATCCATAGTTCTTGCCACCTTTGGATCCACCTGCGGGTCGACTCGCGTTGTCCCTGGATGCATCGCTCAAGGTCTTCTATGGTGGTGGCGCGAGTGTAGGAGCCCTCGAAGTGCCTGACGAAGGCGTCCTGCATTTCTTCCTAGGAATCAATGCTGTCGGGAGGGAGAGTGTTGATCCACTGTCGGGTCGCACCCTCCATCATCAGGGGGAGGTAGCGAGCGGCGAGCAGGTCGTTGTGGCCTGCGATCCCCATTTCCATGAGGTATGCATTCAACCAGATGGCAGGGTCGTACGTTGGGTCGTACTTCTCGATCTCCTTAGGGGCCTTGAAGTTGGCGGGGTATTTTTCCTCGCGAATCATTGGTCCAAAGAATTGCGGCCCAACTCGGCTGAGCGAGCCTCTTGGCTCCGGTTCGCCACGGTTGGTGAGGGTGTGCCGCATGTCATAGGGCTGGTGCGACTGCCACGTCTGGTTGTTGATGATGTTCGTTCGGGCGTCGATGGGTTGCCCGTTGGTGGCAACCGTGTTGTTTGCCGGTCGCGGCTCGTTGATTGACAGCGCGGGATTGGTGGCCCGTGGTTGATTTACCAGGGGCTGGGGTGGTGGGAAAACTAATGTGTTGGCCATGGTGGGTGGCCGCTTGATGCCGCCCTGCTTGCCGAAGAGCGGGAGTACATTTGCTGCCGCGGGACGACTACCGCGGCTTGTTGCTCGACGGCCCTGACGAGTAGGGCCTTGGCGTACTGGATCTGTAGCGCGCCGTCGCCCTGGACATCGAGGTTGGCGATCGCGGCATCAGCCGCGACAACATTGTCCATCGGGGTGGAGTATAGTGGTAGCCCATTGGCGTCACGGGTTTGAGGCGAGATGATGATCCGCGGTTGGTCCGGTGGGGCGCGCGGCCCACCGGAGGTGGAGGAGCCCCAGTCACCGGCGCTCCAGGTGGTGGTCTTGCGGGGTTTCTCCCGCTTGGCGGCGCATTCTCGCAGTATTTGCGCTCGGCGGCGCGCGTGGGGTTGCCCTTGTCGTTGAAATTCAGGACGCAGCCCTGAACGTCGGGGTTCAGGCGGGTCCTGATGCGGCGCTGGTGGTAGAGTGATAGCTCCCGCGCCGTCTCTCGCTCGAGGCGGTATTTCTTGCGCTCGGCGAGTTCGTTGCGTTGCGCCTCTGCGAGCCGCAGGCGGGCTTCCTCCACCTCCATGGCCATCGTGGTCGGCGGGATCGGCGTGGAGAACGGATCTGGCGGGGCGGACGTGCTACCCGCCATGTAGATCGCGTGAAAGCGATTGGATCTGGCACGAAAATCCTCGGGGGATTCCGAGCCAGAGTCGGAGTCGAAGATCCCTAGGATGGAGGGGTCCTCGAAATCCTCAGGGTTGGAGACTCGCGTGATGGAGTCCTCCCGTGACGTGGCGGTGATAGATCCACCGACCGATGCAGGGGTCACGGAGTCGGCGTCGTCGTTCAGGGCGTCGTCGTTGGTGGCGAAGTTAGTCTCGACCGCGTCGCTGGCGGCCAAATCGTACTTGGTGACGAGGCTCCTGATGGAACGGACCTGCTCCTCCGAAAGCAGGTCGCGGTGTGGCGGCGATCCGCCAACGATCACCGTCGCGGCTGGGTCGATCGAGCCGGTGAAGCCGACGAAGAGGTTGATGGAGCCGACCGGCATCACCGCGGCGTGGGTGACCGGGCGTGATCGGCGAGTAGGGTCTCGCCGCAGAACTCAAGCCAGTCCCGCTATGCCCCACGGTGGGCGCCACTGTCGTGGAAATGGCCACGGCAGTCGCTGCCTTAGGCAGCGATTGAGTGTTTCATGAGGAAGAGTTGGCAGCCATCTGCGGTGCGAGATGGGGGCGGATGCACATGGGTTTACCCAGGTTCGGCCGCCGGAGGGTAAAGACCTACTCCTGCTAGATTAGATTATGAGAGAGCGAGTTATAGGGGTGGCGAGCTCGGTGGCTAGGTAGCGAGTCGCTTGAGGGGGTGTATGATGGAACGTAAGGTTCCAGGATACCCTAGGGAGGTTTATATATGAAGCACCTCTCTAGGGTTTACAAGCTGTCCCGAACAAGATAAGGATCCGGGGACTTTTGACCTAATCCGACTTGGCTTCTGCTACGCTTCTGGGCTTCGAGCCGCCAGTCGATGGGCCTTTCCTTCCTTCATAGTCCAGTCGCTCTCCTCCAGACGCACTCGCAGGCCTTTCGGCCCACTCGGAACGTCCCGCTGAGCATACCCCCTTTGGCATATCCTCATCAGCAAGTTAGCACATCTATGACATGACAAAGTACTTATGTAAAAGAACCTTAGCAAAAGGACACTCTCCCTCGATCGACACTATGTCTAAGAAAATTAGAGCATGCTGAAGCAATAAAGGCACCATGGATGTAGAATAACTTAACATTTTTCATTAAGCAACTTAACAAGTAGCAGTAAGTACCTTATTAAGGTGGATAAACAATTTGTATCAGATGGCAAAACACACACAAATTAGAACATAGGAAACAATCCCTACAAGAAATCCATGGATGTCTAAATAATATAACAAAGTTTCAATAAGCAACTTAACAATTCAAAGTGAGTAATGTAATTAAAATGGATAAGCAACTTACTCTGGTCAAGCGCCATTATCAGCTCGTACTCGCGCTAAGCGTCATGGCCGTCGCAATCGGCATGACCTCGCTCTATGCTCCAACAACGAGATGGATGCGCTTGGGGGCCCTGACTGGCTGGCACTTGCGCTAGGCGTCATGGTTGCCGCCATCTTCTAGACATTGCTCTAGGATCCGATAGGATCAATGCTGATTGGAGGCCACTTCAGGATTTGCAAAAGATCATGTTTGCATGAATTAGCATCATGTGTAAGCAACTTAAGTGGTTAAATTACACAACTTAATAAAATGGGACAAGCAACTAATCAATCTGGGTGATTGCCTCGTGAAGCAGGACAAAAATAACTGCTAGTCCATGGATAGGAATAAAAAACAACTTAAGAGGTTACAATACATAACTTAATAAAATAGGATAAGCAACAAATCAATTCGGATGATTGCTTGGTGAAGCAGGACAAAAATAACCCCTAGTCCATGCATAGCAATGAAAAAGCAACTTAAGAGGTTATTGTAATAAACTTAATTAAAATGAGATAAAGCAACTAATCAATTCAGAGGTTGCTAAAAGCAAGAAAATTACACTTGTTCCATGAAAAGATACAAAAATGGGGATAAGTAACTTAGAATAAAGTGGGGAGAACCTTAAGCTAAAGTGGCTAATAAATTTAATGAAAGGGGACAAGAAACTTTAGTTAAACTAGAAAAGAACTTAAGCTAAAAGTCATCAATCAACTTAATGAAACATGATAAACAACTTAGAAGAAAGTGTAAACAACTTAAACTAAAGTAGATAATCAACTTAATGAAACATGGCAAGTAACTTAGGATAATCACATGCTAATGCTCTAAATCATTCATATACCTACATATATCACCCCTAACACGTGCAGTAATGGAAGATGACATGTGATCACATTAATTACCTGCAACAAAAACAAATGGACTCCAAGAAATAATCATGTCACTTGTGAAAGAAAAAATAGATTTTCCTACTACAACTTAGGCTATAGTAAAATACAACTAGATGAAAATTCGTGTACCTGAACTTGGTTGCATAGATTTTTTTTAAAGCAAGTAATCAGTAATCACCATACAACTCTAAATTATCTCAATTTTAACTTAGGCTATACTAAAAACAACTGGGTAAAATCATGCACCCAAACTTGGTTGCGGAGATTTAAACAAAAGCAACTAATTAGACACCATTATACAACTCTACATGATCCCAGATGCATCTTCGATTTATAATAAAAACAACTGAATGGAAAATATATACCATATCAAGTTGCTAGGGACTCCAATGAGCAACTAATCATACACCATGATCTAATTTTTCATGGTCCCATCTACAACTCAGGTGGTTAATGGATTCAACTAGACTTAGGGCATGTTCAGCAACCTACCAGCTTCTCAAAATCCCCAAATGCTAGATTCCAATACATCGCTAGCTTCTCAAAATCACTAGGAGTCACTAAAAACGTTCAGTACATTTTGTTTCCTAGTTGGATTGTGTAACACCCCTAGTTTTAGTAATAGTTAATTAGGGTTAATTTGTGCATCATAAGCATTGCATGCATCCTTTCAACTAAAGAAATTTTGCATAAAAGGAAAACAAAGTAAAAACCCTAAACCCTAGTGTTCCCCTTCTCTATTAGAAATGTATTCAATAGTGTTTTATATTTTAAAAAATACCAAAATTATTGGAGCCCAAATGGATTATAAGGGCCCCTGCAGTATTTTACTATGTTTACAAAAGTTCTTGTATTTTCGAAGTGCTCATAACAGTTTTGGGAAAAACAGAATTTGGAGAAAGAAAAGGATCTCTCCCTCACTCTTCGGCTCTCTCTGTCCGTACCCCACCTCCTCTCACCCTGCTAATCGCCGCACCACACAGCCACTAGCAGCCTGACTGCCTTGCTTTGCTGCATCCCAGCTTCGGCCCAAGTGCAGCCCGTCCAGGCCCACTCAAAGCCTAGCCTCGGCCGGATACCCCTTCGTCCTTTCCCGTTGTCGTCTACCTCATTGGCCCAGCAGATCCGTGTCGCAACGGATGTCGTCCACCGTGCCAGGTGCGGCGCGATACCCGTTGCCTCCCTGGAGAAGGAGATAAGACATGCGCCGATGCCATTGTCATCCTCATCCACTCCCGCTCTCCCTAGCGACCTCCCTCTCTCATTCCTCTCCCTGGCCGAAACCCTAGCGCCGCAATTGCTGCTAGTCTCCACCGTCCCGTGCCTCACCTCGTCCATCCGTCAATGCCAGGAGCTCCGCCTCGTCACTCCGGCCATCTTCCTTGAAGGAATTGATCCTGCACGCTGTGAATCGAAGCCACGGTCTTGAACTTCTCCGATGCCATTCAGCGTCATAGCGACCTCTTTCGACTTCCTCTGGCCTCGTCAACCAGCCCTACGCCCTCGTGGTGAGCCACGCATCCTCTTGGTGCCCTCAGTGCTCCCTGTAGCTTTCTGTATCATGCCCGCTCCATTCACCGTCCACCGCCACCACAGTAGGTCATCGCTGGCATTGCTCCGGTCACCGAAAAATGGCGGCACCGCTCCTGAATGACTCCCCTCTCTCGCCCGCATCCAACGCACCCATCATCCCGACTTCACACGTGCGGGACTGACCTAGTCAACCCCGGTCTGGTTCCCACCCTGCCCGCGTGGCAACTGAGGTGGCCCTAGGGCCCTCTGTCAGTGACTGTGGGTAGATACAGCAACGGTGCAAAAAGTTTATAGCTTTGGTTTAATATTTTCAGAAATTGAGTAAATATTGTAAATTCAATAACTAATTCATTTTAGATCAGAAAAATACAAATAATATATCAAATAGATCAGAAAAATGAGATCTATATCCTAGCAATAAAATCATGCATTGTTCAACAACTTCAGCTTCAAGTTTAATTAGAAGAACAAATGAACCCCCGAGGTGATTTCGAGGTTCCCCCTATTCTAGGGTTTGTACCCCTCGAACCCTGTTTAAAATGACCAAGCATGTTGTAGGGTTCATTTCAATTCATTTTAACTTGTCATATCATCATTCTTGATTGAGCATTGCATCGATGCCATGTGTTGATGATGTCTATGCACTTACATTCTTGTAGACAGTTGTTGGGCCTCCAAGTGTAGAGGTTTGTAGAACGGCAGCAAGTTCTCCCTTAAGTGGATCACCCAAGGTTTATCGAACTCAGGGAGGAAGTGGTCAAAGGTATCCCCTCTCAAGCAACCCTGCAATCAAGATACAAGAAGTCTCTTGTGTCCCCAACACACCCAATACACTTGTCAGGTGTATAGGTGCACTAGTTCGGCAAAGAGATAGTGAAATACAAGTGATATAAATAATTATAAGTTGTAACGGTGATAGAAAATAGCTTGATGGCATGGAAAAGACAAAAGTAAAACTGAAATAAAGATAGAAGCAAGCAAACATGTAATAGATCTAATAGCAAACAGGGTTTCAGTGCTTAGAAAAAAGGCCTAGGGATCATACTTTCACTAGTGAACACTCTCTCATAGAAATATCTTCTCTTTATGATACTACTCTTAACTACTCTCCGGTTGGACACTCTAATCGATGGTAGGGCTATAACAACACACCTCAAAGTTTGCTTTGCACATCTAGATAACCCCACACTGTCCCCTTGAGCACTAGATGGTTCAAACAAACACCACAATTTCATAAGGACACCCAACTCCAAATATAACTCATAACAAGTATTTGTAATCTCTAGCCTAAGTGCCACCATGGTGTGCACACTGTCAACTTCACACACATGGGGCGAGCAGAGATCTATTAAAGCACTTGAGTAGCAAGGTAGATCTATAGATTACAAGCTCATGATCACAATATGATCATGCATAGAGAGAGAGATGAACACATAGCTACCGGTAGAACCCTTAGCCTCGAGAGAGAACTACTCCCTCATCATCATGGGAATCAGTAGCGGTGATGGAGATGGTGGTGGAGATCGATGGAGATGGCTCCGGGGACACTTCCCCATCCCGACAGGGTGCCAGAGCAGAGACTTTCTGTCCCCCGAATCTCCCCTTCGGTGGCGGCGGCGCTGCGGAACTTTTCGTGGCTAGAGGCTTAAGCACTTAGGGTTTCTGTATTGGGAGGAATATATAGGCGAAGGGGCGAGGTCGGTGGCCAGCCAGGGGTGCCCACACCATGCCTTGGCGTGGCCTAGGGGGACCCACGCCTAGTCGTGGTTTGGCCACCCTGTGGCCCCCCTTCGTCTCTCCTTCTGGCTCCGTGAATCTTCCAGGAAAATAACAACTTTGGCTTTTGTCCGGTCCAATTCCGAGAATATTCATTTTCTGACTTTCTGGAACCAAAAACAGTAGAAAACAGGCAATTGGCATGGTGGCTCTTGTTAATAGGTTAGTCCAAGAAATCATATGAAAAGTACTCCAAAGTTGGAACAAAACATAAGAAAGTAGATAAAACCAAGCATGGAACATCAAAAATTATAGATACGTTTGCAACGTATCAGTTGATTGTTGCTTTACTTTCTGGTGTTTCTACTTCTTATCGGTAGACCTTGGGGTTGATGTGAGAAACGAGAACGAGTTCAAGATTAAAGACCGAGATCAACACCATCAAAGGTTATTGATGAACAAGTCCATCTGATGAACCCTGGAGATATATACTCGAGTATCAACAAGCAAAGGCAAGCCTAGCCCCACACATGATAAAATCCTATGCTTTCAAAGTATTTCATTCTGGCCATGTGCATACGATTCTAAAGTTTTCTATCGATAGATAGAGTAATCCTATCTGATGCATGTTTCTTTTATAACCTATACTCCCTAATCCACTTCTCCTAGCATAACTAGGGTTTCGCTTATCAACTTCACTAGGGCTATTAATGTATGTTATGCTTAGCCAAGCTAAGTTGTTACCACTGGTCCATCTGTTGATGAATCAAAGCTACGAATGAACCTAGTTGAACAGGACAACATGGTATGATCAAAGATGAATGCTAAATCTGCTAAGGCTTGTATGGTAGGCCACGAGGGTTGTGGTTTTTGTACTCCCATACTTGCCACCACTAGGATACGAGTTCTTGCCTTTAGACCAATACTGAGCGTGCAACCACATGGGGATTATGGGGACCCCCTTGACCCCAACTTGTCTAGTTTGATCCATGAGTCCGTAGTTTGAGATTTGGAGTTGGCATTTGCATATTTGGATGGGTTGAAGATGGTGCATCATATAGGACGTGGCCTGGTGAAGGGTGCACAACACTGAAAATGGATCCCGGTACACAGAGTCGTGGACCTCCTCGGAGTATGGCCAGCTGTCGTAGCAGGGAGCCCTTCTGGGTGACTCATGGATTTGGCAAATGCAAGGGAAAGGTTTTGGTCAACCACCCTCTATCAGCACACCAAGGAAGTGTGTCAAGTGGTATTAAGAATCGGTCGGCGCGTGTGGGTAAAGTTGTACAACCCTGCAAGGTTATATCTTTTTGAAAATCCATGTCCACGGTTATGGACGACTTGGGAACAGACGTGGGATCATAGCAAAGAATAACCTAATCGTAAAACTTGGCAAGTAAGTAAAGTGTTCTTAAGGATGCTTCCTTAGGGATCGAGGGGGTGATTCTAGTTGGTAGGTTCAGCTAATAAAGATCTGGTGGATATCAAAGATGATCAAAGCTAGTGATATCGCTTTCTCTTACCCCTTTTGAAATGATCTATTTAGTTGAGCTTCTACTCCTACCTCTTTTACAAAAAAAGTTAGCTTTATGCAAAATAACCCCACCAGCCATAAGTCTTGCGGAGTACACCCTGGACTCAGCCTTGCTTTGTTGATACTTTTGCTGTAGGTAAGTGTTACCATAAAAGACGAGTTCGTTATGACATCGACATCGACGAGTAGCTTGGGTCTATGGATTGGGACGTCAATGTTATGCTTCAGGCCTCTTAGGCCATTTGTTAAGTTTGCTATACTTAATAGCATAATTTGCCTTCCGTTGTTTAATGTTTCTAGTCAGTGACCTATTCTTGTAAAATTTTGGTTCTTTGCTCAGATACGAGCTCACTGTAATAACTTTTGTGTTGTAGGGTCACTGTAATGTTACCGATTCTCTCTATGTACGCTTCTGAGGTTTAGGTTAGGGTTATATCAGACAGAGGTCTGGGATTTGTCTAGCCTTAATCTTGGGGGGTGTCACGGGTTTTGTTATCAGAGAAGTACCGACTTTAGAAAAACCTTTCTACTAGTCGATGTTGAGTCTAGTGCTTATGAAAACTATTTTAAAGATAAAAAGTATTTGTGAAAACTCTAATATCCTTCTTTTTCTCCTTATCGAGATTCGCTCTAACTTTGGGTTATCTTACCTTACGTTGACTTTGAAAAGTTTTGATATCTTGTCTCATCTTTCAAAGATTAGGTGCCTTATAGGCATGTCATTTCTCAACCAGTTGATCTAGTGCTCAGTTTTCTAGAGTCAATGTGTGTGTGTTCTTTGTTTCCCTTTGTTTTGCTTTAGTTGAGAGATTCCTTTCCATCATGATCTCTCTATGTTACGGGCCCACAACTTTATGTTGATGGTTCCACGGTGATATGTTCTAGGCCTCGAAGTTTCCTTTCACCTCGTGTGCCTCCTTTTCATTTGTTTGGGACTTCAGAAGTTGTTTCCTCTCTTGGAAGCTACCTCTTGGTTACTACCATGTAGTACCCTATGTACTACTAAGATAGTAATTATTCATTTCTTGGGTTTTAACCCTTGGACTTGAACTAAAGATCCCTAAGTGTGCTGGATTCTAGTGTTGAGAATCTTGCACATGAAGCTAACCTTTAACCCAAGATCCATTTCGTTGATCCCTGTTGTTAATGTTCAATCATTACCTCAGGATGGCTAGTACCTTCTAGTACATCCTTCAAGCTTATGGTTATTGTCGCGATTAAATTACGACAAACTAAGGACTTCCCATACCACTAGCCATGGCAAATGTTCTTTAATGATACCAAATAGATCACGACAAGTGTATTTCTCGTGAGTCTCACTTCTATATTTGTGACTCTGCCACACCTCCCTTTCCTGCATTGGTCTCAGAAGATTGTTGACTTACGCATCCACATCTCGGGATTATATCCTGAGCATGTTCCTTTCCCCTTGTTGTTTCTGACCTTTGTCTATCAGTTGGTAGCCAAGTAGTAAATGTGCATTAGTGTTTTTGGATGCAAGATACTCTTATGGTCCGTCATGACAAACCATATCGGGATGTCAGGAGAAACAAACTCTAGTACCACGTCATATCTAGGAACATGTCAAAGTGTTGTAATCCGCAGATTAAGAAGCATTGAGTAGCTTCTGATCTGTTCTACCTTAAAGTATCACACTCTTATATACTAAGAGGTCCTGCTGAGTTCATGATTCTCTTAATGAAGTGATACTCTATGACACCCCGGGATCAGGGCTAGCCATATCACAGACCTCTGTCTGAAATAAGCCTAACCTAAATCTCGGAAGCATACAGAGAAAGAATCGGTAACATTATAGTAACCCTACGACTCAAAAGTTATTACAGCAAGCTCATAACTAAGCAGAGAACCAAAATACTACAAGCATAGGACACTGACCACAAACATCAAACAACGGAAGGCAAATTATGCTATTAAGTATAGCAAACTTAACAAATGACCTAAGAGGCCTAAAGCATAATGATGACGTCCCATTCCATAGATTCCAGGCTGCCGACCGGGAACCCCAAGCTACTCGTCGATGTCGATGTCGTACAGAACTCATCTCTTATGGTAACACTTACCTGCTGCAAAAGTATCAACGAAGCAAGGGTGAGTACAGGGTGTACTCCGCAAGACTTATGGCTGGTGGAGTTATTTTGCATAAAGCTATCCTTGTTTGTAAAACAAGAGGGAGAAGAAGAAGCTCGACTAAATAGATCATTTTAAAAGGGGATAAGAAAGCGATATCTCTAACTTGATCATCTCTTGATATCCACCGAAACATCATCAGCTGAACCTACCATCTAGAATCACCCCCTCAAACCCTGAGGAAGCATCCTTACCTTACTTGCCAAGTTTTACGATTAGGTTATTCTTCCCTATGATCCCACATCTATTCCCAAGTTGTCCATAACCGTGGACATGGCTTTTAGAAAAGATTTAACCCTGCAGGGGTGTACAACTTTACCCACACGCGCCGACCGACTCTTAGCGTCACTTGACACACTTCCTTCGTGTGCTGACAAAGGGTGGTCGACCAAAACCTTTCCCTTGCTTGTGCCTAGTCCATGAGTCACCCAGAAGGGCTCCCTGCTGTGGCAGCTGGCCATACTCTGAGGAGGTCTGTAACACCCTCAAATCGGCCCTATGCAAGTTTTCGCGCTTCCCGCCAAACCCGCATAGAAACGATTCAAGGACGCCCACCAGGCACTTTTGTGCGGGTGGAAAACGAAGTAATACCATTACACAACAGTCCTCGATGGGACCCACAGAACATATATATATACAGCACGACTCCAAGAGTCAAGAATATAGATATATAGTACAAAGATCCAAATCACCTTGAAAACGATACAACATCCGAGTACGGATAAGATGCAAATGGGGCTAAGGGCCCTGAGGAATAATCAATGGCGTCCATAACCCTACCCAGGCCAAGCCGGAAGGGTAACCCTGCTAACGAAGTCGATCTCAAACCTGCTAAAACAAAAGGGGTGCCGACAAAGGGCAAAGGAAAAAGAGGAGCATCAGTACTGAGGCCAGTACGGTGATGCTAGAATTTGGCGGCTCTCGCCTACATAGGTATGGTGGACTGAGGCGGCAGCGCAGCATGCACTAAACAACCTATAGAGACACGATACAACTGGCGGCTATTAGAGAGGGGTAAGAAAGACCTATTCGGATCCAACCTGAGACTAACACTAAACATACCCATCCTGGTATTTCCCCCTCGAGACCAAACGAGGAAGTCAGACCGAGGAACTCACACGGTTGGCAATTTTACTCATTCCGTTATAGTTGCAGCACTTACTAAACAGATATAGATAGCATGAGTCGTTCTAAAGCATAAGTAGTGGGCTGTTTTAATTACCATTCCGTTGTAGTTGGAACATTTACTAGTTAGATATAATTGTCCTGAAGAATCCCAAAACCCAACAGTTGTTGGCACTTTTATCACATTCCATTGGAGTTGCAATACTATCTAGGCAGGTATAGCAGGACACCATACACCCCAGTTCCACCAGTTGTTGGCACTTTTATTATCCATTCCATTGTAGTGAAGCTGATTACTAGTCACATATTAAGTCAAATTTATAGCACTACTTTAGTTATGCTTGTCTATGATCGAGATACTATGATCCAAGTCATCCATAACCGCAGACACGGCTTTTAGAAAGATTTACCCTGCAGGGGTGCACAAATAGCAACACACACACGATCAACCTCGGAAAAACCAAATCAAAACCCAACGAGGCTTTCATGACAAACCAATCACAGGATTCATAAAATATTTCAGGGGGCCACCCCACTAAGCTACCCGCAACAAAGTTGGCCGGCTCCGGAACGGACCCAGGGTTTGCGAGAACGGCTGTAAACGACTGGGAACCCAAAAGTGTGACTGGGCTTGTCGATACCGTGAAATCGTGCCGCGATCCAAAACAGTACAGGTGCTCCACGCACAATCGTAAATAAAGCAGTAAATCATGGCATAAGTATAGGATAGTAAATAAAACCCCAAACTAGTTTGTGGCCCCAAGAAATAAGAAATGAATCAAGCTTTGGCTAAGGGGGATTCATAGACTCTCCCGGATGTGGATAGTGCGAATAGTCAAGAAACAAGTATCAAGTACTCGGGGCCTATGGGACACAAGTGGACATGAAAACCAGATAGCATATATTGCCCACCGGTGCCTCTTTCATTAGTTATCCCAACAATTTCATATTTGTATTTGAAGTCATGATCAACTCCATCGTAAAGCATCTCCACCATTAAGCATAAGCCAACCTTCTGTCAACGGTGGAACAACAACGACGCGAACCAGCACATGAGCAAGCGACTACGACTCGCAAGACTGACTATCTATCAAACAACAATAAATAGGATGTGTCCAAGGCAATATAAAGGCTGCAAGGGATATATCTCGTACGGAACACTAAAGCATCGCGACACGGATAGCAATAGATCAACAGGAGGAAATAAAGACTATAAATGCAAAATAGGTAGAAAGGGGGAGAATGCTCGCCTGGGAAACACTGCCGAAGGATCATATCCGGAGAACTTGTCGATACTCGCATCAACTCATCGGCCTAATCCGCGAAGAAGCAAACACTAGAAGAAACACCGGATGCAATATTTAATACTAGGGTAGAAGATCCGGCCTGATTATGATATGATGCAGATGCGGTGCAATTAATCAGTATTAAGCGGAACCGGGGTCCCGACAATTAAATTTAATGTTCGAGTTGTTTAGACACCCCGCAATTTAAATGTTGTATTAACAAGGCAAAACATGGCATCGGTTCGCTACATAAATTTAAATGGAGTCCGGAATAAGACAAAGATATCCCGCATAAACACTCCATATTTAATTATGAGGTGAATCGTCATAATGCCCCCAAACCACATGATGAGATGTATGCAAGCATGAACAATTTAATTATGCAACAAGATAGATGTCATTTATAAAAATAGGGGCTCGAATAGGGGATCACATTAGGGGCAAAGGTCTTTGTTTCGGAGGGGTTCGGTCTTTGGCTCCAGAAACGGTGTCTTGTCGTTCGTGAGGTAGATCTTGTCGAGATGTAAATGGGTCGCGTGGTCTTCGGACAATCAACATTGCCTCACTCCAACACATACCATCGTCACCACACCCTCAGCAGGATTGCACATACTATTCACCACGTCTCCTTGTCGAGAACAAAAGGACTGGGATCAATTCAAAGCAACTCAAGTAGGCATAGTGGACACAGATTTGGGGGTTGAACCATACCCACCGACAGGGATCCAAGAGGCAACACGACGTGAACTCAGAGACGCGAGCAGCGGACGGCAGCATCGCAAGGAGGCGCGAGCTCCAGAACAACTAGGACAGAGCTCGAGCGGGGACGGCGGAGCACATGTAGCAAGGAGCCTATGCGGGGGAGCACGAGCAGCGTCCAACGGTGCTGCAGGAAGAAGGCCGAGGGGATGGGCGGCATAGGCCAGAAAGGAGGTGGCCGCAGCGGCGGTTGACTGGCCGGAGCAGGGGCTCGCGATGGGGGGAACAGGCTGGTTCAGGCGACAAGGAGCCCGTAAGCAGCGGTGACCATTGACTAGGGCATGCGGGGCCAGGCTCCGGGCAGCGCTGGACGCTGAGAGGGCCGACGGTGCTAGCGGCAGACGGCCTCGGTGAGGGAACCGCGCGGTGGCTCGGTGAGCAGAGGAGAGGGGCGGCGCTCAACACGGGCGGATACAAGGGAGCGCCAGCGTCGCGGCGGGGATGCGAGGAGGTGGGGAGCAGCGGAACTCCGACGAGGCACGGCCAGGAACTGAGCGAGCAGCGGCGGTTGCTGCGGAAGTTCCACAGAGGCGAGGCGAGGAAGGCGTCGATCGAGAGGAGGAGGGAGCGGAGGTTGGTGGCGAGCGAGAGAGGGTCACGCGCGACGAGCGGATCATGGTGGGCCAGGGCGGAAATGACAAGGGGGAAGCGGGGATCGTGAGGAGCGGCGAGCGGGGCATGACGGTAGCGTGGGAGTGGGGCCAGGTCGGGGAGGACGGGGTGAGGGAGCGATGTGGTTGGGTTGTTGACCGCTCGGGCGCGTCGGTGCACTACAGGGTTGCATTGTCGCCGCTACAGGCATGACTTTGCGTGGTTGGTGGCGGCGGCTGGGAGGTTAGGTGTAGATAGGGTTAGGGTTTGCTAGTTTGGGGTTTGTGTCTAGATTAGTCGGGCTAGGTAGCAGGGGGTTGGGGGTTTTAGGCTTAGCTGGTTTTTGTCTAGCTAGGGTTAGGGTCTTGTGAGACTAGGGTTTGGAGGTGGCCGGCCGGGCTTTCGGGCCTGGCGGGCTGCCTCCTAAAAACAACTTAAGAATTTTATTTATTTAAAACAGGGCTTTTGTAACTCGTTTTTAGACAAAACAAAATATTCCGGACAAGCCTGGTGTTTTTGATTTGAATTAAAGAAGGGGTATTTAGAAAACAAAAATAGACTTTTCGAAAATAGTTTTAGACAAAACCATGCATGATGATGACGATGCTCCAATGCAATGTGGCATGATGGCATGAGCATGCAGTCATGATGATGCAATGCACAAAAACACAGCGATTTTCTAGTAGTGGTTTTTGCGGGGCGCTACAAGGTCCTCCACTCTATGTATCGGGGTCCAGTTTCAGTGCCGTGCACCCTTCACCCGGGCACGTCCTATATGATGCACCATCTTTAACCCATCCAAATATGTAGATGCCAAATCCAAATCTCATACTACGGACTCATGGATCAGACTAGACAAGTTGGGGTCAAGGGGTTTCCTAGGCCCCGTGTGGCTGTACGCTCGTCTTGGTTCAAGAGGCAAGAACCTCGGGTCCTAAGGGTGGCATGTAGGGAACTGCAAAAACCACAACCCTCGTGGCCTTCCATACAAGCCTTAGCATGTTTAACATTCATCTCTGATCATACCACGTCATCATGTCCAACTAGGTTCATTCGTAGATCTGATTCATCAACTGGATGGACCAGCGGTAATAGCTAAGCATGGCTAAGCGCAACAGGTATAAATAGCTCTAGCGAAGCTCACAAAGCCAATCCCTAGTTATGCTAGGAGCAGTGGATCAGGGAATATAGGCTACAAAGGTAACATGCATCAGATAGGATTACTCAATCTATCAAGGATGACTTTAGAATCGTATGCACATGGCAAGAATGAAATACTTTGAAAGCATAGGATTTTATCATCTGTGGGGCTACGCTTGCCTTTGCCCGTTGATACTCAGATATAGATCTTCAGGATCATCAGCTTGACTTGTTTGTCGATAACCTTCAATGGTGTTAATCTCGATATCGTATTCTACCAGGAAGGGACAAACACCAGAAAAGAAGGAAGAAACAATCAACACATGGCATCGATGCAATGCTCAAGCAAGGATGATGATATGACAAGTTAAATTGCATTGGAATGTAACCCTAAGGAATTCTTAGCAATTTAAGGAGGGTCTGAGGGGGAACCTTGAAATCACCTACGGGGCTCAGTTAGTTATTATAATTAAACTTGCCATATAAGTTTCTTACCAATGCATGAGTATGCGTCTATTTTGTAGATCTCATTTTTCTGAACATTTTGATATATTATACATGTTTTTCTGATTTAAAATGAATTAGGTATGAATAGTCTAGTGTTTATTCAATTTCTGGAATTATTTAAACCATTTCTAAAAATATTAAACAACGCAGAAACTTTTTACGCTAGGGCGATCCTAGCCGCTACAGCTGACAGATGGGGCCCGACGCCACCTCAGCATCCACGTGTGTGGGGTGGGACCCGGCGTGGTTTGACCGTGCTGACCCGCGTGCTGCTGATGTCATGCTGACATCAGCATGACGCCGGCATGGCGTTGAGCTGTAGATCGTCGACGGAATTGGCGGCTGGGGGGCTTGCGGGATGGCGCGGAGACATGGGTTCGACGCAGCGCGACGAGGGGAGCCAAAATAGGGCGGCGCCGTTGGGTATTGGCAACCGGAGGAGCTACGGTGACCATGTCCATGACGGAGGGCGGCGGTGCATGGTGCAGGCACAACAGAAGATGCAGGGGAGATGGTGGGGTGGTTCGGGAGGACGGTAAGCTTACCGTGATGCCGTTTGTGCAGACAGCGAGGCCGGAGGAGATCAGGAGGCGCCGGAATTAGCGTCAGAGAGCGGCGGCCAGTGTTGGGGTGCTGAGGACAGTGGCCTCGATTCGAAGCATCCGCGACCGATTCCATGTGCGAGGAGGGTCAGGGTGACGAGGCGGTGTCGTGAGTTTGCTCGACGAGGCTCGGAAGGACGCGGAGCAGCGGGGCTCGCCGGCGACTTAGGTAGCTAGGGCTTCGGTCTCACGCAAAATGGAAGAGGGAGGTCAGGAAAAAGAGTGAGGGGATAGGGACGAAAGAGAGGGTCGGGCGGGTCCTTATCCATCTCCTGGAGCTCAACAGCGCCGGGAATCACGACGGGGAGATCGATGGCGACGCCGGCGATAGAGAGGAGCTTGGCGTCGGGAGAAAGACGACGAGGGGAGGTGGTGAAGCGATACAGGCCGGTACTGGGCCACTCTTGGGCTGGCTGCAGGCTGGCTGGGCCAATGGTGGGTTGCAGGAAAGGTACAGAGGGAGGGAAAAGAAGCTGGGCTACGGCCTGGTTGATCTCTGCCTCTATTTTTTTCCACAAAACCCTTTTTCTTTTTATGTTCTTCTACTTTCTATTTGTATTTTGAATTTGAAACCTGTTTTGGATATTTCTAGAATACCAGAGGCTTTGTAAATTTATCGAAAATAACGTAGGGGCCCTTATAATCCATTTGGGCTCCAATAATTTTGGTAGTTTTCGAAATACCAAACCCTTTTGAATATATTTCAAAGAGGGAGGGAAGATTAGGGTTTAGGGTTTTGTCTATTTCTTGCATGTATTTTAGAATATGATGCTCATGCTATGCACACTCAAACCCTAATTACTATTTAATAAAACTAGGGGTGTTACAATTCTACCCCCCTTAACAGAATCTCGCCCCGAGATTCCTAGGTAGGAAGATAGAAGGAACAGGGTTACACTAAACTTCGATAATCTTCCTGACGAGGTTGATCCATGCCACCATCATTGAATGAATTAAACGCTTCATTTTCTTTGAGGTAGCTACACAGACTAAGGAGGAGAGGGAAGGACATAGAACCACAATAGAGTATCTCATGGTCAACTCGTGGATAGATGTTTCTTCACATCTCTAGAGCCAATGAGCATGAAACACGTCAAGGTAACGGAGGAAACAAAAGGAGAATGTTTTCAAGTTGTTAGATAACTGGTCTTAATAAGGATTGAGACCATGGAGCTTTAGAAGAGTTTAAACTTCTGAAAAGGAGAGCATACAACGAAAAGAACACGACCACAGACTTTGAAAGGGGAACCTCTACTAAACAACTTAGGTGGAGCTTCCAAGGTACAGAGATACGGATAACCAAGTTGTTGAACTACTTTTGATACAGAAGGATCACTCTTTCGTTCAACAGAAGGTTCAGACAGAAGGATTGGTTTGGTGGAGAGGACTCGTAAGAGTCACAAAGAACATGTAATAAGAGAAACTTTTTGGTTATCAAAATCATAGTCACTCTCTGAACATGTTAGGGAAACCAAAGGAAACTATTTATTCATCTAGGTATATCAAAATCTTTTTCCGAAGATCATGATATCACTTTACACCACTACGATGAATATATAAGAAGATTCCAGATGACATGAGGAAAAAGAAACTTCATTATCAAACTTCATTTACTTGGCACAACAAAATGCTTGCCAACATAAAGGAGTCTGGAAGGTCGACCGAGAGACATTTAGAAACTCTACTTTAAATGTTCTCCTTGATGTTTGAGAAAGCAGACACCAAGTAAAGGTCAGACTTCGGTACAAAGGAAATCATAAGAACAAATCCTATAACAAGTCATAGAAGATGTCTCATGAGGAGTGGTTTTCATTGCTGATTTTAGAGAATGTGACAAGAGGTCTTCCGACTGATTGTGTCAACCACTACATCAATCTTGCCAAGTTTACAAAGAGACCTATGTCAACAACCTTGAAGAACACCAACCATCGTTGCTGCTTGAGATTCAGCTCTGGTTAGGTGGAATGGTAATTCAGACTCAGCATATCCGAATAGAAAACTTGCAACATTTACCACAAAGGTAAAGTTACTAGATTCTCAAGACATCGACTACATTGTAAAGCTCCAAAAGAGTGAGCTAGGTTGCGAAACCCATGCATTAGCAAGTTACCAAAAGATAATTACCCCTACATGATTTGATTATAATGAAACACAAATGCATCCTTATTGTTGGGAAACATTTAGGAGGACACTGAAGTTTGTAGAACTTCTTCTCTTTCATGACAAATCAGTCAGTGGCTTAGCATGCTCGGAGGATGCTCCCAAGATGGAAAGGTATCAACCTACCATATCAAGAATACTTCGCACATGATTGACTGACTTGAAATGATTCCTAAGGAAACAAAGATAACTCTTCTCAAATCCACGGCGACATCTTTCAACTTTTGAACGTGAACCAGAGAAGGTCACTTCTAACATCCAGAACACATCCTTCGAGATAACATGAAGACAGTTCTCAAAAGTTTCCAACATTAGTGTCAATTGTTCCACATGAATCCAATCTAGCATGGGTTAGATAAGGATATCCTCGATGGGCTCAGCGACAAACGTATCAAGACACTCCAAGAAGATGGACTCATATACTATACGAACCTAACATAGATATTGGTCAGGCCAAAGAACATGAAGATGTACCCAGGTGAAACATCACGAATAGATACACCATCATGATAGTTCTTAGGACTGAGTTTGATTTAACAATAACCCAAATCAAATCAAAGGCAGGGGAAGATAACATATCCATGAAGGAAATACTATCTTTCTTTAGCACGAACAAAACTAGACATCCCTTTAAGATGACCTAGCTCGGATAGAACTTTTTTTTACAACTTTCCAAGTTGTTGTTTAAGCTCAACCAACTAGTTCAGGGGTATCCAGTACGGATCCTTGGAGAAAGGAGCAGTTTAGAGAACTTGCTTGTTCAAGAACTTGACAACACGGTCATATGGCAACATGGAGATACTTCTATAAAGACATCCAGAATATCACGGACCACCGATATGTCACTTTTTTCGAGAGGGAACTTGCTTAGTAAGGCAAGGAGACATAGTCTTAGAGCTTTGGCACAAGCCTAACTCTTTGACCGAGAAGAGTGTACCTGAATAGTGGACTTGGTAGCACAATCATCCTTTGCTTAGTGATAGGCTAACCATCATGCTAAGAATGACACAAATGTCCTTGTTGAGGTCCAAAGCAATAATGATTGCTAAGAATCTCAGATGGCCACATTGTTACGCACACGCATCATCCACGAGCACGAAAGATCAAAGGAAGGGTGGGTAAGTATGTGTAAGAGCATCACTTCATTAAGGGATCATGAAACTCAACATGACCTCTTGGTATAAAGGAGTGTGATTCTTCGAGGTAGAACAAAACTAAAGCTAATCATTGCTTCTTGACCTGCGGATTACAACACTTTAAATTGGTCCTAGATATGACAAGGTACTGGAGTTTGTTTCTCCTGACATCCCGAAATGGTTTGTATTGATGGACCACAAAAGTATCTTGCATTAGAAGACACCTATGCACATTTACTACTTGGCTACCAACTAGTAGACAAAGGTCGGAAACAACAAGGGGAAAAGGAACATGCTCAGGATGTAATACCTAGATGTGGATGCATAAGTCAACAATCTTCTGAAGACCGATGCTGAAAAGGGAAGGTGTGGCAAAGTCACGATTATAGAAGTGAGACGCACAAGGAGGTATTTTGTCGTGATCTAATTGGTTCCATTAAAGAACATCTACCATAACATGTGGTAGGGGAAGTCCTTCGGTTGTCGTAATTTAATCACAACAATAACCACACGCTTGAAGGTTGTACTATAAGCTACTAGCCATCCTGAGGTAATGTTAAATCATTAACAACAGGGATCAAAGGACTGGATCTTGTGTTAAAGGTCAGCTTCATGTACAACATTCTCAACACCAGAATCCAGCACAATCAGGGATCTTCAGTCCATGTCCAAGGGTTAAAACCCAAGAAAAGAGTAACTACTATCTTAGTAGCACATACGGTACTACAATATGGTAATCATGAGGTAGCTTCCAAGGGAAGAAATGACTTCTGAAGCACCCAAACACACGAAAAGGAGGCACACGAGGCAAAAGGAAACTTCAAGGCCTAGAACAGATCACTATGGAACCATCAACATGATGTTGTGGGACCAAAAGATAGATAGATCATGATGGAAAGGAATCTCTCCATTGATGCAGAGTAAAGGGAAACAAGGAACACACACAACTAACTCTAGAGTACCCAGCACTAGGTCAACTGGCTGAGAAACGACATGCCCCAAAGGCAGCTAAGTTTTGAAAGACTAGAAGAGATAGCAAAACTTTTCAAAGTCAACACAAGGTAAGATGACCCAGAGTTAGAGCGAAACTGGATAAGGAGAAAAAGAAGCATACTAGAGTTTTCACAAATACTTTTCATCTTCGAAATAATTTTTCACAAACACTAGACTCAAGATCGACCAGTAGAAAGGTTTTCCTATAGTCGGTACTGCTCTGATACCAAAACCTATGACACCCCGGGATCAGGGCTACACAAATCATAGACCTCTGTCTGAAATAAGCCTAACCGAAAACTCGGAAGCATACAGAGAAAGAATCGGTAACATTACAGTGACCCTACGACTCAAAAGTTATTACAGCAAGCTCATAACTGATCAGAGAACCAAAAGATTACAAGCAGAGGTCACTGACCACAAACATCAAACAACGGAAGGCAAACTATGTTATTAAGTATAGCAAACTTAACAAATGACCTAATAGGCCTGAAGCATAATGATGACGTCCCATTCCATAGATTCCAGGCTATCGACTGGGAACCCCAAGCTACTCGTTGATTTCGATGTCATACAGAACTCATCTCTTATGGTAACACTTACTTGCTGCAAAAGTATCAACGAAGCAAGGGTGAGTACAGGATGTACTCCACAAGACTTATGGCAGGTGGAGTTATTTTGCATAAAGCTATCTTTGTTTGTAAAACAAGAGGGAGAAGAATAAGCTCGACTAAAAAGATCAGTTTAAAAGGGGATAAGAAAGCGATATTTCTAACTTGATCATCTCTTGATATCCACCGAAACATCATCAGCTGAACCTACCATCTAGAATCACCCCTCAATCCCTGAGGAAGCATCCTTAAGCACACTTTACCTTACTTGCCAAGTTTTATGATTAGGTTATTCTTCTCTATGATCCCACGTTTGTTCCCAAGTAGTCCATAACCGTGGACACGGCTTTTCGAAAAGATTTAACCCTGCAGGGGTGTACAACTTTACCCACACGCGCCGACCGACTCTTAGCGTCACTTGACACACTTCCTTGGTGTGCTGACAGAGGGTGGTCGACCAAAACCTTTCCCTTGCTTTTGCCTAATCCATGAGTCACCCAGAAGGGCTCCCTACTGCGGCAGTTGGCCATACTCCGAGGAGGTCCTCGACTCTATGTACCGGGATCCAGTTTTAGTGTCATGCACCCTTCACCTGGCCACGTCCTATATGATGCACCATCTTCAACCCATCCAAATATGCAGATGCCAAATCCAAATCTCAAACTACGGACTCATGGATCAGACTAGACAAGTTGGGGTCAAGGGGTTTCCTAGGCCCCGTGTGGCTGTACGCTCGTCTTGGTGCAAGAGGCAAGAACCTCGGGTCCTAAGGGTAGTAAGTAGGGAACTGCAAAAACCAAAACCCTCATGGCCTTCCATAAAATCCTTAGCATATTTAACATGCATCTCTGAGCATACCACGTCATCATGTCCAACTAGGTTCATTCGTAGCTCTGCTTCATCAACCAGATGGACCAGCGTTAATAGCTAAGCATGGCTAAGCACAACAGGTATAAATAGCTCTAGCGAAACTCACAAAGCCAATCCCTAGTTATGCTAGGAGCACTGGATCAGGGAATATAGGCTACAAAGGTAACATGCATCAGATAGGATTACTCTATCTATCGAAGAATGACTTTAGAATCGTATGCACATGGCAAGAATGAAATACTTTGAAAGCATAGGATTTTATCATGTGTGGGGCTACGCTTGCCTTTGCCCGTTGATACTCAGATATTGATCTTCAGGATCATCAGCTTGACTTGTTCGTCGATAACCTTCAATGGTGTTAATCTCGAGCTTCGATCTTGATCTCGATATCGTATTCTACCGGGAAGAGACAAACACCAGAAAAGAAGGAAGAAACAATCAATACATGGCATCGATGCAATGCTCAAGCAAGGATGATGATATGACAAGTTAAATTGCATTGGAATGTAACCCTAAGGAATGCTTAGCAATTTAAGCGGGGTCCGAGGGTTGCAAACCCTAGAACAGGGGGAACCTCGGAATCACCTACAGGGTTCAGTTAGTTCTTCTAATTAAACTTTCCATATAAGTTGCTTACCAATGCATGAGTATGAGTCTATTGTGTAGATCTCATTTTTCTAAACATTTTTATATATTATACATATTTTTCTGATTTTAAATGAATTAGGTATGAATATTCTAGTGTTTATTCAATTTCTCGAATCATTTATACCATTGCTGAAAATGTTAAACAACCCAGGAACATTTTACACCGGGGCGATCCTAGCCGCTACAGCTGACAGATGGGCCCCGACGCCACCTCAGCATCCACGTGTGTGGGGTGGGACCCGGCGTGGTTTGACCGTGCTGACCCGCGTGTTGATGACGTCATGCTGACATCAGCATGACGCCGACACGGTGTTGAGCTGCAGATCGTCGATGGAATTGGCGGCTGGGGGGCTTGTAGGACGGCGTGGAGACGTGGGTTCGACACAGCGCGACGAGAGGAGCCAAAATAGGGCGGCACCACTGGGTATTTCCAACTGGAGGAGCTCCGGTGACCATGTCCACGATGGAGGGCGGCGATGCATGGTGCAGGCACAACAGAGGACGCGGGGGAGATGGTGGGGTGGTTTGGGATGACGGTAAGTTCACCGTGATGCCCTTAGTGCAGATGGCGAGGCCGAAGGAGGTCGGGAGGCGCCGGAATTAGCGTCGGAGAGTGGCGGCCAGTGTTGGGGTGCTAAGGACAGTGGCCTCGATTCAGAGCGTCTGTGTCCGATTCCATGTGCCAGGAGGGTCGAGGCGACGAGGCGGTGTCGTGAGCTTGCTCGACGAGGCTTGAAAGGATGCGGAGCAGCGGGGCTCACCGGCGACTGAGGCAGCTAGGGCTTCGGCCTCACGTAAATGGAAGAGGGAGGTTAGGAAAAAGAGAGTGACGGGATAGGGTCGAAAGAGAGGTTCAGGTGGGTCCTTATCCATCTCCTAGAGCTCAGCGGCGGCGGGAATCATGACGAGGAGATCAACGGCAACACAGGCGATAGAGAAGAGCTTGACGTCGGGAGGAAGACGACGAGGGGAGGTGGTGAAGCGGTACGGGTCGATACTGGGCCACGCTTGGGCTGGCTGTGGGCTGGTTGGGCCACTGGTGGGCTGCAGGAAAGGTTGAGAGGGAGGGAAAATAAGCTGGGCTACGGCCTGGTTGATCTCTGCCTCTGTTTTTTCCAAAAAACCCTTTTTCTTTTTATGTTCTTCTACTTTATCTTTGTATTTTGAATTTCAAAACTGTTTTGGATATTTCTAGAATACCAGAGGCTTTGTAAATTTATCAAAAATAATGTAGGGGCCCTTATAATCCATTTCGGCTCTAATAATTTTGGTAGTTTTCGAAATACCAAACCCTTTTGAATATATTTCAAAGAGGGAGGGAAGATTAGGGTTTAGGGTTTTGTCTATTTCTTACATGTATTTTAGAATATGATGCTCATGCTATGCACACTCAAACCCTAATTACTATTTAATAAAACTAGGGGTGTTACATACTCTTATACATCTTTACCCACCCTTCCTCCAAGCTTTCGTGCTCGTGAATGATGTGTGTGCGTAACAATGTGGACATCTGAGATTCTTAGCTATTCTTATTGCTTTGAACTCAAAGGACGTTTATGTCATTCTTAATGTGATGGTTAACCTTATCACTAAGAGAAGTTTGACTGTGTTGCCATTTCTGTTATTCTGGAACACCCTGCTCGGTCAAAGAGTTAGGCTCGTGCCGAAGCTTTGAGACTATGTCTTCATGCCTTGCCAAGCAAGATTCCTCTCGAACTAAGTGACATATCGGTGGTTCGTAATATTCTAGATGTCTAATAGAAGTATTGCCATGTTTCCACATGAACGTGTTGCCAAGTTCTTGAGCAAGCAAGTTCTCTGAACTGGTCCTTCTCCAAGGATTCACACTGCATACCCTTGAACTAGCTGGTTGAGCATAAATAACAATTTGGAGAGTTGTAAGACAAAAGTTCGATCAGACTTGTTCCTCCTAAAGGGATGTCTAGTTTTGTTCGCGCTCAAGAAAGATAGTGTTTCCTTCGTGGAAATGTTATTCTCCCCACCTTTGATTTGATACGGGCTATCATCAAATCAAACTCAGTCCCAAGGACTATCCTGATGATGTATTTACTCGTAATGTTTCACATGGGTACATCTTCATCTTCTTTGGTGTGACAAATATCTATGTCATGTTCATATAGTATATGAGTCCATCTTCATGGAGTGTCTCGATAAGTTTGTTATTGAGCCCATCGATGACATCCTTATCTTCTCCATGCTAGATTAGATTCATATTGAACCGTTGGCATTAATGTTGGAAACTTTGGAGAACCGTCTTCGTGTTATCTCAAAGCATGTGTTCTAGATGTTAGAAGTGACCATATCTTATTCACGCGCAATTGCTGAAAGATGTTGCAGTGGATTAGAGTAGAGTTATTTTCATCTCCCCAAGAATCATTTCAAGTTACTCAAGCACATGCAAAGTATTCTTGATATGGTAGGTTGATACCTCCACATTTTGAGAACATTCTTTGAGCACTCTAAGCCACTGATGATTTGTCATGGAAGGGAAGAAGTTCTTAAAAACATCAGTATCCTCTTAAATGCTTCCCAGCAAGGATTTATTTGTGTTTCGTTGCAATCAATTCATGTAGGTGCAATTATCCCTTGGTAATTTGCTAATGCGTGGGTTCTGCAACCTAGATCATTTTCTTGGAGCTTGACCATGTAATTCATGCCTTGAGAATCTAGTAACTTTACCATTGTGGTAAATGTTGCAAATTTTCTATTCGGATATGCTGAGTCTAAAGTACCATTCCACCTAACCAGAGTTGAATCTCAAGAAGAAATGATGGTTAGTGTTCATCAAGGTTTTGACATCGATCTCTTTGTAAACCTGAAAAAAATTAATGTAATGGTTGACACAATTATCCGGAAGATCTCTTATCACATTCTCTTGAATCAGCAATAACAACCACTCTTCATGACGCTTCTTCTATGTTTTTTTTAGAAGTGGCGCCCATGGTTTCTTTTGTATCAAAAGTCTGACCTTTATTTGATGTCCGCTTTCTCGAACATCAAGGAAAACATTTAAAGAAGTGTTTCTAAATGTCTCTTGGTCGATCATCTAGACCCGTTTACGTTGGCAAGCATCTTGTTTTGCCAAGTAACTGAAGTCTGAGAATGAAGTTTCTTTTTCCTCGTGTTATCAGGAATCTTCTTATATATTCATCTTAGTGGTGAAAAGTGATATCACGATCTTTGGCAAAGATTTTGATAGACCTGGATGAATACAAGGTTTTCTTTGGTTCCTCTAACATGTTCAAAGAGCGAATATGGTTTTGAAAAAAATAGTTCCTCTTGTTACATGTTCCTTGTGACTCTTATGAGTCCTTGCCACAAAAACAACCTTTCCGTTTTGACCTTCTATTGAACAAAGAGTGATCCTTTTGTATCAAGAAGTAGTTCAATAGCTTGATTATCCATATATCTGCACCTTGGAAGCTCTATTTAAGCCGTTACTAGAGGTTCATCTCTCGAAGTCTGTGGTCATGTTTTTCCTGTTGTATGCTCTCCTTTTCAGAAGCTTAAACTCTTCTAAAGTTCCATGGTCTCAATTCTTATGAAGACCAGCTACCTAACAACTTGAAACCTTCTCCTTTTGTTTCCTCCTTTACCTTGATGTTTTTCATGCTCATTAGCTCCTGGGATGTTATGAAACATCTATCCATGAGTTGACCATGAGATACTTTGTTCGTGGTTTTGTGTTTTCCCCTTTCCTCTTTAGTGTGTGCAGCTACCTCAAAGAAATGAAGCGTTTCATCCATTCAATAATGGTGGCATGGATTGACCTCTTCAAGAAGATTGTCCAAGTTTGGTGTAACCCTGTTCCTTCTATCTTCCTACCTAGGAATCTCGGGACGAGATTCTGTTAAGGGGGATAGAACTATAACACCCCTAGTTCTAGTAGTTGTTAATTAGGGCTTGTTTGTGCATCATAAGCATTGCATGTATTCTTTTAACTGAAGAAATTTTGCATAAAAGGAAAAGAAAGTAAAAACCCTAAACCCTAGTGCTCCCCCTCTCTATTTGAAATGTATTCAAAAGTGTTTTGTACATTAAAAACTACCAAAATTATTGGAGCCCAAATGGATTATAAGGGCCCATGCAGTATTTTACTATGTTTACAAAAGTTCTTGTATTTTGGAAGTGCTCAAAATAGTTTTGAAATTCAAATACAAAAGGGAAAAACAGAATTTGGTAAACGAAAAGGATATGTCCCTCACTCTTGGGCTCTCTCTGTCCGTAGCCCACCTCCTCTCACCCTTCTAACCGCTGCACCACGCAGCCACTAGCAGCCTGCCTGCCTTGCTTTGTCGCGGCCTAGCTTCGGCCCAAGTGCAGCCCATCCAGGCCCACTCGCAGCCCAACCTCAGCCTGATAACCCTTTGTCCTTTACCGTCGTTGTCTACCGAGCTGGCCAAGCAGCTCTGTGTCACCGCGGATGCCGTTCGCTGCGCCAGGTTCACCGCGATGCCCGTCGCTGCCCTGGAGAAGGAGATAAGACCCGCGCCGACGCCCCTGCCGTCCTCATCCACTCCTGCTCTCCCTAGCGACCTCCCTCTCTCATTCCTCTCGCTGGCTGAAACCCTAGCGTCACAGGTGCCGCTAGTCGCCGCTGTCCCGTGCATCCCCTTGTCCATCCGACAATGCCAGGAGCTCCGCCTCGTCACTCTGGCCATCTTCCCAGAAGGAATCGATCCCGCGCGCTGTGAATCGAAGCCATGGTCTTTAACTTCTCCAACGTTGTTCACCATCGTAGCTGCGTCTTCCGACTTCCTCCGGCCTCGCCGACCATCCCTGCGCCCTTGTGGTGAGCCACTCGTCCTCCTAGTGCCCTCAGTGCTCCCTCTAGCTTTCCATATCGTGCCCACACCGTTCACTGTCCACCGCCACCGCAGTAGGTCGTCGCTGGTGTCGCTCCGGTAACCCAAAAATGGTGGCGCCGCTCCTGAACGACTCCCCGCTCTCGCCCACGTCCAACACACCTGCTCACGTTGTCCCTCGGTCCCTCGTTCACCGTCTCGTTGGCCACCAGGGAGGAGCACCGACGTGGTGACGTCACACCAACTTCATCCCGACGTCACACACGCGGGTCTGACCCAGTCAACCCTGGTCTGGGTCCCACCCTGCCCGCGTGGCAGCTGAGGTGGCCCTAGGGCCCCTTTGTCAGTGAATGTGGGTAGATACAGCGGCAGTGCAAAAAATTTATAGCTTTGGTTTAATATTTTCAGAAATTGAGTAAATATTGTAAATTCAATAACTAATTCATTTTAGATCAGAAAAATACAAATAATATATCTAAATGATCAGAAAAATTAGATCTATCTCATCGCATTAAAATCATGCATTGTTCAACGACTTCAATTGCAAGTTTAATTAGAAGAACAAATGAACCCCGTAGGTGATTTCGAGGTTCCCCCTATTCTAGGGTTTGTACCCCTTGGACCCTGTTTGAAATGACCAAGCATGTTCTAGGGTTCATTTCAATACAATTTAACTTGTCATATCATCATTCTTGATTGAGCACTACATCGATGCCATGTGTTTATTGTTGCTTTCCTTTCTGGTGTTTCAACTTCTTATCGGTAGACCTCATAGTTGATGTGAGCAACGAGAACGAGTTCAAGATTGAAGACCGAGATCAACACCATCGAAGGTTATCGACGAACAAGTCCATCTGATGAACCCTGAAGATCTATACCCAAGTATCAATAGATAAAGGCAAGCATAGCCCCACACATGATAAAATCCTATGCTTTCAAAGTATTTCATTCTTGCCATGTGTATACGATTCTCAAGTTTTTTATTGATAGATAGAGTAATCATATCTGATGCATGTTTCTTTTGTAACCTATACTACCTGATCCACTGCTCCTAGCATAACTAGGGTTTGGCTTATCAGCTTCGCTAGAGCTATTAATGTCTGGTGTGCTTAGCTAAGCTTAGTTGTTACCGTTGGTCCATCTATTCATGAATCAGAGCTACGAATGTACCTAGTTGAATAGGAGAACTTGGTATGATCAGAGATGAATGATAAACATGCTAAGGCTTGTATGGGAGGCCACGAGGGTTGTGGTTTTTGTAGTCCCATACTTGCCACCACTAGGACCCGAGTTCTTGGCTTTGGACCAAGACCGAGCGTGCAACCACATGGGGGTTTATGGGGACCCCCTTGACCCCAACTTGTCTAGTTTGATCCATGAGTCCGTAGTTTGAGATTTGGAGTTGGCATTTGCATATTTGGATGGGTTGAAAATGGTGCATGATATAGGACGTGGCCGGGTGAAGGGTGCACGCCACTAAAACTGGATCTCGGTACACAGAGTCGTGGACCTCCTCGGAGTATGGCCAGCTGCCGCAGTAGGGAGTCCTTCTAAGGTGACTCATGGATTAGGAAAAAGCAAGGGAAAGGTTTTGGTCGACCACCCTCTATCAGCACACCAAGGAAGTGTGTCAAGTGGTATTAAGAGTTAGTCGGCACGTGTGGGTGAAGTTGTACAACCCTACAGGGTTAAATCTTTTCGAAAAGCCGTGTCCACGGTTATAGACGACTTGGGAACAAACGTGGGATCATAGAGAAGAATAACCTAATCATAAAACTTGGCAAGTAAGTAAAGTGTGCTTAAGGATTCTTCCTAAGGGATCGAGGGGGTGATTCTAGTTGGTAGGTTCAGCTAATAAAGATCCGGTGGATATCAAAGATGATCAAAGATAGTGATATCGCTTTCTCTTACCCCTTTTGAAATGATCTATTTAGTCGAGCTTCTACTCCTACCTATTTTACAAAAAAGGTTAGCTTTATGCAAAATAACCTGAACATCCATAAGTCTTCCGGAGTACACCCTGTACCCAGCCTTGCTTTGTGGATACTTTTGTAGCAAGTAAGTGTTACCATAAAAGACGAGTTCGTTACGGCTTTGACATCGACGAGTAGCTTGGGTTCCCGGTCGGCAGTCTGGAATCTATGGATTGGGACGTCAATATTATGCTTTAGGCCTCTTAGGCCATTTGTTAAGTTTGCTATACTAAATAGCATAATTTTCCTTCTGTTGTTTGATGTTTGTGGTCAATGACCTCTTCTTCTAAAATTTTGGTTCTTTGCTCAGATATGAGCTCGCTGTAATAACTTTTGTGTTGTAGGGTCACTGTAATGTTACCAATTCTCTGTATGTACACTTCGGAGGTTTAGGTTAGGTTTATATCAGACAAAGGTATGGGATTTGTCTAGCCTTAATCTTGGGGGTGTCATAGGCTGGAAGCCTAGAAGTAAGAGATTTGGCCCAGGAATAGAAGAAAAATCATAGCCCAACTATGGTATTTTGGATAGGACACTCGATTGGTTAGCAGGCTGGACTATTTTTACTCCCAAAAAAATCTTATTCAGGGAATGGATCTCAAGTGGCTCAAGGAGAGCTTCGTCTTGGCAGGGGTCGTAGCGGACAGGAGGTCGAGGATGGTCGAGGTAGTAGTTCCGCTTCACTGGAGAAGGTCATCGTGGCCAGACGAGCTAGGGGTGAAAGCGGCCGGAGGCTGCAAGGTTGGAGGAGAGTCGGCGTAGTCGAGATCCGAGGCGGGATGAGATAGTCGACCTCGAAGGCGAGAGCAGATGTCCGTCTCGAGGATCTGCAGGAATAATGAGGGAGTGGTCGCGGAAGGCCAGCACGGAATGGTGATGACGACGGCATGGTCTGCTGCTCCTAGGGTTCCATCCATCTGCTGCCAGGTTTGGATTGGGGGCAGATTGTGGGAGTCGAGGTGGTCACAAGCTTGGGAGAGAAGGAAGTGGATGGTTTGCCCTCACTTGGCGGTGGCATTCCAGAGTAAATAGACAGACATCCATCTTCTCCAAATCCACGGAGGACCAGATTGCTAGCTCCTGGTTTGTACATGATTTTGGGCCAACTCCGCGGATTCAGCTTCTCGGATTTGGAGCATTCGACACAACTTCTCACGAAGATATTGGGAAGCTGGAGGGTGGAGAGTTACCAAACACACCCTTAACCTACAATAAAACTCATAATGGTTTTTAACAAGTTTCTTGTGTTCAAGCTTGATTCGTTTAACCATATTATTCCTACCAATCTGCACAAAACATGAAACAGTTCATCTGTTCATCAAAAAATGTGAAGGAAAGAACATCAAAATGAGAAGTGGACGCACTGCTTGAATCATGTATTGTGTACTCGGTGCAACTAGAGAAGGTCCAGCATTAGATTTTTTTGATTTATTTCCTTTTGCAGACTAGTTGTACTCACGCGGTTGGGGTACAAAAGGTCCAACAATAGCTACATTAATTCCTGGTGCTATTGAAATATGATCCTATGTGCTTGGTGGGGCTACATTAGCTCTAGCGGCAACTACATTAGTTGTAGGTGCATCATTAGGACTAGTCATGGCAAGAGGGTGCCCAATGTTAGAAGCAGAAGCCACATATTACCCTGCTACATTGGTGTGTAGTTGTAGCCAATGAAAATGCTTAGTCATTGTAACACCCTCGAATCGACCCTATGCAGATTCCAGCTCTTCCCGCCAAACCCGCATAGAAACGATTCAAGCACGCCCACCATGCACTTGTGTTCGGGGGAAAAACGAAGTAATACCATTACACAATAGTTCACGATGGAACCCACAACACATATATATACAACAACGACTCATTGTGTCAAGAATACAAATATAAAGTACAAAGATCCAAATCACCTTGAAATCGATACAACATCTGAGTACGGATAAGAAGAAAATTGGGCTAAGAGCCCTGAAGAATAACCAATGGCGTCCATAGCCCTTCCTAGGCCAAGACGGAAGGGTAACCCTACTAACGACTTCGATATCATACCTGCTCAAACAAAAGGGGTGCCGACAAAGGGCAAAGGAAAAAGGAGCGGTCGGTACTGAGGCCATTACACAGAGAGTCTAGAATTCGGCGGCTCTCGCCTACATAGGTATGGTGGACTGAAGCGGTAGCGCAGCATGCACTAAACAATCTATAGAGACTCGATACAACTATCGGCTATTAGAGATGGATAAGAAAGACCTATTCGGATCCAACCTGATAGTAACACCAAAACATAATCATCCTGGTATTTCCCCCTCGAGACCTGATGACCCACAAGTATAGGGGGTGTATATCAGCATTTTCGATAAGTACTAGTGTCGAACCCAACGAGGAGAAGAAGGTGCTAGCTAGTGGTATGGATCAGGAATTGTCTACAAATACTTAGCAAATGGATTTTTCGGGGTTTTTGATATAGGAAGTAAACGAAGTACGAGTAAATAAAAGACAGTAGGAATAAATACAGCAAGTGGCCCAATCCTTTATTCAGCAAAGGACAAGCCGGTTGTATTACTTAAGATGACCAAACGTTCTCGAGGACACATGGGAAGACTGCCAAGTGCTTTCGCTTCATATAGTTGATTAATCTTCTTTAGCTTACTAAGTGTTGTGTGGGTGAACCTGTGCTAATGTACCGACCTTCCTAGGACTAATACATACTTGTGATTATACCCCTTGCAAACATCCGTAAGTACAAGAAAGTAATTAAGATAGAAACCTAACCACAGCTTTAAACTCTAAGACCCTTACGCCCCTTGTGCAATGGTTTCCTAACGGGGGTTCAGGTTTCTATCACTCCGACAACCCCTACAATTAGTAGCCAAATACACAATGCATTCCCCTAGCATATAGGTGAAGTGTCATGTAGTCGACATTCACATGACACCATTAGAAGAAGTACACCACAACTTAAATATCAAACTATTGAATCTTTCTCAACACAACTCCACTACTAACAACATGACTTCTCCCATGTCCTCAAGAACAAAATGAACTACTCACAAGACATCATATTGATCATGATCAGAGATGGAATAATGATGTATAACAATCTGAACATAAATAATAATTCAATGGTTCACTCAATAGCAACAACTACAAAGAGTAATCAACACCGGGAAAGTTTCCCCTATGAACTATGCGAGATTCAACTCAATTGTTATAGCAATATGGAGATGGTGATGAGGGTGCTGATGCTGATGATGGTGGTGATGATGATGATCCCGATGAAGTCTAGATTGATGGTGGTTGATGGCGACGATCTCCCCTCTCCGGGAAGGAATTCCCCCGGCAGAAATCTGTCTACGGAGAGATCTTTCTCTCTCGGTGTTTTCCGCCCCGCAGAGGCGGCAGAATCTTTCTGTGGTCGCTCTCCGAGTCCTAGGGTTTCGGGAGGATAATATACGCCAGAGGGGAGTGCCAGACATGGACTAGGGCGGCCACACCACCTGGTGGCACGGCCTAGGCTGGCCCACGCCAGGGGGTGGTGTGGGCCCCCTGTGGCCAATCTCCAGCCCCCCTTTTGGCTTCCTTCGTCTTCTGGAAAAATAGGATTTTCCATGTATTTTCCCGTATTTTCTGATCTTCGCGAATTTTGCCTCCAAAGAGCACCTTTTCCATCAGAATCCTGACTGCAGCAGTCCATGCTCCAAAAGTCATCAACCATGCAAAAACAGATGAAATAACATAAGTATCACCTCTCAATACGAAATATATCAATGAATAACAGTGAATTATGACATAGAATAGTGATGAAAAATGGACGTATCAACTCCCCCAAGCTTAGACTTCGCTTGTCCCCAAGCAAAACTGAGCTCAATAAACATGGCCTCAGGTTTATGGAGTGAAGAGTCAATAAATGAATACGGACAAGAAGCATCAGATTTATCAATACATAGATCATAATAGAAGACAACTCATTATTATATAACTCAACTTGCAATGAGTAAAGGAAACACAATAAAGATACATAAAGTAAATCATAATTGGTAATGGCAAACTTAGCTCTTGGTCGAAGAATAATTGATAATTTACTGGAGTTCACAAATAACTGGTTTTCAATGATTTCTTTCAAAGTAGTAAACATTAAGATAAGAGCAATGTGCAAAACAAGGAACATAAGGAACATGATTGAATAAATCATCATATGAATGAATGAAACACAACAACTCAAAATACTTGTTGAGATATAAGGGAGTAGGTTTACTTCTCACGAAGATATTGGGAAGCTAGAGGGTGGAAAGTTACCGAACACGCCCTTAACCTACAATAAAACTCATAATGGTTTTTAACAAGTTTCTTGTGTTCAAGCTTGTTTCGTTTAACCATATTATTCCTACCAATCTGCACAAAACATGAAACAGTTCATCTTTTTATCAAAAAATGTGAAGGAAAGAACATCAAAATGAGAAGTGGACGCACTGCTTGAATCATGTGTTGTGTACTCGGTGCAACTAGAGAAGGTCCAGCATTAGATTTTTTTTGATTTATTTCCTTTTGCAGACTAGTTGTACTCACGCGGTTGGGGTACAAAAGGTCCAACAATAGCTACATTTATTCCTGGTGCTATTGAAATATGATCCTATGTGCTTGGTGGGGCTACATTAGCTCTAGCGGCAACTACATTAGTTGTAGGTGCATCATTAGGACTAGTCATGGCAAGAGGGTGCCCAATGTTAGAAGCAGAAGCCACATATTACCCTGCTACATTGGTGTGTAGTTGTAGCCAATGAAAATGCTTAGTCATTCTAACACCCTTGAATCGGCCGTATGCAGATTCCAGCTCTTCCCGCCAAACCCGCATAGAAACGATTCAAGCACGCCCACCAGGCACTTGTGTTCGGGTGGAAAACGAAGTAATACCATTACACAATAGTTCACAATGGAACCCACAACACATATATATACAACAACGACTCATCGAGTCAAGAATACAAATATAAAGTACAAAGATCCAAATCACCTTGAAATTGATACAACATCCGAGTACGGATAAGAAGCAAATTGGGCTAAGAGCCCTGAAGAATAACCAATGGCGTCCATAACCCTTCCTAGGCCAAGACGGAAGGGTAACCCTACTAACGACTTCGATATCATACCTGCTCAAACAAAAGGGGTGCCGACAAAGGGCAAAGGAAAAAGGAGCGGTCGGTACTGAGGCCATTACACAGAGAGTCTAGAATTCGGCGGCTCTCGCCTACATAGGTATGGTGGACTGAAGCGGCAGCGCAACATGCACTAAACAATCTATAGAGACTCGATACAACTATCGGCTATTAGAGATGGATAAGAAAGACCTATTCGGATCCAACCTGATAGTAACACCAAAACATAATCATCCTGGTATTTCCCCCTCGAGACCTGATGACCCACAAGTATAGGGGGTGTATATCAGCATTTTCGATAAGTACTAGTGTCGAACCCAACAAGGAGAAGAAGGTGCTAGCTAGTGGTATGGATCAGGAATTCTCTACAAATACTTAGCAAACGGATTTTTCGGGGTTTTTGATATAGGAAGTAAACGAAGTACGAGTAAATAAAAGACAGTAGGAATAAATACAGCAAGTGGCCCAATCCTTTATTCAGCAAAGGACAAGCCGGTTGTATTACTTAAGATGACCAAACGTTCTCGAGGACACATGGGAAGACTGCCAAGTGCTTTCGCTTCATATAGTTGATTAATCTTGTTTAGCTTACTAAGTGTTGTGTGGGTGAACCTGTGCTAATGTACCGACCTTCCTAGGACTAATACATACTTGTGATTATACCCCTTGCAAACATCCGTAAGTACAAGAAAGTAATTAAGATAGAAACCTAACCACAGCTTTAAACTCTAAGACCCTTACGCCCCTTATGCAATGGTTTCCTAACGGGGGTTCAGGTTTCTATCACTCCGACAACCCCTACAATTAGTAGCCAAATACACAATGCATTCCCCTAGCATATAGGTGAAGTGTCATGTAGTCGACATTCACATGACACCATTAGAAGAAGTACACCACAACTTAAATATCAAACTATTGAATCTTTCTCAACACAACTCCACTACTAACAACATGACTTCTCCCATGTCCTCAAGAACAAAATGAACTACTCACAAGACATCATATTGATCATGATCAGAGATGGAATAATGATGTATAACAATCTGAACATAAACAATAATTCAATGGTTCACTCAATAGCAACAACTACAAAGAGTAATCAACACCGGGAAAGTTTCCCCTATGAACTATGCGAGATTCAACTCAATTGTTATAGCAATATGGAGATGGTGATGAGGGTGCTGATGGTGATGATGGTGGTGATGATGATGATCCCGATGAAGTCTAGATTGATGGTGGTATTGATGGCGACGATCTCCCCTCTCCGGGAAGGAATTCCCCTGGCAGAAATCTGTCTGCGGAGAGATCTTTCTCTCTCGGTGTTTTCCTCCTCGCAGAGGCGGCAGAATCTTTCTATGGTCGCTCTCCGAGTCTTAGGGTTTCGGGAGGATAATATACAGCAGAGGGGAGTGCCAGACATGGACTAGGGCGGCCACACCACCTGGTGGCACGGCCTAGGCTGGCCCACGCCAGGGGGTGGTGTGGGCCCCCTGGCCAATCTCCAGCCCCCCTTTTGGCTTCCTTCGTCTTCTGGAAAAATAGGATTTTCCATGTATTTTCCCGTATTTTCTGATCTTCACGAATTTTTCCTCCAAAGAGCACCTTTTCCATCAGAATCCTGACTGCAGCAGTCCATGCTCCAAAAATCATCAACCATGCAAAAACAGATGAAATAACATAAGTATCACCTCTCAATACGAAATATATCAATGAATAACAGTGAATTATGACATAGAATAGTGATGAAAAATGGACGTATCAACTCCCCCCAAGCTTAGACTTTGCTTGTCCCCAAGCAAAACTGAGCTCAATAAACATGGCCTCAGGTTTACAGAGTGAAGAGTCGATAAATGAATACGGACAAGAAGCATCACATTCATCAATACATAGATCATAATAGAAGACAACTCATTATTATATAACTCAACTTGCAATGAGTAAAGGAAACACAATAAAGATACATAAAGTAATTCATAATTGGTAATGGCAAACTTAGCTCTTGGTCGAAGAATAGTTGATAATTTGCTGGAGTTCACAAATAACTGGTTTTCAATGATAGCTTTCAAAGTAGTAAACATTAAGATAAGAGCAATGTGCAAAACAAGGAACATAAGAAACATGATTGAATAAATCATCATATGAATGAAAGAAACACAACAACTCAAAATACTTGTTGAGATAGAGGGGAGTAGGTTTACTGACTCAACTAAAAAGTAAAAGGAAGGCCCTTCGCAGAGGGAAGCGGGGATTTCAGGTTTCATAAAGAGCTCCCAAAAATTATGTTACTTATTAGCTTTCAGCTCTCATTTCCCCTATCACATGCACCTTTAGGTGATTAAGGTTAAAGTAATCAAATATGAGGATATGCATTGACAAGTTGTAAATTCAGAATCTCATGTCCCTTGAATACGAGGGTCGCTCCTCATGCTACTCAAGTTTAGTCACCAGTAAGTTCTTGTCAGCGTAAGCATATGTGTACCATAAGCATAAGCATATGGTGCTTTTTTTCTCTTTCCTCTTTTCATAATATCTCTTTTTTTCTTTCTCTTTTTCTCTTTTTTTATAAGAAGAATGCTTCATAGATACTCGTTATGGTTACGCTGCAGGTTTCCACCATGTCAGCATGGATTAGACCAGTGGCCCAGGCATTTCTCTAACACACATGCATAACTCCGTGGACTTACAAGCTCCCCTTTCATTTCACACCGACGACATCCATAGACAAAAGAACATGATATCAACTAGGTACAAAGTACTAGTGCAATGTTGAAAGCGTTCCCCATGACAGCATGGTTTTGCTAATTTACAACTTACAAAGCGCAAGCATATACGCAGCATGGGTGAGCACAATGGTTCAAGTTTATTAAATGCAAGAAAGTAAAGTGTGTCATCAAGTTCGTGAGAGCTTTAATCACTACTTTTCACATAACAAGTTTAATTTGGGAGGTACATAAAACACGAATTTACTTGGAATAGCAATAAAGCTAGTAGGTAGGTATGGTGCTCACAAATGGCAAAGGTTTTGGTTTTAAGGAGTGGATGCACGAGAAGAATTCCCTCTCAGTACAGGTTTTTGGCTAGCAAGGCTGGGTAGCAAGTACAAGAGTTGAAGGAAACAAACAAACATACAATTGATAAAGACAAACATGCAATCTTCCTTGGAAGCACAAAAGATCTTAACTAGAGAATACTAGACTTATGAGCAAATCAAGAAAGAAAGAAAGAAAGATGATGAAATTATATTTCTTTAGAGTACTTTTATCTTTTCTTTCAACTCTCAAAATAGTGTGCTACTGACCAAGCCAGGTTTGCCAAAACCAACTAAATTAACTCAATGATCCCAAAGTGCTACCAATACAAACAACATTATCAATCATATAGCCACAAATTGAAAACTAATATAAGCTATGCAAAAGAGTAAATGATAGAACTTCCCATTAATATTCCATAATGGCAACTCACACCAAGGGATACATATCTAACGAGAGAGGGGACACTTCCATAATGCAAACAATCCTACATAATAACTTCTCTATTCATGATATGACTCTACTAATAAGGTAAAAAGATAGAAGATAGTGATGTGATACTGCGGCACTCCCCCAACCTTGGAACAAACCAAGGGGATGCCAAACCTGATGACGAATTACTCCTTCGGTGGTGGTGGTATTCTCTCATCATCGTCCGACTTCCAGGGCAAGGGCTCCCCATCGACAAAGGACATCGTGGTCTCCAGCATCCTGAAACTTGCAGCAGCACTTATGCGTTTAAACCTAACCTCATACTCATAGTTTTGATTCTGAACGTCGTAGAGCTGTGCTTGCAGTTCGTTGGTTGTTTGGCACAGTGAGAGGACTTCATCCTTGAGCTCAGCAGTCTCCCTTTGGTGCTCGATGATGAGTTCAGAACAAATCTTATGGATGATATCCACTTCGCGCTCCGCCATCTTCTTGTACCTAAAGACTTCTTGCTCTAGTGCTTCCATCCTGTCCTCCAGACTTCCTTCACCTTTAGGGCCTCGAACCTCTTTTATCCGGAGCTCCCTATCTTCAAGCAACAACTCCTTGGGATGAATCTTCAACTCTCTCATGTATGGGTTGATGATATCCTCTAAAGAATCTTCCTTGGCTGATCCAGAGGAAAACATTGTAGCTCCAAATATGGGACTCTACCTGTTAGAAACAGATAGAAACAAAAACACGACGAGAACACGATGTACGAACCTCGGGAGATCCGGGGGATTATATATTACAAAGTTTCATGACGAAAGGAAGGTACTGGGAGAAAACGGGTCAGAGACGGAGTCTGGGGTGGCCATGCCACCCGGTGGCGCGGCCTGGGGTGGGCCCACGCCACAGGGTGGTGTGAGCCACCCTGGGTCCATTTCTGTCCCCTTTTCGCTTCGTAGCTTTCCATATTGACTAAAAACTGCAAAAATATAGTTGGATAGTGTTTTCGCGGAACTTTTCTTACCAGAACTGTTACCTATTTGAAAGCGGACTCTATAGGTCTCTGAATTTGGTCCTTGATAAAATTTTCCGGAGTTATAACTTGAAAGGCATCAACATCTTCATTGTAAGAATCCCCAGTAATATAGTGTTTGAGTCGCTGCCCATTCACTACTTTTGTAGTATTATCTTTTAAGAAGAAATTTTTATTGCTCCTGAACGGTATACTTCTTCAATAATGAAAGGTCCTTCCCATTTTGACAGTAGCTTTCCCGCAAAAAATCTGAGACGAGACCTATACAATAGAAATTTCTCTCCAACATGAAATTCTCTCTTAAGTATTCGCTTGTCATGCCATCTTTTAACTTTTTCCTTAAAGAGCCTAGCATTTTCATAGGCTTCACTCCTCCATTCATCTAAAGAACTTAAGTCAAATAACCTTTTCTCACCAACGAGCTTACAATCTCTATTTAGTTATTTAACTACCCAGTAAGCTTTGAGTTCTAATTCTAATGGTAGGTGACAAGCTTTCCCATAAACCATTTTATAAGGAGACATCCCCATAGGATTTTTGTAGGCAGTTCTATAAGCCAATAAAGCATCATTCAACTTTTTAGCCTAGTTTTTTCTAGATCTATTAACTGTCTTTTGCAAGATGGATTTAATTTCTCTATTTGATAACTCTACTTGCCCGCTAATTTGGGGGTGATAAGCTGAAGCAATTCTATGATTAACATCATATTTAGCAAGGGTCTTTCTGAAACCACCATGAATGAAATGAGAACCCCCATCAGTCATGAGATACCTAGGCACTCCAAACCTAGGAAAGATAACATCCTTAAGCATTTTTAGAGAAGTTTCCCCATCAGCACTCTTCGTAGGAATGGCTTCTACCCACTTAGTAACATAATCAACGATAACAAGTATATGAGTATAACCTTTCGAGGGAGGGAAAGGACCCATACAGTCAAATCCCCAGCAATCAAAGGGTTCAATAACTAGAGAGTAGTTCATAGGCATTTCATTGCCTCTAGAAATATTACCAACACGCTGACATTCATCACAAGATAAAACAAATTTTCTTGCATCTTTAAAAAGGGTAGGCCAGTAGAAACCTGATTGTAGCACCTTTTGTGCAGTTCTATCTCCTATATGATGTCCTCCATAAGCACTACCATGGCATTTACGCAATATCTCCTTTTGTTCATATTCTGGAACACATCTTCGCATAATACCATCCACTCCTTTGTATAAGTGTGGGTCATCCCAAAAATAATGCCTCAAATCATAGAAGAACTTCCTTCTTTGCTAAGCTGTAAAAGGTTGAGGCAAATACTTGGAGACAATAAAGTTAGCATAATCAGCGTACCAAGGGATCCATCGTGAGCTTACCCCTACTGCGGCTAACTGTTCATTTGGGAAACTATCATTAACAGGCATAGGGTCAAAAGAGATGTTTTCCAATCGAGATAAATTATCAGCTACAGGGTTTTGAGCACCTTTCCTATCTACTATATGTAGATCAAACTCTTGTAAAAGCAGCACCCATCTAATAAGCCTAGGCTTAGCGTCCTTCTTCGTCATAAGGTATTTAATAGCAGCATGATCAGTATGAATGGTGAATTTTCAGTCTACAATATAGGGTCTAAACTTATCACAAGCAAAAACGACAGCTAGAAATTCTTTTTCAGTAGTAGCATAATTCCTTTGAGCAGCATCTAAAGTCTTACTAGCATAATGAATAACGTTTAACTTTTTATCAATTCGTTAACCAAGGACAGCACCTACAGCAAAATCACTAGCATCGCACAAAGGGTAAACTCCAATCAGGTGGTTGAACAATAGGGGCTGTAGTTAAAGCCTTCTTAAGAGTTTCAAAAGCTTCCTTACAATCATCATCAAAATAAAAGGGTACATCTTTCTGAAGAAGATTAGTGAGGGGTTTTGATATCCTAGAAAACTCTTTAATAAACCTTCTATAGAAACCAGCATGACAAAGGATACTACGAATACCGTTGATGTCTCTTGGGCATGGCATCTTCTCAATTGCCTCAACCTTAGCTCTATCAACTTCTATGCCTCTTTCAGAAACTTTATTCCCAAGGACAATCCCTTCATTAACCATGAAGTGGCATTTCTCCCAATTAAGAACAAGATTAGTTTCTTCACATCTCTGCAAAACTTTATCAATGTTGTGTAGACAATTATCAAAAGAAGTTCCATAGACAGAAAAGTCATCCATGAACATTTCTACAATTTCCTCACAAAACCCATGAAAGATAGTAGACATGCATCTTTGAAAAGTAGCAGGAGCATTACATAAACCAAAAGGCATACGTCTATAAGCGTAAGTTCCGTAAGGGCAAGTAAAAGTAGTTTTTTCTTGATCTTGTTTTTTAATAGCAATTTGAGAGAAACCAGAATAACCATCAAGAAAACAAAAATGGGTCTTTTTAGACAACCTTTCCAACATTTGATCAATAAAAGGAAGCGGGTAGTGATATTTCTGAGTAACTTTATTGACTTTTCTAAAATCAATGCACATCCTATAGCCTACTACTATTCTTTGGGGAATAAGCTCATCATTACCATTAGGAACAATGGTAATACCTCCTTTTTTAGGAACACAATGAACAGGACTAACCCATTCACTATCAGCAATAGGGTAAATAATACCAGCATCAAGGAGTTTCAATACCTCATTCCTTACCACTTCCTTCATCCTAGGATTTAAATGTCGTTGGTGCTCTACTACTGGCTTTGCATCTGGTTCTATATTGATAGAATGCTGACATATAGTAGGTGAAATCCCTTTTAAATCATCCAGGGTATAGCCCATAGCTCCTCGGTGTTTCTTCAAAACTTCCAATAACCTTTATTCTTCCTTTCCTGAAAGTTTAGAGCTAATAATAACAGGATATATCTTTTTATCATCAATATAAGCATATTTAAGATCATCAGGGAGAGGTTTTAGATCGAAGACCGGATCCTTCTTAGGTGGAAACATGGTACCCAAGTCTTCTACAGGCAAGTTATGCTTAAGCATCTTGGGTTGACGACGGAGAATCTCATCAATCTCATTCCTTTCTTCCATGAGGATCTCACTTTCATGATCTTCCATAAATTGCTGCAAAGCATTGTTAGGAGCAAGAGAGATAGAAGCAAGTTGTCCAACTCTAAAATCCTCATTATGGGTTTCCTCTTAACATGGTTCTTTAGTAAATTTCGAAAAATTAAACTCATAAGATTCCCCAACAAACTTAGTCAAGATTTTCTCCCTCTTGCAATCTATAATAGTTCCACAAGTACTCAAGAAAGGTCTACCAAAAATGATAAGATAAGTTTTACTAGCAGCTAAACCAAGTACTATAAAATCAGCAGGATTCTTAATCTTACCACAAAGAACTTCCACATCTCGTACAATACCAATTGGAGAGATGGTCTCTCTATTGGCAAGGTGAATAACCACATCAATCTCTTCCAGTTCGCATGGACTGATTTCATGCATAATTTCTCTGTAAATCTCGTAAGGAATAGCACTGGAACTTGCACCAATATCACATAAACCATAATAGCAATGATCACCTATTCTAACGGAAAGCACATGGACACTAGCTTTTTTAACTCTATTAGGATGTGAAACAATATTAGAAGCATCCTCACAAAAAATTATGTGTCCATATCTATGCTTTTAGTGACAGGGTCTTTCACAATTGCTACCACAGGTTCAACATTTATTTGTTCATCAGGTTTTACATTTCTCTTTTCACTTTTAGTGATTACATTAGTTATCATAGGATGATCCTTTACCTTATCTGGGAAGGGAATCTTCTCGATATAAGGTTCAGGTAAGATGTGATCAATAGTGCAATACTCAGCACTCCCAACAGGAACACAGTCAACAATATCTTTATAAGGTGCATGGTACTTGTTCCATCCCCTTTTTGGAATCTCAATATAAGAAGCAAAAGCCCTAAAGCAATTCGTAATAACTTGTAAATCAAGACCATAAGCATTACTAATATTTTGAAAGTCATCAGTTCCCATAAAAGATTCAATGCATTCATAATCATAATTTATACCTGACTTTCTACCTTTGTCATTCTCCCAAGCTTCAACATTGTCTTGAATACGGTCCAGAAGGTCCCATTTAGCTTGTTCTTCCATGCGAGTGAATGATCCAGCACAAGAAGCATCAAATAAATCCTTGTCATGTACAGGGAGCCTTGCATAAAAGTTATTGATAATAATATTGTTGGGGAGCTCATGAATGGGACATTTGAGCATTAGTAACTTCAGTCTCCCCCAAGCTTAAGCTATACTCTCTCCATCAAGAGACCAAAAGTTGTATATTTGATTCCGATCTTTATGAATCTCACTAGGAGGATAAAACTTTGAATAAAAGAGAGGCACTATTTCCTCCCATTCCAGAGCTTGACCATTCTTCAACAGCTTATACCATTCCTCGGCTCTTCCTTTCAGCGATAATGAGAATAACTTCTTCTTAACTTGATCTGTAGTAATACCTGCACACTTGAACAACCTGCATAATTCGTGTATAAAGAGAAAATGATCATCGGGATGGACAGTTCCATCCCCAACATAGTAGTTATCCATAACACGATCAATAATTCTTGTAGATATTTAAAAAACATCATTCTCAGCAGGTGGTGGTTTATCTACTATCTTAGCAGTGGTAGTAGCATTACCAAATAACAAACTCAGCGAATTATCCATAACAAAAATAAAGCAACTAGCAGAAGTAAACAATACTCACAGTAGAAGTTTCCTTTACCAGTTCCACTCTCCAATAGCGCTTCACCCTCGGCAACGGCGCCAGAAAATAGTCTTGATGACCCACAAGTATAGGGGTGTATCGCAATATTTTTGATAAGTAAGAGTGTCGAACCCAACGAGGAGCAAAAGGTGCTGGCTAGTGGTATGGATCAGGAATTCTCTGCAAATACTTAGCAAATGGATTTTTTAGGGGTTTTTGATATAGCAAGTAAATGAAGTACTAGTAAATAAAAGACAGTAGGAATAAATGCAGCAAGTGGCCCAATCCTTTATTCAGCAAAGGACAAGCCGGTTGTATTACTTAAGATGACCAAACGTTCTCGAGGACACATGGGAAGACTGTCAAGTGCTTTCGCTTCATATAGTTGATTAATCTTCTTTAGCTTGCTAAGTGTTGTGTGGGTGAACCTGTGCTAATGTACCGACCTTCCTAGGACTAATACATACTTGTGATTATACCCCTTTCAAACATCCGTAAGTACAAGAAAGTAATTAAGGTAGAAACCTAACCACAACTTTAAACTCTAAGACCCTTACGTCCCTTGTGCAATGGTTTCCTAATGGGAGTTTAGGTTTCTGTCATTCTGGCAACCCCTACGATTAGTAGCCAAATAAAAAATGCATTCCCCTAGGCCCATATAGGTGAAGTGTCATGTAGTCGATGTTCACATGACACCACTAGAAGAAGTACACCACAACTTAAATATCAAACTATTGAATCTTTCTCAACACAACTCCACTACTAACAACATGACTTCTCCCATGTCCCCAAGAACAAAACGAACTACTCACAAGACATCATATGGATCATGATCAGAGATGGAATAATGATGTATAACAATCTGAACATAAACAATAATTCAATGGTTCACTCAACAGCATCAACTACAAAGAGTAATCAACACCGGGAAAGTTTCCCGTATGAACTATGCGAGATTCAACTCAATTGTTACAGCAATATGGAGATGGTGATGAGGATGCTGATGGTGATGATGGTGGTGGTGATGATGATGATCCCGATGAAGTCCAGCTTGATGGTGGTGTTGATGGCGACGATCTCCCCTCTCCGGGAAGAAATTCCCCCGGCAGAAATCTGTCTGCCGGAGAAATCTTTCTCTCTCGGTGTTTTCTGCCCCGTAGAGGCGGTGGAATATTTCTGTGGTCGCTCTCTGAGTCTTAGGGTTTCGGGAGAATAATATACGCTAGAGAGGAGTGCCAGGGGTAGACCAGGGCGTCCACACCACCTGGTGGTGCGGCCTAGGCTGGCCCGCGCCATGGGGTGGTGTGGGCCCCTGTGGCCCATCACCAGCCCCCCTTCTGGCTTCCTTCGTCTTCTAGAAAAATAGGCTTTTCCATGTATTTTCTTGTATTTTCTGATCTTCGCGGATTTTGCCTCCAAACAGCACCTTTTCCATCAGAATCCTGACTGTAGCGGTCCATGCTCCAAAAGTCATCAACCATGCAAAAACAGATGAAATAACATAAGTATCACCTCTCAATACGAAATATATCAATGAATAGCAGTGAATTATGTCATAGAATATTGATGCAAAATGGACGTATCAAGACCACACGAGGAAGTCAACCCGAGGAACTCACACAGTTGGTAGTTTTATTCATTCCATTATAGTTGTGGCACTTGCTAGTCAGATATAATTAGCATAATACATTCCAAATTCAGCAGTTCTTGGCACTTTTATTTACTCAGTCTGTTGTAGTGAAACTGATTACTAGACATGTCAAAGTCAAATTTATAGCACTACTTTAGTTATAGTTGTCTATGATCAAGATACTGTTATCCAAGTCATCCATACCCGCGGACACGGCTTTCAGAAAGTTTTACCCTGCAGGGGTGCACAAATAGCAACACACACGATCAACCTCGGGAAGAACCAAATAAAAAGCAACGAGGCCCACGACAAAGCATTCACAGGATTCATAAATCATTTCAGGGGGCCACCCCACTAAGCTACCCGCAATGAAGTTGGCCAGCTCCGAGACGGACCCAGGGTTTGTGTCAATGGCTGTAAACGACTGGGAACCTGAAAGTGTGACTGGGCTTGTCGATACCACGAAAACATTCCATGTTCCAAAATAGTAGAGGTGCTCCACGCACAATCGTAAATAAAGCAGTAAAGCATGGCATAAGTACATGATAATAATAAAGCCCCAAACTAGTTTGTGGCCCGAAGAAATAAAGTGTGAATCAAGCTCAGGCAAAGGGGGGTCCATAGGGTCTCCCGTATGTGGATAGTGCGAATAGTCAAGGAACAAGTATCAAGTACTCGGGGCCTATGGGACACAAGTGAGATCCATAGGGTCTCCCGTAACAAAGCATGCCTAATGCATGTTGCATAGGTTATAAAGTTGGAAAGTGTTAACTTGCTTAGTTCACTTGTAGTGCTAGGCTTGCCTTGGTTAGTGCAGTGGTTGAAATTTTCTTATTCTTCTTCTTCTTGGTAGTACTCCTCCTTGTATCCCGGGTCGGTACTATCGTCTATAAATGAACACGAGGTACACAATCACTAAACAATACTTAACTACTTCTATTTAGCACCGTAAGGTTCACACTTGATGATCTAGCATCATCACAATCATCACATGAAATAAAGACTTAGTCTTATTTATTTTATTTTAGAAAAGTAATTTCTACTCATTAAAAATACTGATTTAATATTCTCCAATTAAAATATGGAATAATGTTGACACATGTCATCACCACATATTATAATACATGGGAATGTGATTTAAAGTGGTGGCCTTATTTTATAAGGTTTAAGATTATAATTTAATAGAATTAAACTGACTAGAAATGCCTATATAGCATTATTTTAGTACTAGTCCAATGTCACTGCATGTAAACCTAAATATTTTTACATATTCAGGTAGATCTTGTCAAATGTGATTTTTGAGAGTTGGAATCAACTCAAAAGCATTTATGGTTGATTTTTGAAAAATGTTTAAAGTGGCAAAATCATCTGTTTTGTTATTTTTATTATAGGTGATCTATAATTTTAAATGGTTTGAATCCAACGGGCTCGGATCGATAATTTTAATATCTTTCTAACAAAATTAGAACCATGCAATTTGGTTTAGTTAATCTCTTTGAATTGATTTTTGAATCTACTGACATAATCTAGTTTTAATTAAAATAGAAAAAGTCTATTTAAATTGACAGGCTTGCGCTGGAAAGTAAACGGGCCGGCTCAACTGCACTGCGCTGGCGCAGCAGGCTGCTGATAGGGGGTCCCACTAGTCAGTGGCTCATCTAACCTGAAACGGTACATTTCAATCTAGGCCGTGCGATTAGACTAGGATCTAACGGCTGACATGCATCGTCTACGACAAACAGCTCTAGTGAGATGGAACCCTAACGGCGACGGTGGGGGTACGTGGGGGCTTGCCAGGGCTCCAGCTAGGATCGGCGATGGGGCGAACGGTGTTGTAGACGACAGCGGTTCGAACGGTGGTCGCGGCGGCTCCTGGGGCAGCTCCAATCAACGGCGCCTTTCCTTCACTACAGTGGCGGACTCCGGCTAAATTCCGACGATGTGGTGCTCGCCTTGCTCCGGGGAGAGGTGTGGGAGGTTCTGTGAGGAGTGGGGAGTGAGATGGTGTGGTGCATTGAGGCAGAGGTGGACTCTATTTATACACCGGCGAGAGGGAGAGAGTGGGATGGTTCGGGGTCGTCGGTGACGGCGATACACGGGGCTAGCGGCATGGATGAGGGTAGCGGGCGACGCGGTGCTTCCTGGCGGTCATCACACACTTAATGGCGCGGCACGGGGAGGTCGAGATTGGTCGGGAACGAGCAGTGCTCTGCGCGGGAGTGGCGGTGTTCGAGACGGCGCACAGTGGATACGGGTCGTGCGGTGGTGAACGGGCATGTCTGAGAGGTAGCTAGGGTCATGGCGAGTGTGTGCACGTGCGGAGAGGGCGAGGCGCGGCATGTGCGTGCTGGTCAACTGCGGTGCTCTGGCGCGCTCTCGGCATGATGCAAAGAAAATGGGCACGGCTAATTCGGCTGGTCCATGGCTTGCCTGCGATCGAGGGGTGGACAGAGGGTGGTGGTGGATGGTCGCCTGTCCCTTGGACATCGTGGGAGAGGGCGGCGTTCGCTGAGGCGAGTCGTCCATGGTCGGCCGGCGCGGTGAGCTTCGGGCGGCGTTGTATTGGCACAACGACAAAGGGGGAAGATGTCCACTGCATTGCTAGATACTGGGGGAGACAGGAGGAGTGAAATGGGGACAAAGGGTTGATCAATTACTTCTCACAACAGTAGAAGTTAGGCAAGGTTTAATCTGTGTCTGCCAGGTGCTCGACCAAATGGCCACATGAATTCAAATTTGAAAATTTTGAATGAATTTTGGTGAGTGATCTAATCTTATGCTTGGTAGTCTCTGGTTGCTTGGATTTGCCAAGGTGAAATGATTTGAGTGGTTTTTGCAAAATGGTGATCTTAGTACATACACTTGATTCAATTTTGAATTTTCCTTTAAATATATTTGAACATAGTTTCTATGAGTTTCTAAAGTGGGCTTGAGTTCACTTTTACTTGGTCTAGCAAGGGGCAAAAAGAATTGGAAATATTTGTGTTAGAAATCTTCTACTAGGAACACTCAAAGTGGTCTAGTGGTTAAATTTGGTCGAAATGACCATTTGCTTATACGATTCATATTTGAATTTCCTTTCTTTTGATTTTGTTTATAATTGGCCTAGATGATGTAGTATTCCTCTTTAAACCTAAACATGGCAATTGCACTCATTCATAAACTAATGCAAATCACACATACACTCATATTCAATTTAATAATAAAAGTTTTTGTTAACCCTAAACTTGGGTGATTAGAACTTGATACTCTTGATTAATATTTTTGAGGTGTTACACCTTGGGGGCGACGAGGACGCGCGGCCGAACGAGGAATACGAGCACGACGCCGGTGCTCACGGAGGAAGATGAAGGCGGGCTCTGTGGGCGACGGACTCGGGGAAACCCGCGGTGGTGGTGGCTCTCGCGAGGAAGAAGAGGGGCAGGGGAACGAGAGCTTGCGGCGCGAGGAGATGGGTCGGGGTCGTGATGGGGAGGGATTCCGCGTGCGGGGTGGGCTCGCGAGCGAGGTGGGTTGCGGGGCGAACGGGATTAGGTGGGGCCACAGGGATCGCGGCACGCGTGGCTAGGTGGGCTAGGGGATCGCGATGGAAGCGGGACTGAGTGTGCGTTGCGGCAGGACGCGACCACGTGTAGCGTGCGTGTACGCGTCGATGCCGTGGGGTGGGGTGGTGATCAGTCAGGTGTGGGCGGGATTAGCTGCAGGTGGTGGGACCGAGTCAACGTTGCGATGCAGGGAGAGCGGGGTGGTCCTTGCACGTGTAACTAGCGGCGGCTGGGAGGGAGTAGGTAGGATATAAGGATTAGGGTTAGGGTTAGATTTGGGTTTTTATCTGGGTAGTAGGCTGCTGCCAGCTGGGCCTTTGGGCCCAGTGGGTGGTGGCCTCCCTAGATAAAAAAATAGTTTATAGTTTTATTTAGTTTGAAGATTCTTTTCTAAAAACCTTAGACAAATAAAAGATCCAGACGGACCGAGATTCTAATTTGAAATAAAGACGGGGGATATTTAGAAAACAAAGTAGGCTTTTTAAAATAGTTTGAGGCAAATATATGCATGACTACATGACGATGCTCAAATGTAATGTGGCATGATGACAAGAGCATACGGTCATGATGATGCACAAAACAGAAACACCAAGCGATTTTCTAGTACTGATTTTACCGGGGTGCTACAGTCATTATGCTAAAGCAATATCAGTTTAATCTATTTAATAAACTTAAAAACATTCTATGGAAAGCAACTAGTCAAAACAGAACTACTTTATGTTGCAAGAACAGCTTAAATGAAATCCTACAAATCAACTTAATTATGATGAAAAAACAATTTAAATTAACTCTCCCAGTCCTACCCTACAACTAAGCCTACTACATGTAATCAACTTAGTTAAAATGGTAGTATCCTTTTAAGTATGGTGACAGAAGCAACATAGTATATTTACTTAAGTTAAAACATTCCGCAGAAGCAAACAACTAATTAAGAAACACCCATGTTACAAACAACAACTTAATTAAATCATACAAATCAACTTAACAATAATGAAGAAACAACTTAAATTAACTCCTCCATCCCTAGCCTACAACAAAGACTACTATATGAAATCATCTTAGTTGAAATGGTGGTAGGCATTTAACTATGATAAAAAAGCAGCTTACCTAGCTATGAAGAATAATTTCACACACACCCTCTCAACACCTGCGCAAAATTGATGTGAAACTTATCCTAGTCTATGAACTTGCTATGCAGGAGTAATCCTTGTTCCATATCGTAACCAGGCAAACAAGCAAAAATACATAATGAATAGGACAAACTTGAGTGTCCAAAATGCCTAGAAATATGAGAACCTATGAATCTACACACCGATGTTGTGTCCATGATCTACCTCCATCCTATTTTGCCGGTTGCCCTATTAGATTGTGTGTTAAATCGTGTACTACAGGCACACCTAACCCAGGACCAACTGAGTAAACCATGGGGGGGAAATGGAGCGGTGGATCTGGTTGTGAGATGAAAATCACGCACAAAATCTGACAAAAAATGCTTGCGAATTCACGTTTATAAGGCATGGATTCACAAATTGCTTGGATCTAGAGCATTTCTAGCACATGGACTAACCTCAAGGAACACCATGTAGACATCCCTATGTCCTAGCTCCACGCCCTCCCGCGCGCCTCTCCCTCCGCGGGTCGATCCTCGTTGTCGATTTCGGTGTACTCCCGTTCCACTCCCTACGCCAGCGAGCTCCCTGCATATCTCGTGGGTCAATATCAGCCGCCTAGATCTGCTCAATCCCACGCGCATCACCCACCGCCGACGAACTCCCACCTCCGACTCCCCCTCCTCTGATCCCCGAAGACGAAGTCAATGGCCTCCACACTCTCCTCTCTTTCCACCATTCATTCTCGCCTCCTGTGCTAAACTCTAGAGGGCAGAGAACGAAGGATTGGGGAACGACAGAGTATTTCGAGGGAGAGGAATGGCAGAGTAAAGGAGAAGGGGACGAGAACTGCCAAACTGGGATGGGGAAAGAAGAGAGGCGGAAGTTCTCTTCTCGTCTAATCAGGTAGGTCACCAACATGTTCCAGGTAGGTCCGGATCAGGTGAAGTTTGTCGGGACGGGTCGCACGATGAGCGCAAGATACGTCTGCGATCAAGCAGATCCGATGACTAGGGATCGATGGCTGGATGGACATCTAGCCACCGATTGCTTTTTAGCGTTTGGGGGAAAAAAGAGCAGCACGGTGGATCGAGGTCGAAGGCGAGTACCTGCCATGCGAGGGAAACAAGGCGCGGTTCTGGTCAGTCGACGCGCACGGTGCTGGTGGCGTGTGGCGGGCGGGATCCTGAGGCTGGGCTGCAGCGGCCTGCGGGAGACAGCCTCTAGCTGCTGGACATTGACGCGGTGGAGATCGATGTCGATTGGATGAAACTAGGCCTGAGCGCGCTGATCTAGGAGGTGCAAAACTGTCGGCGATATGCAGTTGTTTTCCTGTGCCCAGCGTAGCGAGTTCTTGTGCAAGCGAAAGGGCAAGGACTGGGCGGCGTTGCGCCGATCGGATCCATGTGCTCATGTATGATGGCGGAAATTCTCTTGTGATTGTGGCGATGTAGAGCAGTATTTGGTACTCTCTCCGTCTCAAAATATGTGTCAGAAATTTTTCTAAATTAGGATAAACTAGTGGAATGTCTGTGGGTGTCACGGATCCTTATCATATGCCTAATATCACACATGGTACATGTGTATGATATTTATGCATGTAGAAAATAGCACATAATACTTAAAAATATTTAAAGGTTCACTTCCCGTAGTTTAATGTAATATGCACAAAATGTAAGAACCGACAAGTTATCACTTATTCACTAAGTCATTCTCCCTTGACATGACTAAGATATCCACGTACAACATCAGGAATATTGTCCTTAACTTCACATTTGCATAGTACTTGAGCATGCGTATCAAAAAATTCTACCTCAACTCATAGCCATCTTGCACAAACAATCTACATTGTTAACATGGAGTTTTCTCATGAAAAACGTATAACCGTGAACACAAAATACTCACGGTGTAAACTGGATGAAAAATATTTTACCATCCCATGAGACAAAAAACAAAAAACTAAGTAACCCGATAGTTTCCTGCAAATGAAGGGTTTATTGTTATCTTGGTCAATAGGACGATCATTATTAAATAAATTTCTTATAATGATAACCAACACCAGTTAGAGCTTGTTGGTATTGGAATACTATGAGGGTATTTATGTGGCCAAAAATATATATCTGAATTCCATCTAGGTAGTGCTATTTCAAGAGCTTCATTTAGATAGAATGAGCACCTCTGAAATTTTAATTGGTATCTCTTTTCCGATAGAGGTTCAGAAAAGGGGTAAAGATAGATACACGATGTTCATTCTTGATGATGATGAACAACATGAAGTCACCAAGGGATACATGTGGCAACAAAATATGCAAGTGGTTACCACTAAAACACATAAATCATGTCAAGAATGGACAAGGTACCTTAGTCACCATGTTGCACGACGAGATATCATGGTCTATTCCAGGCTAGCTACGAAACAGTGTTACCAACTCCTTAACATCTGGCTTTTTACGCCATTTTGGATGGCGTGTACCATCGATAATCGCCGACTGAGAAAAAAGGTTTAGAACCACCAGACTGATAATATATGTGTGTGATTACAAGAACTTTCACAAAATCTTAGATCCATGTTGTGCACATGAGGTTCAGTGAACAGTTGTAGCTGATCACGTGCCACTATACGAACAACCATGTTGAAACAATACTTGTCCATAGGCTGGTCCATCTTGAGTATGCCTTGAATTTACTTTACAATTAATCCCAGTGGATATGGTTTGGAGCTTCAGACCCATTCCGTTCTGCGAAATAAATGATAAGAATAATGATATCATAACAATATGTACTGGCACATAGATGATTATCTTAACATGAGGCTTACCTAAACATTTTGCATTGTCGATGGACATGATGTATTTGCATATCTCGTCAACTAACTCATGTGGTTTGTTGGACACAATGTAAACATGAAGGGGGCTATTTTGTTTGGCTACATCTCATGGATTTTTTCCATATGAACTCGATACAGCCACAATATCAGAGTCAGATCCATTTTTTTCATCTTTTGCTTGATTGTATATCGGACTACTTCTTATCTTAGTCAGTTCCGAATCATGTAATAGAACAAATATTTTTTTTCGGAATGCTTTCATATCCTCCTACAAAGTGGTAGAAAAATTACACTTGTGAAATAATAATTTAATATGCAAGATACTATTGATTTTGTCCAAATGAAAATAGTACTTGTGTGACGTAGTCAGAGAGCATATCGCATGTCCAGTATTCTATAAAGTTTAACATAAATAACCCACATGATGCATGCGCTACAAGATTACCAAGAATTATAATATTATTTTATCTAGCCAATTCAATGTAAAAAAACTATTTAAACAATATCTCGATGCATCGTCTAGTGTAAATGCTCAAACGATTTGCTGGTTATTAAATAGACTATGTACTTTGTGGTTCAAGATACTTTTCACATTAAATTTAAAAATATCGATGAGTGTTCAACATACTTATCGGTCTGCACTCGGTTTTGGATATGCTCTTCTATTTCCCATTTTGTGACATCAAGATCCCGCAACTTTTCACATTTGTCGAACCCCTTCTTTTGGGATGCAATCTTTAGGTGCTTTTCAAGTCCTTGTAGCTCTTATATGAGAAAAGGGTATTAGGCCTTAAGGAAAACATAATGTAAAGAGGAGATGACAATCAAATTGCTTACCATATCAGTGAAGTCACTTCTAGTCATTCTAACACGAATTAAGTCCAATACTTCTATCAAACGTTTCTTCGCATTGATGACCACTAAATACCAATGGGTCATACTAATGTTTATGGGAAGGACTACCTAAAATATTTTTTGCATAAGTTGTACGGACCGAAATATTAACATATAATGAATGATCCGCATTTGTAGTAGTTAGTACTGACCATATCATTCTTTAGATAAATATATGCCTGCTCTATGATGTGGCGATATACTTTTTTCCTATTTTAGCTGATTGGAGATGTATGTATATACCTTACCACCCGCTCTGTCAAGCAGATGATCACATGCACTCATACAATATACGTATGCATTTCACCTATAATTGAACAGATGAAATAAAGGCAGATAAAATACATTCAAATTCAAGACAATTTTCGAAAATAATGTGCAAATAGTGGTCTCTTGTTGACATAAGGCATCGGGTAAGAATCCGTCGTCACTATTAAGACATCTTAAATTGACATTAGATAGTAATGCATCATCGATGTCCGCAAACTTGATATTTTTAGGTGCGAATATGATTGATTGAACGACAAGAAAATCTTCCACAATGCACAGTAGTTTGCCATGATATATAAAGTGTAGATGATCAATTTTGTAAAAATGATCTGCAAAAAAATAGAATGATAATAAGAGTGAAACTAAGTACCTTCTGGGATAACCTCTGTGTTCGTTTTTTTTGGTTTATTATGTCGTGACATTATGCTCCCTTTATCCATTTCTATATCGTCCATGACCTACAAAAGCATAAATATTACATAAATAAATTATAAAGCTTATCTTATGTGAATACATGTTGAAAAAAATGTATTCACCTCCATTTTATGTTCGACAAACATCGCATCAAAGCCTATGTCAACGGGTTCTTTCGGAGCATCTGCGATATCTTCCTTTGTCCCTCCAATGATCTAGAAAAGTGGAACATTTGTAAAATAAAAACTCAAATACAATAATATAGAACTTGCATATAAATAAAATAAAATACAACTATCTCATTGCACCTTTTTTGATTCTGCAAAACTCTTTGTCCCCTTCCAATTCCATCATGTTAGTCTAATTTATCCATAAGCGTGCACGATAAAAAATAATGTTAAAATGAAATGAAGAACTTGATGTTTATAAGCCTAGAAGAATCATAACATAATCGATGTGTGGCAACATTGTACGTGTAGATACTGGACGCGTTGGGTTGCTAATACAATACGGATTTATCTTTTTACCCAAAAAGCCATAATTTCATTTTATGCATGAGTTCAGAAAAAGGAAAATTATTTGTATAATAAATTAATCCAAATACAGCACCACAAACATATGTAAACATCGCATGTGATATAATATAAGTAATACAAATATTTCAAGGATGCTGGCATTCAAAGCTCTGTCTTTTTTTCAAACAGAAAATTGTTACCACATAGGCAAATTAAATATTGGTTGCTTATCAAATACCCTCTGTTTTAAAATAGACATGTAAATTTATCTAAATTTAATGTATATAATACTAAATATTTGTCTAGATACATTTAAATGTAAACAAACTTGTGACATTTATTTTAAGACGGAGGGAGTACATCTAGTTGGATAAAAAGGAAGTGCCATAATTAAAAGACAAAATCATCATCACAACTTTCAATAGTGGGTCTCGGTGCAAGTCTGCTACGAGTGGGAATTTTCAAACATCAAATTGCTGCAAGCTAGCGATACTTAACTTAGCTGAAAAAATTAAATGACAATTCTAGAATCGTGATCGTGTGGACCTACGATCATAATATGTCCACAAAGGAAGTCATGATATGAGAATAATTAAATTGAAAAGTATTATCAGTCTACAATTCTGCTGGCACACTTCTCACACGCTCTGAGTCTAAAGTGATCTGCAAGTACACATGAGAAGAGGATTAGAACTGCACACTTCTAGCACGCTCGAGTCCAAACTGTACGCGAAGTCAAACTGTACCCGAAGTTATTTCCTAAAAAAGAAGCTGATCTCCAACTCAGGAAAAAATAACAGTCCAAGCTGAGTCAGTCCCTCCTTTCTTCCCCGACCAACTCTCGATTCCCCATCGCCTCCTTCCTCTGCTCCTGATACCCATCGCCACAAACCGCCGGCAACCGGCCTTTTCCCCTTCCCAGTGTGTTCCCTGGCCGACCGTCGTCCAGCCGCCTCTATGCGCGAGCGCCGTCTCCCTCGATCTCCTTCTCACCCCAGCACCGTCGCCAAGCACACCCCCGTCATCGCGCCCCTGGCATCCATCCCCGACACCATGGCCGTCGTGCCCCTTCCCCGGTTCCCTCTCCTCGGACTCCGACCTAGCCGCTTCGCCCTCGTCTCTATGCGGTGCCGAGCCCTTCCCCGTCGCTGGTGTGCCTTGCTCTGCTAACTCCAGTTTGTTGGGCACAGCCGAGCAATGCCTCCACGAGCTCATCGTTGTCCAAGGTCGTTCCCGAATCTCACCTTGTTCCACACAGGCTGCCCCCGCCTCCCCATGGCTCGCACCGCCGCCTCTCTCCCAGCTCTCTCCTTTCCTTGCCGATTCATCTCAGGGCCTCGGATAGCGATAGCCCCTGCCTGATCTTCCACGCCCACATTCCTACCCTGTCGCTGCTCTCCTACGACATTCCATGGCGCCGTCTGTCATCCCATTACCTAGCCACACGGGTTCAGGACGCCGGCCACACTCCAGCGCTGTGCCGCGCGTTGCGCTGACATCTTCAGATCCTGCCCCCCTCCACCGACTCCCACGCGCCCCCGTCGCCTGCAAGTCCGAGTTGTTGAAAAACGCAATGATGGCGCAACTCAGCCTTCCCATGCCTGCCTTCTTCTCATGTCTCCTCCTGAGCGCCTCTCTAAGGTGCGACCTGCCATGGATGGTGTCGGCGCTCGACAAATAAGCTACTCCCCGTCGCTGCCATGGATAGAGCCGGTTGCGATGTCTGTGTTGCCGATTGTATTGTGTGCATATGTGCGTGGTGCCCGACCATGCAGGCCGCTGGAGAGGGGATACCTAGTCCTGGAGGGACGCGGCTTGCCCGTGCCTCTTCATGCGACTATCCGTGCGACCAATCGATCCAGCGGCTCTCCTTCCCGTAACCCCCAGCTCTGACTTCTCCGTTGAAGAAAAAAACATTGGATAATAGTCCGTCCGTATCAGTCTACCGTGTTCTCCCCCAATTCGAGCTGAACAAGCACTGAAGGGGAAGGTGAGCCGCCCGGCGAGACGCTGGCTATGCTCCCGTTCCTCCGGCCTCCAACCCCCTCCCTCCGAAGAATCTCGTTGCTCCGCCGTCGCCGGCCAGTTCCCGGCAGCCGCGGCTCGACCTGGACGAGCTGCGTCGCCTCGACCTGAACGTGCGCGATCGCAGCCCCCGCGGCTCCGCTGCCGGCCCGTTCCCAGCAACAACGCATCCCCTTGCGAATCAGACGAGCGGCGACCTGGGTGGTCTCGGCAGAAGGCAGTGCGTGAAGCGGGAGTAGGGGCCAAGCGGGGCTACCATCGAGTGGAAGAGCGCGTGAAGATGGAGTAGGTGGATGAGGCGCTGTGCGAGGCCATGGCGGCCAGACCCCCGAGTGCGTTCCTAGCGCAGACGATGGAGCAGCTCCAAGGACGTCGTTCGTCGCTTACCTCATCTGCAGGTGCAAGCTCCATAAGAACAGAGGTTAGCAGCTTTTGCATTCTAAGGATTCTCATTATAGTTTTGTTGTAATTGAAATAAGTTTTTACTTCAACTGGTTTGCGGGGAATATTGATTCTTATTAACCATTACGAATTAATAATTTTCTTTACCAATACTCATACTACACGGTTGCATAAAACAGATACAAAAGAATGTCATGGCAAATTGGAGGTTCGGTCCATTAGGAACTTGCTGTTAGCAGGAATATCCTGTAAGATATCAGAGAAAGGTCTTGATAAAGATCACATGCACTTTCCTTGAACGAATCCACTAGCTACTAGTTATAGCAGTGAAAAGTTCAGCCAACTGAATAGATATAACTGAAATTCAGGTGAACTCTAACCTCCGAATAAACATTCAAAAAACAAATTTATTATGGTGGCTTCGGTTGATTGAAGAATTCTTGGTTTTGTGTCGTCATCAAACTAGAGGTAGAGGTCCCAATGGTCCCTTGCAGTGATGGATTCAGAGCATACTTCTGTTGTAAGTATGTGTACATGTGGTTTGTGGGATGGCCCTGCAAAAAATGCGGTAAAGTTCAATCTCAAAGTTTAAAAATTATAGAACTTAAAAGTGTGAGGAGCTTATACCACTAGTGGACCATATGGTTGGAATCCTCCCAGTTCTTGCATATGTTTAAAAATTATTGTCTACTGTCATTCGAGTACTTTGTCGTCATTGCCACTAGAAGTGCACACACAAGTTTTCTTTTGAGAAATGAAAGCAAACACTTATACCCTCTATTTTTGCTAGTTCATGAATTCGACATCAGCAAACTTTAGTTTGAATACCTAAAGTAATTATCATTTGATCTTGTGTGCGCAGATATTCTTGCGAATTTCGCAAGGAGTACATGTATATCTACATTGATGCTATGCCTGATGAAGGAAAGAAATGGAAGGGAGGCAGGATTGGAAGAAATCCAACTATCGGCTGAAACAGAAAAAAATGGAAATTTTTATTATGATTCAACATGAAGAGTAGGGTCAGATCTCAGATCTCTTACTGTCCCTGGGATGAGCTTCATCGCCATCATGGACAAGATTACTTGAAGAGTCCATCGCCGACCAATGCTGATTGCCGCACTATTCAATTGGAGCCTGTGTATGAAGTTACTATTCATTCTCTGTTCAGTTGGAATTTTTGCCTTTGTTGATTGCTGTGCTTTGCATTAGCTGGGATGGATTTTGGCGCGCAGGTATATATTATGTGGATTTCTTCCCGCCTGATAATGTGTTCCCGCGCGACGTGTGCGTGTATTACAGCGGATGGGAACCGGTATACGGTAGACTGATTCGGACGGACTGTTGTCCAATGTTTTTTTTTCAACGGAGAAGCCAGAGCTGGGGGTTACGGAAAGGAGAGCCGCTGGATCGATTGGTCGCACGGATGGTCGCACGAAGGAGGCACAGGCAAGCCGCGTCCGTCCTGGAGGAGGAATGCAAGTTCTGGAGCATTGGTCTCCCGTGTTACGGAGAGAAGGGTATTAGTACTTCCAAGTGTGGCTAGAAAAACTATATTGGTGGGATTATTCCTTAGAGAGATAGACTTTAATTTCCAAGGTAGTTAGGATTAGTTTGTGGCAAGAAATACGGAGCCAGGGTTGTTAGGGGTCGCAATATTATCTCTAGCACTAATCTTATTGTTAGTTACGCAATCTGTTATCAATTTTCACTTGCGCTCATTATATGTTTCATCTCCATTCTAAGGTTATAAAAATTAATCATGTTTACCTTTTTTGGGGGATAGAGTTGTGTGATATATGGAACGCAAATTCACGTTTTACACCACCTTCTATAAATTTAAAGGTTCACAAATATTCTCATAGATAATAAGAAAATTTGATAACTTAATTTTTTGGTTAAATAATCTTTGAATATCTGTAACTTTTTTTTAAATCCTATCACAGCACTTATCTCATCCTTGCCAACCATACACTTTGATTGGGACTGGGGTCATGGTGGTAACAACTTGGTGTGAAGAGCAGTTTGTTGTGAAGAGCCCTACGACGAGCAGTGCATGTTGGCCGGGTAGCAATTCAAATTTCTGGTCTGTTAGAATTTTTTTTGTTGCACGGAAGTTTGTTTCCTTTTTTGTTAAGATAAATGGAGCAGCGAGACCTGATAGGTAAGCAATTAAATTTCCGGTTTGTTATTTTTTTGGTTGCCGGGTAGCGGCCTGGGGCTTGTATGCATGCGGGAGTTTGTTCATTTTATTTTTCCAAATTTCCGGTTTTTCAGTTTTTTTTTGTTGCCTTTCAAATTTCTGGTTTGTTGGCCTTTTTTTTCTTAGTCTGGGTCATATGCGCGCACGGGAGTTTGCTCTCTTTTTTTTTTGGCTCTTGGATGTTTCGGGGTGATATTTGTGGGTAATATTAGTAAAGTGTGACACCACGTGAGCTTTTAATAGTAAAGATCTATACACTATTTAATGTATAAATTTCTCTAAATTTAGATAAATTTTTGACATCTATTTTGAGACTGAGAAGGTACATGATTGTTACAAAATGGTAGAGAAAAAGACAGGAATTAAATTAGAGAATCATCGCACGGTGGAGGAAAAACAAGCACACCAACCACATGATTTAGGGTACAAATTTGAGAGGGTTATTTATTGGTTTGCTACTATAGGCCGCCATATGCTCAGGTTTGCCATTAGCGTGGAATGGTGCTCAGTTTTATCACTATTTCGAGCGCAGCTGCTATGACGACGCCAACCGGCCAGTTTAAATGAGCATAACAAATTTTAAAAAAATCAAAAAATGAAAAACCTGCACACATAATCTTTTTATGTCTTATACTAACGATTCAAGTTAACAAACAATGTCTACATACATTCAAACGAAAAATTCATGTATTCATGTATGTAAACCTTGTTTATCACGTATTCATGAATTTTTCGTTTGAATGTACGTAGACCTTGTTTGTCAACTTGAATCGTTAGTATAAGACATAAGAAGCTATGTGCGCAGGTTTTTCATTTTTCTGATTTTTTTTAATTTGTTATGCTCATTTAAACTGGCTAGTTGGTGTCGCCATAGCAGCTGCGCCCGAATAGTGGCAAAACTGAGCACCATTTCGTGCTTGTGGCAAAACTGATCATATGGTGGCCTATAGTGGCAAACCAATAATTAACCCAATTTGAGAAGATTGGATGGGGACTTTTGGGATAGATCTAATCTCGGATTTGGGGCTAGGGTTTGAAACTGGAAAGAAGGGAATGGTTTTATATACTCCAAAATAGACTAGATGAGATTATTTTTTAGTCAAAATTTTAGGCAGGTTTTGCCTATTTTTATTTTTAGTAAAATAAGAAAACCTCTTCCGGTCACGTAACGGATCTAAAAATATTACTTGTTATATTTTAAAATAAAAAAGTGCGGATTTATATATATTAAACCATACAGATATTTATCAAACAACATACGGTGTTTAATAAAATAGTTTTGTGCTCAGAAAAAATGCATGATGATATTATGGTGATGCATAAAATAAAATAACAAGCAATTCTATTATGGGGATTTTATGAGGTGCTACATGGTGCTGATGCAATACAATCGCAATAAAGTATTCATAAGCAATAATAACTAGTTGTGGCATAATTATTTCGATCTTCATTAAAAACACCACTAGCAAATTAAATAACATTTAAGTTTAGGTCTTCTCTTTGTCCAAGAATGGGTTCAATTACATAGTCACTAGCAACGCACATAATTTTAAATGGTTCATCCCACTTTGGGGGTTGAATAATAGGTGCGTGGACTAGAGATTTTTTTAAGTTGTTTGAAAGATATGACACAAATATTATAAAAAACAAAAGGGATATCTTTATTCAGCAAATAAGTCAAAGGAGTAGCGAGTTTGGCAATATCTTTAATAAAGCGCCAAAAAAACCTACATGTCTAAGAAAATTCTTTATGCCTTTTGTGTCTGGAGGTATAGGTAAATCTTTCTAAGGCAGCAATGCTAGAATCATCAACCTCAATACATTTTTCTGAGATTTTGTGTTCGAAAACTATACCTTCTCTTACCATGAACTAGCAACGCTCCCAATTGAGGACCAATTTTACTTGCTTGCAACGCTGCAATACTCTGTTAAGGTTATAGAGACATTGATCAAAAACAGTTCCATAAACAACAAATTCATCCATAAGGACCTCCATAGAGTTTTCAACGAAATTGTTGAATATTTTAAAAACACTTTATTGAAAAGTTGCAGCCGCATTAGACAAACCAAACAACATCATTCTATAAGCGTAAGTGCCATAAGGGCAAGTAAAGGTTATCTTCTCTTGGTCTTTAGGTTGACAATTCCCTGAATAACCGTCAAGAAAACATAAGTATGAATTGGTAGTTATCCTTTCAAAAAATCGCTCCATAAAAGGTATAGGTTTATGATTTTTCGTCTCCCTGTTTAATTTTCTATAGTTTATACACATTTTATACCCAGCTATAGTCCTTTTGGGAATTAGCTCATCCTCGTTATTATTAATTATGGTTATTCTTTAGGTATGCAATGAGTTGGACTAACCCACTTTCATTCTAGGATTTAGTCTCTTTTGAGTATCTACAAAAGATTTAGCAGCCGCAACCGTAGTATCTTGTGACTAACTATGGAAGGATCTATTGTTTTATATCACTAAGAGTATATCCAAAAGATTTAGTTGCTTGGCGAGTACTTCTAGTAATTTCTGACTTTTGATTACAAAGTTGATCATTAATGATTATGGAACACTTACCTTCCTTGTCTATGAATTCATACCCGGGCCATGGTGGAAGAGTTTTAATAATAATAGAGCTGGATCGTCGTTTACATTCCTCTCCAGCTCTTTAAATTCATCTTTAGTAAGATTTTCCACTTTAAGCATAGTATCAAGGATATTATCAAGATATTATTTTGCTTTATCATTGGGGATTGCATCATTATTGGATAAGATTCTCTCCTATTCATTTTGTGGAGTACCAAAATAGATTGTTGCCAACTCTTCAATAGTATTTCCCACATTTATGTCAGTTTACTTTTCATACGACAACTTCTTGAATTGATTGAAATCAACCTTTAAATTCTCTTCTCCAAATTTTAAGGACAGAAATTGTTTATTTCATTAATATCAATGTTTATAGAATTGTAAAATGGACTCCTCGACGTGGTAGGACAGAAAAAATCAAATTGCATATCAATAATATGAAAGTCAATGGGATAGACAAAAGCTCCTACTGAAATGCAAGCATTGCGAAGAACCCCATGAGATCCCAGCATGGTTCTATTGGAGAGTGACGAGGGCAACTTCGGCAATGCCCATGGTAATGGATTTAGGGTTTCGAGAAATAGAAGGGATTTTATCGGCTGATCAGACAAACAAGGGAGTCGAAGTCGTCGAATTTCTTAAGGTAAAATCAATTACAGAATGCTCAAGGCATTTCTCGGCACCTCTCCATCCAGCCTATAGCTGGGTCCCAAAGCCATATGCGGATAGGTTACGGACTATGGTTACAACAGCGGTACAATGCCGGTTTGTATTTCCAAACTATATCTTCCGTCGAACGCTTACTGGGCCTTCTTTGTAGGCTTCGTGAGCTTGTGATCCTTTATGCGGCTAGGGTAACTAATCATAAGAACCCCAATAGTCATACCTATGTCAGTAGCCCCCGAGACTCCATCTGAATCGTAGATTCGGGTTGAGTCTCGAAGATATTTTTAGTATTTGTGATCCGAAGTTTTCTTTACGAAATATTTAGTTTTATATTGACTTGTAGGGATTCGAATACAACAGGTCTGATGCATCCGACTAATCGGGAATCAGATAATTGCTCCTCGGCAAAAACACTGCAAACCTACATCAAATTCAACTCCCTAGAGATGAACTCGTAATTTTACTCGCATAATTCAGTTCGAGCTGTTGAGATCTTATCGAATACTTAATCCCAGTTCTATTACACCGGGTACCCAACGCGTCCGTCAGGATATTTTATCGTATCGTTGATATGGATAATTTACTGGCAGGGTCCATTCGTGTGCGCTTACCAGGCCACATAGGACAAGTCCTGAGGTCTTACCTTTATGCCATGGACACAACATTCGGAACTTGGCAGTCGGAACTTTATCATGTCAGGCGCGATCCGAGATTTTTTACAATTTTATCGACTACTTTGTTTGGCTATTGGAATTGCTGAAGTTTATCACCTTTTTATTTTCTCAGATGATATGTAGACACTCCTGATGGGAGTAACCTGACCTTATTTGCATAACATAGTTTTCTATCGAATGTGTAATAGCGCTCCGGATGGAAGTAGCCCCCGAGGCTATGTTCGGATGCCTGCATCGGGACATAGGCCCATAATTTCTTATTAGTTTAACCAGAGCATTGGACAAAAATATTCTAAATATTTTTCTTGTGATAATAAACTTTTAAATAATAAAGTCCCCACTTGTGGGCGAAGAGATAATGTAGAAAAAAGGAAATATGAGTTTGGGGAGCTTATCTTTTATTAAAGCATGAAGATGAAGATACATGTTTTAGTGTATTCGCCTGGTCGTTGGCCTTATTGAATAATGTTGTGGCTAAGAAGCCAGGTCATAGGCCGTATTTAATTTAAATTGCAAGAAAAATAAATTCTAAGCGTAAAAACGTCGTAGTTGTGCGACGTTCCACGGATTGGAGTACTTGGCTCTTGTCTTCTTATCTTGAAGCCAGTATGCTCTACCAGGGATTACTTCTGTGACGATGTAAGACCCTTCCCAATGTGACTCCAAATTATGGTGACCATCTTGCTTGAGGCGAAGGACTAGGTCCCCTACGACAAAGGACCTAGGACGCAATCGTTGGTTGTGGTAGTTGCGTAAGTTCTACTAATATACGGTGGCCCTTTGTAGGGAAACATCACGAGCTTCATCAAGTGCGTCAACATCATCTTCGAGTGCTTTCCTGGATGCTTCCTCGTCATACTCAGTGACCCGTGGAGACTCGTGAGTTACTTTGACTGGAAGGACAGCTTCAACGCCATGAACCTGAAAGAAGGGTGTTTCTTGCATCGAATTATTTGGAGTGGTACGTAGGCTCCACAAAACAGAGGGTGTCTAATCAACCCATGCTCCTTTTTCTCTATCGAGCGGTGTTAGCAGTCTTTTCTTAATACTAGCAGTTACGAGACCATTGGCTTTTTCCACTTGCCCATTAGTTTGCGGGTGGGCAACTGAGGCATAGCTTATTTTTATGCTCATCTCCTTGCAGTACTCTCTGAACTCATTGGAGGTGAAGTTAGTTCCGTTGTTGGTGAAGATGCTATTTGGTACGCCAAATTGGAACACTATTGATTTGATAAAATTCACAGCCAAAGTTCCATCCTAGCTGGTAATAGGCATTGCTTTAATCCACTTGGTGAATTTGTCGACTTCTACAAGAAGAAAGACATGTCCTCCTAGTGATGATTTGTGAATCTTACCCACCATATCAAGTCACCATTGAGCGAAAGGCCAAGAAAGAGGTATGGGGTTTAATTTGGCGGCAGGTGAATCGGGTTTTGTTGCGAATCGCTGACATGCTCCACACGTTCGTACGATATCTTTTGCATCTTGTACTGCTGTTAGCCAGTAGAATCATGTCCTGAATACTTTGGTAGCAATTTCTCACCTGCTAGCGTGATGACCACATACTCCTTCATGTATGTCTTTGAGTATAATCTTTCCTTCATCGGGTGTAACACACCGCTGTAATACAGCCAAAATACTTATTTTATACAGCTCCCCCTTGATGATCCTGAAGGATTTGAATCGACGAGTGATTCGTCGTGCTTCTATCACGTCCCCAGGGAGTTATCTCCTCATCATGTATGATATGTACGGTTGCATCCATGTAGGATCCAATATCATAAATTCATCAACTTCTGGCTCTTCCTCAAGGACGTCTTCTATGTTTTCATGTGTTGGCGTAGCCCCTGAGTCTTTTTGCGGCTTGATCTTTTTCCATGCTTTAGGCACTATAACTTTAGATAACCTTTTGGCTTTGATGGAGCGCTCCGTTATTTCATCCCAGAAAACTCAGGGCAATACTGACAGGCATAAGGATGCGATGTTTGCCACATTTTCAGACTCTTCATTGCTTGCCCTTCATATGTGTGAAACTTCACACCCGTCAAATTGAGGTTCCATGATGTTGTACCGATCGTGGTAGGAAATCATGTTGTCGCTAATAGTGTCGCACTGGTTCATTTCTTGTTGTGCCCCAAGGTTGGAATCGCCGAATATTTTCAAGCGAGTTGCACCGCAAACTTTAGCCATACGCATACCGTGCAACAGGGCTTCATACTCAGCTTTGTTTTTTGACGCATTTGCAAAACTCATCCGAAGTACATATCGCATTTTATTGCCTTGAGGTGACACCAATATGACTCCTGCTCCTTCTCCTTTCGTTCTTTTTGACCCATTGAAATACATTGTCCATGCATTGGAGACATCTGGCAGGCCCGCACACTGTAGTTCTATCCATTCAGTAATAAATTCAGGAAAAACCTATGATTTAATTGTTTTATGTCTCTCGAACGTGATATCTCGAGGGGATAGCACAATGCCCCATAGAGAGACACGTCCGGTAGCTTCTGGATTGTTGAGAATATTGGAGATAGGTGCTTCATTGACCACTATGATCGGGTGTTCCGAAAAATAATGGCGCAACTTTCGTGTTGTCATGAAGACTCCATATGCTAGCTTCTGATAGTGCGGATATTTTTTCTTGGATGGAGATAGGACCTCACTTATAAAATACACTGTTCTTGGATGGAGATAGGACCTCACTTTGCACCCCAAAGTCGCATCGATTATTTGATTGATTCGTGGTAGTGGGAATTGATCCTTTGGACAATGTTTGTTCAATACAGTGAAATCAATGCACATACATAGTTACTTTGTATTTTTCTTTGGGACACATACTGGGTTTGTGACCCACTCAGCTTTCTTTAATTCTTTGATAAATTTGGCATCAGTTAGGCGATGGAGATCCTTTCCAATGGCCTTTCATTTCGGTTCTACGAAGCGGCAAAGTGTCTGTTTTACTGGTTTTGCCTTCGGATCCAAGTTTAGCGCGTGCTCAGCAAGTTCCCTAGGAATTCCCGGCATGTCGGCTGGTAACCATGCAAAAAATCTCCTAGTGCTCACGAAGGAACTCAATGAGCGTGCTTTCCTATGCGAGACCAAGATTGGAGCCTATAAATGTCGTCTTCTTTGGGTCGGTAGGGTGAATCTGGACTTCCTAGCTATATTTTGCGATGTCAAAATACTGATCGGGATTGATGCGTGCTACTGCTAGAGGTTCTGCATTCGCTGACATTATTAGTTGCTCAAACTCGGTCGCCATCCCGAATGATTCGGAGATTTTGTTGAATTCTTGATTGAAACTGTCAGAACATGTAAAATTGCCCTTCACTGTTATGACCCCTTTGGGGGCTGGCATTTTCATAACCAGGTACGCATAATGCGGCACTACCATGAACCGTGCGAAGGCTGGGCGACCTAGGATTGCATGATACTGTGACGGCCAGTCCATGACTTCGAACTCGAGCTTTTCACTCCTAGATTTTTCTTTGGATCTGAAAACAACGTCAAGAGATATTTTACCTAAGTGAATTTTAGCTTTACCTGGGACTATGCCGTGGAAAGATGTTTTTATTGGTGCTAAATTTGCGAAAGAGCAAATCATCGCCTTGAGTGTCTTGGCGTAAATTAGGTTGATGCTGCTCCCCGCATCCATGAAAAATTTACTCATATAAAATCCATCAACTTTCCCCTATACTATTAGAGCCGAGTGGCCCGAGCATGGGACTCGAAGTGGATGATCAGCTTTGCTAAACGTAATTTCCATACTCGGGGGTAGTTGTGGTAATGTTTATGCCATGTTAACTTGCCGTGTAATCAATTTTTGAATCATATTGGATGGGTGCCCTTTTTAGATCATCGACATTGCTCCTTTCGAGCTGGGTATTCGTCCACTTTGTTTTTTGTAGTGTGATGTCCTTTTCTACTAACAGCTGCATTGATGCAGGTGGTGGTGCGCCAATTGCTAGGGCTCTAGGTGCGGTGGCGTATCCTCGGCTTGCTTCTTCAGTTGCCTTTGCATTGCACACTTCCTCCATCTTTAGAAACGTTCAACAATGCTTCATGAGGTGATTTGATCGCGTGCCTGTTGAGTCGACATAGAAGTGCATGTTGCAGGGTCCTTCCAACATTTGCATTCGGGACATTGGGGGATCCCGAGCCCTTGGCTAGTATCTTTGTGTTGATTGGCTTCCTCCGGTGTCATCTCTTCAATATCCGCTATTGTGGTCATCGTTTCTTCGGTTGTCCCCTCCTGAAAAACCGGCTGCAACATAGCTTGGTCCATCGTGTCTGTCGTTATTTCGTTGCCATCTATCATTGTCGCGCATGTCCCTATATTCTTCGGGTGAGCACGTTTTCTTATTGTATACTGCGTCTTCTCCATTAGCCCAACGATTTTCTATATCCATTAGCTATGAGATTGTTTTGGGCTTAACCCATCCCATCTCTTCTATGAACTATTATCGGTGAAGGCTGTTATTCAAGCCGTCAATTGCTCTTTCATCGGATATAGCTTCAGCCGAGGTTTTGATGATGTTCCACCGCTGGATGAAGGCTCGTATCGATTCTCCTGATTTCTGCTTTCATGCCCGCAGTTGTTCCAAGGGCATAGGTCGCTTGAACGCGGAGTGGAAATTTCGGATGAACTTGTCTTCAAGGTCATTTGCTGCTGATGGATTCTTCAGGTAACTGCCTTAGCTAGGATCGGGTGGCGCCGCTTAGGTGTAGTTGTAGGCTTTGCATTGCTGTGGCCTTGGAACCACCCTGTAGTTTGATGGTTGCCAGATAATCTGCCAACCAAGCTTTGGGTTCCTGTAGGACGTCATATTTTCGGCAGTCGTGAGGGAGTTTGAAGTCTTTGGGAACTGGAGTCATGTGAACCCATCGGGTAAAGCAATTGGCTCCACATAATTCATAATCATCCACGTTGTCACATCGTAGTATCTTCGGCTGCGTGTTCTTTTCTGGATCTGCTGATCTTGTGATGTGTAATATCGTATCTTGCGTCATTTCGTGGTTCAGAGTTCGAAAAGTACACTTGATGTGGCGACCGTGATCGTCGGGTGCGCCCTACCTGCCGAGGGCTGCTGTAACTACCTCGGTGAATTACGCTCTTAGTTAATGCCTGGATGAACGAAAGTGGTTAAAATAGTACGGTGGGGCCCAGGGCCACTCACGGTAGACCTTTCGGCCGTCCTAACCACTTTCAAACAACGGGACAAGAACGAGCGGCGTAATCGGCGGGCGAAGGGATCAACTACATACACAAATGAGTATGTATGCAAGCCACATACAACAGTCCTCAGAGCCATTCCATCTAAAAGAAATAGAAATATTGCAACGCCATACGGCAAGATCCAAATGTCCTAGATAGATATAATAATTTAGGATAGCTCCTCATACATCACACATCAGAGTATCAGGGTGAAGCGGAGAACAAGATCCGAGTACGGATAAGAAGCAAATTGGCATAAGATGCCCCATAAATAAACACATCCCGCCCACAGATCACACGGATCCCCGTTCCCGGAATATCTACACCGAATGATCGTTGCCAACATCATCTGTCTCTTCCACCCAGTATCCATCTTGCGGGTACACCTGTTCATCTGAATCAAACAATTTATCGTGTGAGACCCTAGGGGTACTCAGCAAGTCTTAATGCCACTAAAGGGGACACAACCTGGGGTGACGCAATTGCAGCAAAAGATAATACCTAACAATTCTACAGAGACTCGCTAACCTTCCGCCTAACCAATGATAGACGGAAGTCCGTGAATTGAGAACAACCGTCATAACAGTATAATTAACAGATCCACCCTCCTCCTCGCTTACCAACGAGGAAGCGGACGAACAACCCCCCCATCATCCGTTGGCAGTTTTATTAACCATTCCATGAGTGTTGCAGTATGTACTAGTCAAGTACTTAGTCAATTTTAAAAGCGGTACTTTAGTTATACTTGTCTATGATCGAGAAACTGTGCTCCAAGTCGTCCATAACCGCGGACACGGCTTTCAGAAAGATTTACCCTGCAGGGGTGCACGAATAGCAACACACACTCGATCAACCTCGGAAAAACCAAATCAAAACCCAACGAGGCATTCACGACAAAGCAATCACAGGATTCAGAAACATTTCAGGGGGCCACCCCATTAAGCTACCCGCAACGAAGTTGGCCAGCTCCGAGACGGACCCAAGGTTTGTGTGGACGGCGGTAAATGACTGGGAACCCGAAAATGTGACTGGGCTTGTCGATACAGCGAAAACGTGTCACGATCCAAAACAGTACATGTGCTCCTCGCACAATCTTAAATAAAGCAGTAACATGGCATAAGTACAAAATAGTAACAAACTATTTGTGGCCCCAAGAAATAAGAATGAATCAAGCTCTGGCTCAGGGGGGTCCATAAGGCCTCCCGGATGTGGATAGTGCGAATAAACAAGGAACAGGAATCAAGTACTCGGGGTCCTACAGGACACAAGTGAGCATGAAAAACCAAATAGCAGATATTGCTCACCGGTGCCTCTTTCATTAGTTATCCCATTACTACTCAGGTTATGTTGTTTAGGTATCTCATTATCCATCAGACACTCACATACCCTACTCATGCTTTTCTACGACTCGCATGGCTCAAACAACTCCTGTAGTAATGGCTCATGGGACCGGAACAAGCTTGGTGTGGTTTAAAAGTAAAGGCTATGCAGTACTTGGGATTCAATTTAATGCAATCGCGACTCGATGATGCAAGAATAAGATAGAGGCAATAGGTACTGTATGTATGCAAGCATGTGGTAGTGCTTGCCTGGCAGCTCAGTTGAAGCGAGAGATGGATCTGGGTGATACTCCTATGTTTCCTGGTAATTCTCCTGCTGGGCGTCTATTCGAAGAAGAACCAAACAAACAAGGGCCAACATAAATAAAGTGCACAAGCATATGAATTATAATGCAACAAGCAACCAATCATGCCATGATGAATGATGCACAAATTACATGGCATTAAAGTAGCATGGCAAAGGTGAGGTGTGGATACAAGAAATAAAACACTTTATTATTCATTTGACCAAGTTTTATTGTCATAAACAGTTCAGATTTTAAATGACAACATGATGTATGCTTCAATTCAGAACAAGGACTGCATAAATAGAACGGGCTCGTCGCGCTGATCGATTTAGACATATTATTTGTCAAATTTGGAGTTATAAAACAAAAGTTATTAAATAAATAAGGGAAAGGGCATTTTCTTGTAATTTTATTCATCTCGAAATTTAAAGTGTCCAAAATATATTTTGGAGGGCATATTTGAATTCCTCACATTTTTCTGATTCCAAAACATATATTACATGTATTATTTGGGTTTGTATTTTAAAAATTATTTGAATCTGAAAAGAATTTGAATTTAAATTAATTTGAAAAAGATTTGATTTAAACAGACAAAAGGAAAATACTTTTCACACTCAGGCAATTCTAGCCGCAGACACTGACGGGTGGGCCTTTGTGCTGACTGGACCACGCGCGGGAAAACTTTTGTCACCGCGGGCTCGCCTAGCCACTATGACTGCGGGGTGGGCCAACTGGCGCAGGCCCGCGTGTCAGCGGTGGGCGAGACAGAGGCTGACAGGTGGGGCTGGGGCTGGAGCGCGGGTTGCGGCTGAGAAAGGCGGAGGGGTTTTCTGCGAAAGAGCTAGCGCGGCTGACAGGTGGGGTCGTTAGGAGCGCGGGTCGTAGGAATCAAAAAGGTGGGGGGCTTTTTGCAAATTAACCACGACCCCGGTACTGTTTTTCTTCCTCTCGCGTCTGGCGGCAGGTGCGTGCGCAGCGCGGAGCGGGGATTCAATCCCGGGCCGCGGGAGTGCACGCTGAGGGGGCTGACCGGTGCGGTGGGCTAGGGGAGCTGACAGGGAGGTGGACGCGAGCTAGATAAGGGGCTGTTCGGCGCGGAAAATCTGCAGATGCCGGCGAGCTCTGGCGCGCGGTGGGTGTTCGACGAAACGCACGGCGACGTTAGGGCGGTACGGCGAGGCGGACCATGTCAGGGAGGAGGGGATGCTCACCGCGGGCTCGGCGGTAGGCTCGGATCGGCGCGAGGAGCAGTGAGGCGTCGAGGTTGCTGGCGCTCCGACGAACTAGGGTTTCGGGGAGCGGCGAGGTACTGGCGGCGCTGGGGAGCTTCTGGTCCACGTAGGCGCGGTCGAGGTGGTGCAGGGGGTTCCTCTCGGTCGCCCAGGACACATCCACGTCGAGCTGCTCGACTGGATCGTCGGGGCGGGGTAGTTGCTGGCGGCGACCGGCGTCGGCTGCTGGTGGTCGGAGAGGAAGAAGGAGGAGAGGAGGGGCGACTCGGCCAGATCTGGGGAGGCCAGAGAGGCGTGGGGAGGAAGGGAAAAAGAAGGGAGAGAGGGAGGAGAGCAGCTGGGGCACGACAGGATAAAGGTGGCCTCGTGCCACCTTTTCCTCCTCCTCGAGCACGTGCTCGGCCGGCTGGGGCTGGGCCTGGGGCTGCAGGGGAGGCTGCCAGTGGGGCCGAGGGCGAGAGCGGCCAGGGTGGGGCTACCTCAGCCGGGAGAGAAAGAGAGAGAGAAGAGGGAGTAGATCGGGCTAGGGTTAGGTGGAGCTCGGGTTGGGCATGGCTAGGGTTTGGGTGGCTGGGTGTGGGCTAGGGAGAGGGTGGCCAGGTAGTGCTCAGCAGGTTAGAGAGAGAGGGATAGTAAGAGAGAGAGTTGGAAGTAGGTTAGGGTTTAGTAGAAATAGGGCTAAAAGAATAATGAAGAGAAAACTAGGTTTAGATTATTATTAGGTGTTTAGTTGTTAATTTTGTTTAGGAGGACATCTCAAGAAAGATCATGGGGCTTGGACTAACTTGAGCTAGAAGGAAAGGAAACAAGAAAGAAAGAGGAAGAAAAGAAATTAGGTGGAAAAAGAAAAGCTCATATGATCATGCATTTAGAAAAATAAATTAAAAGAAAAGAATGTGGGAGAGGATATGAGAATGGTGGAGTGGTAGGAGATGTTTTCCACAAAGATAGGAACCAACAAAACCAAAGAAAAACCAAAGGAGAGGAAGGTAGTGAAGACTAGTGCATGGCCCATGCAAAAATAATAATGCCATTATTTATTTTGTGACGACAATATGAATATTATGGCATTACTCTATGCATATCCAAGAAATGGAGATGAAACCAAGCGCAAGAATTTAGAGGATTTAATCCACCCCAAACTACATGAGCTAGAATTAAAATATCAAAGAAAAAGAAAGACAAGCTCATTGATAATGGGATGGTGGAATTGTAGGGTGGTGGAAGAGAAAGGTGGTGTAATGGAAATAAGAGATATGCCCCCAACTCAACTTGGGCATTTGAACAATATATCAATAGCCAAGTATAATATCAAGAAGCAAATACAATTAATAATGCATGTGAGAGAAGAACCAAAAGAAAAGGAGTTTTATATGATGCTCAAATGCAAGGTGGCATGATGACATGAGCATGATATAATTATGATGCAACAATAATATATATGAAGTAGCCAATATCTTACTAGGACAAGTAGCATTACAATTGTTAGACAATTGGGGTGCTACAGCTGCTGTGACAGCGTGGGGATCTATCGTGCTGTCATGTGTTTCCTTGTTTCGCTTGCTCAAGATATGCACCCACCATGCCGAGGTTCATGAGAGCGGAGTGATGGAGAGCCGCACAAGGATTGCGCAGCTACAATTTCGGCTTGTGTTGTTTTTGCCCCGATTTGTCATGTTGGATCTACTAACATAAACGATAAGTTATGATCTCAGGTCAGTTTGTTTCTTTCGGCTTCGGGGATGTTCTACAGTCGTGAGGCTCCTCTCCTACTGCGATGGCCTATCCATGACATTGAACTCAAGCTTTTCACACCCGAATTTTTGTTTGGATCCAAAAACAACGTCAAGAGATATTTTACCTAAGGGAATTCCAGCTTTACATGGGACTATGTCATGGAAATATGTTTCTATTGGTGCTAAATTTTCTAAAGAGCAATTCATCGCCTTGAGTGTCTTGGTGTAAATTAGGTTGATGGTGCTCCCCGCATCCATGAAAACTTTACTCATATCAAACCACCAACTTGTGCCTCTACTATTAGAGTCGAGTGTCCTAGGTGTGGGACTCAAAGTGGATGATCAACTCTGCTCAATATAATTTCCTGTTCTGACCAATGGATATACTCAGGTGTAGCTATTGTGCTGTTGCTGCCATGCTAACTTGTCATGTAATCAGTTGTTGAATCCTATTGGATGGGCGCCCTTTTTGGATCATCGACATTGCTCCTTTGGATCTGGGGTATTCGTCCTCTTTGTTTTTGTTTGTAGCGGGATGTCCTTGTCCTGCTGACAACTGCATTGATGGGGGTGGTGGTGCGCCAATTGCTAGGGCTCCAGGTGCGGTGGCATATCCTTGGCTTGATGCTTCGGCTGCCTTTGCATTGTACACTTCCTCCATCCTTAGAAATGTTTGGAAATCCTTCATGAGGTGATTTGATCGCGTTTTGCCTATTGAGTCGACATAGAAGTGCATGTTGTAGGGTCCTTCCAACATTTGCATCTGGGACATTGGGGAATCCTGAGCCCTTGGCTGGTATCTATGGGTTGATTGGCTTTGACATGGGTATACCTTACTGGTACTCGAGATTAGCCTATACGGTCCAGCCCAAGAAGGAGTCCACGGTGTCAACGATGCCCAGCAAGGATTTGGGTGGCCCATAGGAGTTCGACTTCTTGGAGGACACGACAAAGTGTAGATAGAAATTTGAAGCGAAAACCCTAATCTATAACCGACTAGACCTGCTATCCCGAGACCTAGCCTCCCTATATAAAGGCTAGGAGGTGGCGGCAGGGAGGACAATCCACACCCTCGCATACACCTCGCCAGATTGCATCTGCGCACCCTTGTAACTATCGACTCCCTCGTAATCAAGAGCAGACAAGCAGGACTAGGGTCCTCTACGAGGCATGAACCTGGGTAAAACCTCATGTCACATGTGTGCTTGTTTGCTAGCCGATCGATGCTTATAGCGCTCCCACTTCCTCAAACCTAAGTCCATCAAAGATGGGCATTGATGAGTTAACCCCTCGTCAATTGGTGCCATCTGTGGGAACTAGGAGTGCTGATGTTGTGGCTTCCTCGGCCCCATCAACTGCGATCTACGATTCAGCTGCAGTAGAGACTCACCTCCTCTTTGGTGCCTTCGACTCCACCGTCCCTGCACCGGTGACTCGCCCGGATTTCAAGTCCGTGGGCGATGGGATCGGACTGGTGATCGGAAGCCTACGCTTCTAGGTCTGCCAGATCGGCATGCTATGCCTCCCTGATCAGCCGTAGCCTCCCTCGGTTGCTCCTGCGTCATGGTTCCCACCACCGATCGGTACCCTGAGCAAACTCAACGCCTCGGTATCAGCCAAGGGCAAAGATGGCAACGGCAGTTGCGAGTCCGATCTGGGCGATCTGGCATTAGAAGATGGAGCCTGTGGTTCCAGATTTGAGAGTTGTGGGAGCAACAGGTTCTCCAGCCACTACATGTGCACCGTCATCAACACCAACGACGGAGGCACTCAAAGGGACAACACCAACGGCGGACCCACCAACAACGGGCCAACCAATCGACCCCCTACCATCGGCCCCGTCGAGGACGATCAGCATCCGCCCAACCCTGAGGGCGAATGTATCAATGGGCGGCAGGAGATCCAACTCAATGACACTGAGTGGATGCGATGCAGGGAGGACCTATAGGGCAATCCCCTGTCACCAAACTCATCACAATAGATGTTGATGGGTTATCATTACCTACTCACCTAGGAGTACAAGTGCCAGCAGGCAATGAGAGCTCAACTTGACGAGCGCAGGAGGGCTGCAGACGAGTCAAGCCTTCGGCAAGCAGCGCTCTCTTCCGTCGGAGGATCCTCCTCCAAGGGCAATGACAATGCAGCCGCCAAAATGCACTCTCGACTAGCCCAACTCAATGACAAAGAGAGAGATGAGGCCACTCGAGCCTTCCACTTCTCGTTCATGATGGTGGACTCACGGGGCAACATGCTCCCGAAAACACCACAAGCAGCGGTGACAGTAGCCACCATGTACCTACTCAACAATCAACCACCAGTTGGGGATCCACGATCCGCCATGCACCGATCTACGATCGCTGGCCTTGGACTGGTCGAAGCTGCGCTCACCAAAGATCCTACACCGAAGCCGAAGAAAATCAAGGCTCCAGCCAGGTACTACCCGCTCTCCTCCATCGATGAGGAGCATGACCTATCGCGGCGACGCCACTCACGTCGACACGATCGCGACTACGATGCATGTGATGACATCACGCAGCGCAACGTCAACAAGATGCATGCCAGGTGCGCCTACTCAATGGAGTCGGAAGACAAAGGAATGGAGCTCTGTGGCGCTGGCTGCTTCAGCAGGGCTATACGGCAAACATGAACGCCGAAAGGGTTCAAACTCCCATCGGATAACCCAAATTTTGACGGCCTCCAAGACCCAAAGATCTGGCTGGAGGACCACATTTCCTCCGTCAAGCTGCACGGTGCAAACAAGAGCACAACCATGCAGTGCCTCCAGCTGCAGCTGCAGCTATAGAGAGCTTCACGCGTGTGGCTCAACACCTCCCCCGTGGATCAATCCGTAGCTAGGAAGAGTTGGTCTACAACTTTGTGTGAAACTTCAAGGGCACTTACACAGTCCCGCATTAAACGAAGAGCTAAAGGCTTGCTATCATAAGCCAGGAGAATCACTATGCTCCTACATCTAGAGGTGGTCCATCATTAAAAACTCCATAGAGGACATCTCTGAGGACCGCACAATTCGACGCGTTCAATGGCAGCATACGCTGTAGAGAGCTCAGGGAGGAGTTGGGCCGCATGAAGCCCAAAATAATCGACCACCTGATGGAAAATGCAAATAGGTGGGAAGATGGAGAGGACACGGTGAAAAATAACCGCGTCCACTCAGATGACGACCCGACGACCTCGGCCGCAGACGCGACTATCGAGGAAAACTTCGGATGCGTGGCTACGAAGACCGTGAAGAAGTCCACATGGTCGCAGCTGGCTACACCGACAAACACGACGATGGAAACCGTAGCAGTGCTTACTGTAGTGGTGCCTACTATGATAGCAGGAAAATCACGCAAGTATGGCAACGCCATACCCGTGAAGAAGGCCTTGAAACGTCAATCCAGAATAAACTACCTAGACCTTGCAACGTCAACTTCTACATTGATAAGAACGACGGCAAACATGAATGCCGAAAGGGTTCAAACTCCCGTCGGATAACCCAAAGTTTGACGGCCTCCAAGACCCAAAGATCTGGCTGGAGGACCACATTTCCTCCGTCAAGCTGCACGGTGGAAACAAGAGCACAACCATGCAGTGCCTCCAGCTGCAGCTGCAGCTATAGAGAGCTTCACGCGTGTGGCTCAACACCTCCCCCGCGAATCGATCCGTAGCTAGGAAGAGTTGGTCTACAGCTTTGTGTGAAACTTCAAGGGCACTTACACAGGCCCGCATTAAATGAAGAGCTAAAGGCTTGCTATCATAAGCCAGGAGAATCACTACGCTCCTACATCTAGAGGTGGTCCATCATTAAAAACTCCATAGAGGACATCTCTGAGGACCGCACAATTCGACGCGTTCAATGGCAGCATACGCTGTAGAGAGCTCAGGAAGGAGTTGGGCCGCACGAAGCCCAAAATAATCGACCACCTGATGGAAAATGCAAATAGGTGGGAAGATGGAGAGGACATGGTGAAAAATAACCGCATCCACTCAGATGACGACCCGACGACCTCGGCCGCAGACGCGACTACCGAGGAAAACGTCGGATGCGTGGCTACGAAGACCGTGAAGAAGTCGACATGGTCGCAGCTAGCTACATCTACAAACACGACGATGGAAACCGTAGCAGTGCTTACTGTAGTGGTGCCTACTGTGATAGCGGGAAAATCACGCAAGTATTGCAACGCCATACCCGTGAAGAAGGACTTGAAACGTCAATCCAGAATAAACTACCTAGACCTTGCAACGTCCACTTCTACATTGATAAGAACGACGGAAAATGAAGTCAAGCCATCTCTTAAAGGACTATCGCGAGTTCCTCAAGCTCCACGAAGGCCTCGCCCTGATGAATCGTGATGCGATAAATTAGGGCTATGGAGCTGCCACGGGTGCCATAGCTCACGGAGCACCACCACCGCCCAGACCACCACCACCTGCGGCTGCGCCGACCCAGAACAATGTAGGCGAACAATACCCATGATCACTGGGGAATATGGGCATTATCTAAAAAGGACGCCGTTCCAAAGTTCCAATAGGGTGCAAAAGTCAATCACTCGCCAAATCAATTTGGCGGTCAACTCTCCACCCTCAACCACTGAGTACCTCAGCGGGTGCGAGTCCTGGATCACCTTCGACAAGCGCGATCACCCGCCGCAGGTACCTCGCCCGGTCCACTCTCCTCTGGTGCTCGAGGCGCAAATCGGTGGCTACGAGGCGAGTCGCGTCTTCATGGACGGCGGCAACGGCATAAACCTCATGTTCACCAGTACCCTGCGTGCCATGCAGACCCCCCTTGTGCCTAGAGGCCTCCGACACAATGTTCCACCGCATCGTCCTAGGGAAAGGCGTATACCCCTTGGGCAAAATCAACCTGGACGTCATCTTTGGCACGCGAGCAAACTTCCTACGAGAGCGCCTCGAGTTCGAATTGGTCGACAAGCCCTCGCAATATCACATAATCCTTGGATGTGTCGTGTTCGTGAGGTTCATGGCGGTGCCACACTATGCCTACCTGTAGATGAAGATGCCGGGACCCAACGACATTATTACCGTCAACGAAAGCTTCTCCATGTCAGACAACTGCGATAGGGAATTCAACAAAATCTCCCGATATTTTGGCATGCAAGAGGAGTTGGCGAGACTAAAGGAGTTGATAGATAACAGTCTACCTCCTCCGAGTAAGCCGAATGCACCTGACCAATCCTTCGACTCATCGGTGCACACCAAGGCGGACCAGATCCACCCACCCGACCAAGACGGCCCTCATCGCCAACAACTTGAGTTCCGCATAGGAACTCGCGCTCGTCAAATTTCTCCGTGAGCACTGGGAGATCTTCGCCTGGTGTCCAGCGGACATGCCAGGAGTTCCCAGGGAATTCGCCGAGCACTCACTCAACGTGAATCCTGACGCCAGACCAGTCAAGTAGTTAATATGTCGATTGTGAGAAACAAGGTCAAAGGTGGTGGGTATGGAAGTCAATAGACTCCTCGATGCCAACTTTATACGAGAAATAAAGGAGAGCGCCTGGATAGCAAATCCCGTGCTTGTTCCTAAAAAGGACACGGATATCCTGCGAATGTGCATGGACTTCACCTGCCTCAACAAGCATTGCCCGAAGGACCACTTCCCAATACCGTGGATCGACCCGATAATCGCCTCCACCGCAGGATGCGAGCACCTCTGCTTCCTCAACGCCTAATCATGCTACCATCATAGAATGAAGAAGGAGGACCAGGAGAGAACAGCCTTCATCACGCCTTTTGGCGTCTATAGCTACACATCAATGCCCTTCAGGCTGAAGAACGCAGGAGCCACCTATCAACGGTGCATGCAGGTCTGCCTCAAAAGACAGATTGGCCGGAATATCCAAGCCTATGTCAACGACATCGTTGTCAATACCAAGGATGAAGCCACATTACTCGACGATCTCTGTGAGACCTTTGACAACCTCGATTACTACCGGACCAAGCTCAATCCAGAGAAATGCACCTTCGGCGTACCATTCGAGCAACTGCTCGGGTACCTCATATCCGCCAGGGGAATTGAGGCTAACCCGAAAAAGATAAAGGCTATACTAGCCATGGAGAAGCCAAAGAACACCAAAGGTATCTAGCAGCTGGCTGGGCGAATCGTGGCGCTCAGTCGATTCATCAGTCGAATGGGCGAAAAGGCACTATAGTTCTATTCGCTCCTCCGCAAAGCTGAGAAGTTCGAGTGGACGGACGAGGCACAAGATGCATTCGACGACCTCGAGCTCCTAATCTCCACCTCTCCAGTGTTGGTGATCCCAGGGAAAAGGAGCCAATGTTATTATACATCTCTGCCACCAACCAGGTGGTCAGTACTATACTGGTGGTAGAGCGAGCCAAAGACAACAAAGTTCATGGAGTGCAATGCCCAGTCTATTGCCTCAGCGAGGTACTCACGCCAACAAAACAGCGGCACCCACACTACAAGAAGTTGTCTGACGGCATTTTCATGATAGCACGGCAACTGCGCTACTACTTTCAGGAGAACCCCATCGTCGTGGTGAACGATACTCCACTGGGGTACATCCTTAACAACCCTGACGCCACGGGACGAGTCGCTCTTTGGGGAATTGAGCTATCTCCACGAGACATTACGTACGAGAGGCGATTGGCGATCAAATCACAAGTTCTCCCAGACTTCCTCGTTCACTTGAAGGAGAAAAAACTCCCAGACACACCGGACATGTCCTACCAATGGACAATGCATTTTAACAGATCCAAATGTCAAGAAGGAGCTGGTGCCGGCTTCATCTTGACATCACCGCAGGGCGACAATATGAGATATGTTCTGTGAATGCAGTAACGTGCCTCCAACAATGAGGAAGAATATGAGGCCCTGCTCCATGGGATACGAATGGCCAAATCCAGCGTGCAACGCGACTCATCATCTACGGTGACTCCAAGCTCGTAGTGGACCAAACCATGAACCAGTGTGATGCTCTGAGCGACAACATGATTGCCTATCGCATCCTCTATGACGCACTCAAAGGAGACTTTAACGGTTGCGAACTGAGGCACGTAGGCCGCGAAAGCAACCAGGAGGCTGATATGCTCGCCTACATAGGGTCTACCTGCGCTCCGGTACCACCTAGTCTATTCCTGGAGTAGATCTGCGAGCGCTCCATCAGGGCAAAGGCTCCTGAATGATCATCCGACACATCAAAGGACTCGGAGGCTTGGCCACCAAAGAACTTGAAGGTCCCAGCAATGCGGAACAGGGACCCGAACCTGAAGGTCCCATGGAAGTGATGCTCATCAAGCCATCCTGGACACAACCATACATCACATACCTGCTCACCAAGAGGCTGTCAGATGACCCGACAGATGCGCGACACATAGCGCGGTGCTCCAAAGCTTTCACCATCATCAACGGCGAGTTATACATGTCAGATGACCCGACAGATGCGCGACACATAGTGCGGTGCTCCAAAGCTTTCACCATCATCAACGGCGAGTTATACAAGCGCAACATTACTGGAGTCCTCCAGCGATGTGTCACCAACGGTGACGGGAGAGCCATCCTCCTTGAGATACACGAAGGAACCTAAAACAAGTTCCAGGATTTCTACGAAAACCTAGGAATCAACATTAGCTACGCTTCGATAGAACATCCCCAGACCAACGATCATGTCGAGAAGGCCAATGGCCTCGTCTACAACGGTATCAAGAAAAGACTCCTCTGACCACTCGAGCGAGCAGCTGGGTGTTGGGCTGAGGAGATGCCATCCATACTATAAGGCATGCGCACAACTCCAAATAGCGCCACAGGCTACATCCCTTTCTTCATGGTACATGGCGCCGAGGCAGTACTACATGAAAAAGTGCGCTAGAAAGCCCCAAGGGTCGTTGTGTACAACAAGGCCGAATCTACGGCCGCACTCGAAGACTTAGTCAACCTCCTCGATGAAGCACACGAGATCACGGCAGAACGATCAACGATCTACCAGCAGAGCCTCCGCAACTACCGCAGCTGACGGTTATGCCCAAGATCCTTCGTCGAAGGAGACCTCGTCCTGCGGCAGAAGCAGAAAGGACACCTCAAGCTCGTTGTCCCCCTAGGAGGGACCCTATGTGATTACTGAAGTAATCCCAGGTGGCGCCTATCGCTTGAACGACGTAGAGAGTGGAGTGGCATACTCTAACCCATGGAAGTTGCGTAGCTGCGACGATTCTACCCCTAGATGTTTTTACCTTACAATAAGGCTACTTAGCCAAACATTGTACCTCCTGGTATTCTATAAATAAATAAAGCTAAGTGCCTACAACCATGTGTCTTGTCACATTTACTTTCATTACTGTTTTCAGCACCTGAGGACTGCGCCTCCCTGACAGCCTCGTCACACATACAAAACCAGAAAGCAATGACCTGAGTAGCTGATCAAACTGCCAATCGAACCCTTGATAAAACCAACTCAGTTGCAACGCAGCTAGTAAACTGGCAAGGCGATGAGATCCGCAAGCGTTAGGCTAACGAAAAGGCGTTGCATACAAAGCACACTCGTGAAACAAATAAGCTATCAACTTTTCATACAAGCATGGGTAACAACACCTAGTTGAAATATTATACAAGTTTTACAACACTTATACATCCTATGCATGTTAATAACTATTCTACTGACGTGAAAGAAGAACATTGGTGCGCTCGTCGAACAAGTTGACGATGTCTTCCACTAGACGATCAACCGCTCAATAATGGGGCACCATGTTCCACGCCATACCTGCTGGAGGCAGCGGTGGTCCTGCGGCAACAACATCCAAGTCTACGTCAGGCCCCTGCATGCGCACAAGCGCCAATGCCAACTTGGCACCTACAACTAGCTATTGGTGCACGTATTCGCGTACGGCATCAGCACTATGAAACCTTCACATCAGAGCTAACAAGCTCGAAGGGCCTATATCCAATAGATACATCGCCTTAAAGATATGCTTCAAACACGATTCCTCTTTCTTCAGAAAGTGCAGCACCTGCGATACGCGGTCCCGCAGCGTCGCCAATTTGATCGCACGATACCAGTCAGTCCAGAAGAACCACCAGCTTCTAGTTGTTCCTGAGTCAAACAGCTCAGTCGAACACTAATGCGGTCACCCTCTTCCTGCGGAATGAGATTGACAACTGCAAAAAGCAGCAACATAAAGGCATCAGCCAAAGAAACAAAGACGCAAGCAAACTGAAGCAGTGAAGCCAAAGAAACACCCACATTGCAGCTGCTCGCTAATTTGGGTCACCTCGCCAAGAATATAAGCTTCCTGCTGCAAAGCTTTTTCCGCCTTTGACTTCTAGACGTCGGCAGTACCATGGATGACCGGTGCTTCTCGCTCTACCCAAGCGCGACAGGAGCGACAGCTCCTCCACTTTCAAATGTGGATGCGTCACAGGTGCATCAGCAGAAGGCACATCTTGCAAACCACTTGAAGGGCCCTAACCAATTGGAAGATTGTAAGAATAAGAGACACTACACGTGTCGTGGTATTGCCGACGAGTATGCCATGGATGGGTCCTCACAGAGCGTGTTTAGAGATGTGGGGTAAGGCAGAGAATTGGCGGGTACGAGGTAACACAGCTTACCCAGGTTCAAGTCCCACAACGGTGGCATAACTCTACTCCTGCTATAAATCACTATAATGGCAATATGTCGGGTTACAGAGATCGGTTCGCTGTGCGAGGGTGTTGTGTATCGTATCTGACATTGTGCCATAAAGGCTCCCATAGGTCTGGCTTAGAAAGGCACCGGAACCTGGGGTTATAGGGAAAGGACCTTGCCGGACAAGGTAAAGAGTCCTACACTAATACTAACTAGTCTTCGTGTCTTGTACTCCAAGGCTCCGAGTATGTCGGTGACTCCTATGTAACTTTCCTTCATCCGACATGGGCCTCCCTTCTAGATCCGTCTAACTGGGCTGCCCAGCAGGCTATGGGCCAAGCTACCAACTGTGGGCCACCCATGTTAGCCGTATTAGAGACATGCTATGGTGATACCCATTTAGCATATGCTCAACAGTAGCCCCGGAGGACTTTGAGATCTTGCGCCAACTTGCCCATTGGTCTTGAATGTGCTGTCTAGATGATGTCGGCAATCCGTCAAGCAATATCTCGAAGTTCTCCCAAAGAACCCTGCACTCCTCTCCATCTTCGTAATGTAGCTGGAGATTCTTTGAGTCTTCACTTCCAGAGCCGGATATCTTCCACCTTCGATGGAATCTCCAGATGTGACCTCTCCACTACAACGGTCAGAAGAGGACATAGGCTAGAGCCTACGCTACCTCGAAATTCACAGAAGGCGGATCATTAGCTATTTTTACGTGCACAAAATCCGAAACGTTAAAACGGAAAAGACGGATGACATGGCGAAATTACCACGCACGCTCATATCAACATCGGCAACACTTCATCCTTGGATCTTTCTACACGAATCTTGACGCTGGGTCTATATATTAACTACGTCTTAGGCTTTTACTTTTACCCGCATTCTTCCCTGTGCCTTTGTCTTCCTTCCAGCCGCATGACCGTTCGATCTTTCCGATGGAAAACCCTAACTAGAGCTTCCTACCCCCTCCACCTTCCTCCATCTACGCAATGGCCTTCAGCAGCTCTGCCCCCTCAACAGCGGCGACTCCCGATGCTTCCACGGAGCCATCCCAGGGAGTGACTGTCCCACCGGAGGGGGTCATCATTCCTACTTCCGCCGTGGTGGAAACCACCGGCGGTGACCAAAGACGGGCGGTGCCAGACGCTGCAGAAGAAGAAAGTGATTCCCACAAGGGACTATGGAGGGGCTCTGACCTCTCTGCCGATGATCTGCAAGAACTTATCGCCAAGGGGTATCTCCCTATGACAGAGGGTTTGGTCTGGCGGCAACCAGTGAGAAGGTGTACCTCAAAGCTCAGCTGGTACGTGGCGTAAGCCTGTTAGTCTCCGACTTCTTCCTAGACATCCTTCATTATTTCCAGGTACTTCCCCACTATATCTCTCCCAACAACATCCTCGTACTTAGCAACTTCATACCTCTATGTGAAGGATACCTAGGAATCAAGCCTATGTTAGATTTGTTTGTCTACTTTTTACCATCAAGAGAGTCTGTAGAGTCCAAGGACGAACTGCGGATTTGTGGAACAATTAGCTTTAAGATCCGGCCTTGCCGGTGCTTCCCCGACATCGTGGGCCACGAGTCTTGTAAGAACTGGCAACGTGCATACTTTTACGGCCTAGACATTCCTCTGCCCAATCATCTAGAGACGTATCCCGACTTTGTCGATGCAGTTGTGGCCGAAGCACCCACCTGGAGGTCCCAAGACTCCCTCATGTCTGACGAAGAAGCCAACCGCGTCGTAAGACGGATCGAGTGGCTCCTAGATGGAGGTCTGACTGGATTGGACCTAGCCATGTGCTGGTTCACTAGGTGGATCCAACCACTGCAGCATCACGCCGAGGTGATGTGTATGTATTCCAAGGATAGAAAAGATCCCATGCGAATTTCGCGGGACAACTTCTCCAATGACACCATCAAGCTTCGGCTTAAGGACATGGTCAAGATGAAGGATAGGAAGTGTGGCTTCAAGATCATCTATGACATGTTCAAACACGGCAAGTGCCTAGAGGTAGATTCGGCTTCCTTTGTTGCTCGTTACATACACTCTAAGGTTTTTCTGTCTTGAAGTCACCAATCTAACACTCCTTTGTCTTACAGTTGGCGACCTTGGCGGCGGACCAGATGGCCTCCCAGGTCTATGATCCCAAGCTGATGGATATCCAGGTGGTGTCTGACAATGATGCCTCTAAGGTTCATATAGCTCCAGCAACACGAAAGTGAAAGACCTCCACCTCTAATGCTGCTACCGAGGGCAAGAAGAAGAAGAAATCGAAGAGTGGAGTCTCCAAGAAATCCACTGCTGGCTTAGAGGCGGAGAAGAAGAAGTCTACAAGCATCCCTTTAGTTAGGTCGTGTGCTGTAGTGTAAGTTCATTCATTCTCCAACTTTAATTTTTGTTGCACCTATTTAATTCCTGTACTTATACTGAGTCTATTTCAGGAAGAAATCCGGTGTTGGCCTAAAGTGATCCTCCAAAGATGTTGGAGGGTCCAAAAATATTCGTGATATGCTAACCAAGGATATGGCAGTCAAGTCCTCTCCTGCCACTGCCCCGCCTACTCATGCCGCCAAATCTATTACAGGCCCCACTGGGCCTTCATCCCCCATCATCCCTGAAACCTTCATCGTGGAGATTGACATCGATCTGACGATGGATATCTCAAGCTCTGCCGGCATGGATATTATGCATAGTGGCCAGGCAACGCAGAAGAGGACTTCCTCTAGAATGGTTGAAGCTCCGGCTAAGGATGCCATCGAGAGAGGGAAGTAGGTGATGGAGGGAGCGGAGGCGGCCAAAGCAACGGACAAGGCGGGAGCCTCTAAGCCATTAACTCCCATCGTCACACAGCAAGCGGCCAGGGCATCATCCACACCTCCGGCATTGACAACTCCTCTGGCTTTGACTCCTCTGACTTTATGCCTTGACGATATCATCAAACAGGCAGATGCTATCTATAAAAATGCCCATGCCTTCCATGACTCATGCGCTCACTTGGCCAACAATATGAAGGTTATTGCCATTGTAAGTTTCTAAAATTTACTTATTTTACTTTGTAATATATCCCACTGTAGCCCCCGAGCTCTTAGGCGGAAAACCACTATCTTTTGGCCTGAGTGCTCCAAAGAACTAAGTGTAGAACTTGTTAGTGTAGCCCCCCGAGTTTCTAGTTTAGAATGATAATTTCGTCTAGAGACTCTAAGAGAGAACACTTATTTATTAAAATATGATACTGTAACCCCTGAGAATTTAGTTGAAATTGGATGTTGTCTTCTTTGTGGAATGAGAATACCCGAAGAATTGCCGCCAATGAGAGGTTTGCTAACTTGTGGAAGGAGCTGGACCTTGGTAAAACACCCTTCCCAAAGCAACAAATCAAAAATAGCCAGAGTTTTCTTCTTTTTAACAGCTCTTTACTTTTCTCATGGCTCAATTTTCTCCAGCTTCTCATAATGCTCTCCATTCTCCGTCTTACAAAGGCCATTGCCAAAGCCAAGAGCATCATTGAGTAATCTAAGCATTTACATCAGCTTGACAATGAAAATAAAATTTTGAAGAAGGACCTGGCTGAAGTTGTCAAGGGCCATGAGCAGGAGATGAAGGCCATGCAAGAGTCTGCTAACACCGAGATGCAGCACCTGAAGGATGCGACTGAACACCTCAAAGGTCAAAACCAAGCTTCTAAAGAGCAGAATGATCGGAACCTTGAGGTGTACAAGAAATTCCAAGAGGAGCATGACACCTTGGCGGAGATCTGCAATCAAGTGGAGACGAGCATGTTTGGTAACCTTCCTCTGACTTTGTCAATTTCTATAAGATGGATACTTGTATTATTGTACTCATGATATTTTATCTCTAACAAAAACATAGCCCCCATTGGTTTATCCAACATGGGTGAAGGTGCTCCGGATCAAAAAGAATGCATGATTCTTGTCGGCAACTTCATCAACACCACCATCGCCCAGGCCAAGGAGATAGCACAGCCCCTGGGCTTCAACATCAAGGTGGCAGAATCAGTGGCCAAGTACTCAGAAATCCTGCGTCGATCCCCGAGAAAGTCAAGGACTGGAAATCCTCTTGCGCCTAAGCTGGTGCAAGGATGACCTTTTCCTTGGTAAAGGCGCACTATAAAAACACCGACATTTATCTAGTAACCTCCGGCATGCTGAAGTTTGACGAGGAAGGAAAGGAGATCGATAGCGATGCTACTTGGAACTCCCTCGCCGACTACGACACCAAGGTTGCCAAGATGGTCAAGGAGGACGTCTACGTGCCTACCGAGGAGATGGATGAGGATTAGGCATCTTTTGAGTCTAGCCCTGGCCCCTCTGAATTTGATGAACTCTCTGGGCCTGGCTCTCCTGTTGATGATGCAACCACAAAATCCCCTGCAACAGGGTCATAAAACAATGTTTGTATTAAATGTATCTCTGCAATGTGTATGTGGAAAAAAACGTTGAATTTGTAAGGCAGAAAAAACTTGTACTCAAGTTTCCTGCTACTTATTTGTTTCTAGCATATATATATTTTTAAGAAAGTGCTAGCTTATCCATTATTATAGTTCGTATGCTTGACCTTTCGTGAGACAGAAAACTCGCAGCACAGAACTATGCTCTCAAGTGATGATGCTTAATAGCACCGTCAAGAACCTAAGAGAAAAATCGCTGGCTTTGAGTGCCGAGAATTCACTACACTGGAATCCACATAAAAACGTTAGAAAACATGTAGACCAGAAAAATTAAGCTAACGCTCGTAGGCGGAATTTTCACAAGTGCAAATGCAAACTTGCACATAAAGGGTTTATATGATCTAAAAATGAATAACTAAAGGAGGTATAGGACTCAGAAATCATGAGTGAACCAAATGATTTATTTCATTGATCATATAAGAAACTTATTACATAAATTAAATATGCTAAATGTAAAAGGGACGTAGTTGTGCTATGTTCCATGGCCGGTCTGTCTCGGGGTAATCATTATCGGAGTCACGTTGCTTGCGCTTGCGATTTTTTGGCCTATGTTTCAACTCGCGAATATCGACGAGGTAATAGGAGCCATTGACCAATGCTTTGCTTATGAGGAACGGTCCTTCCCAAGGCGGGGATAGTTTGTGTGATTTCTCCTGCTTGAGTTTAAGCACCAGATCCCCCTCTTTAAATGAGTGATGCCTAATGCGGCGACTATGGTAGCCACGTAGCTTCTGCTGGTAGATGGCGGATCTCTGGCATGCTAGCACGTGCTCTTCCTCAAGTTGGTCCACAGATAGGTGTCTGGATTCTTGAGCATCATTTTTCTTGTAGGCGGTGACTCATGGTGCATCGTGGAGGATGTCGTATGGTAGGACGGCTTATGCTCCATAAACCATGAAGAAATGGGTCAAGCCGATGGATCTGCTCGGTGTTGTTCTTAAACTCCAAAAGACAGATGGTAATTCCTCATCCAGGCTCCAGCTGCTCTCTGTAGCGGTGCCTCTAAGGGTGGCTTGATTCTGCGCAGAATTAGTCCATTGGCCCTTTCTACTTGTCCATTTGACTGTGGATATGCCACAGATGCTAGGTCAAGGCAGATACCTTTTTCATGATAGTACTCCTCAACTTCTCGGAGAGATAAGTTTCTGCCGTTGTCAGTAATGATGTTGTGTGGGAGACCAAATCTCACCACTCGATCCCGGACAAATTTTAGGGTTGTTTCTTGATACCTTCGATCCGGATTCACGGATGTAGTATAATAGCTTTTTCCCTAGAAGACCTAGGTTTAATCGAACCTTGTGTTAGTGCCTGTGACGCCTATCTGAAGCTGTCTGTATATGTCTTGAATTACCTATTTACTATGTAATGGATAAACTCTAGCTATGTCCGAATTGAGGGCAAACTTGTAATGTCCTTGAGCCCGCATCTTCGATATAAAGTGTGGGTGGGGTGGTTGGGTGGATCAAGCAATCCAAAACCTAATTTTATTTCATTGTTATTGCATTTACCTTTCCTAGAACTGTAGATCTGAGCTCCCGTTGCTCCTACCCTGTCCCCTTCTTCCTCCGATGCAGTCAGCGGCCACCGGGCCCTGACAAGGTGGTATTAGAGCTCCAATCTGGCCACTCCCTCCCACCCTCCCTCTTCTTCAAACTAGCAAACCCTCCCACCCTCCCAATTCTTCGACGCGAGGTTACTCAAGCTTCCGCTCCGGTCGTAGAATCCCTCCCGTTCTTGTAGTGCAGCACAAGGGTTATCGGATCCTCGTCCCGGCAGTAAAATTCCTTGGTCGATGGCTCCCGATAGCAGGTCTCGCTTGCGCTCGATCGACTCCATCAGCAGGCGTACCAGAGCTAACTCAATGGACAACAATGAGGATGAACAAGAGCGTCGGTTCACACCTCGCGAGGTTCGCTCAGTCAATCAACGTCTGACACGGCACCATGCAGAGACTACTATGTCCATCACCATGCTCCAAGGTGAGATGTCTAGGATGATGGCAATGATGAGTAGCATGTCGGTCAATTTCACTCGTTTCCTGCCCGATACCCGTGCTGGACCGCAAGAACCAACATCACAACCGAAAGGAAACACCTTCTTAACCCCTCCCCACCCACAAAACCACCAACTTTCACCCATTCCTGAACTTCCAACCCCAAATTCGACCCCATCAACTCATGTACCGCCGTTTTCCCCAAACTTGGGAAAATTGAACGCAAAACAACTACCTCTTCAACCCCATACCAGCACCCCCGCAACAACTAGCCAAAACCAAACAAATTCCATCCCAACCAACACTACAACACCTATTTTCACCCAAACCACACCAATCACTATAGTTCATACCACTTCTTCCACTTCAAACCACATAACTCAGAACACAAACCCAAACTCCCAGCCTCAATATTACACCAGCCAAGGAAACTAGCCAATCATGCCATTCACATACTCACAACAACAAACACAGTTCCAGCCACCATACTATCCTCAATCCCCTCCCTACTATCCTTATTATCAGCCACCATGCCAACCAGGACCATACCCAATTCCTCCGCACCCAAGTCCTACAACTCACCCTCAGTACAAACAACCACCACACGATGACAACTTGGTACAAGCATCGTACCACAACTCTTCTGAACCTAACCTCCGCACCCCAAACGTGGAAATGCCAACCTTCTCGAGAGAATGCCCACGGGCTTGGTTACTGGAGTGTGAGGTTATCTTCGAACTAGTGGGAATTGCTCCTGATCAAAGAGTTAAATGGGGTGTTGCTTATATCCAAGGCCAAGCAAAAACAAGGCTTAGTGGAGCAGGATACAACTTGTAGACATTATCTTGGACTGAACTCAGTTAGGTGTTGTTGGACAGATTCCCAGATACAGTTGCCAATCGCTTGAACGACGTAGAGAGTGGAGTGGCATACTCTAACCCATGGAAGTTGCGTAGCTGCGACGATTCTACCCCTAGATGTTTTTACCTTACAATAAGGCTACTTAGCCAAACATTGTACCTCCTGGTATTCTACAAATAAATAAAGCTAAGTGCCTACAACCATGTGTCTTGTCACATTTACTTTCATTATTGTTTTCTGCACCTGAGGACTACGCCTCCCTGACAGCCTCGTCACACATACAAAACCAGAAAGCAATGACCTGAGTAGCTGATCAAACTGCCAATCGAACCCTTGATAAAACCAACTCAGTTGCAACGCAGCTAGTAAGCTGGCAAGGCGATGAGATCCGCAAGCGTTAGGCTAACGAAAAGGCATTGCATACAAAGCACACTCGTGAAACAAATAAGCTATCAAATTTTCATACAAGCATGGGTAACAACACCTAGTTGAAATATTATACAAGTTTTACAACACTTATACATCCTATGCATGTTAATAACTATTCTACTGACGTGAAAGAAGAACATTGGTGCGCTCGTCGAACAAGTTGACGATGTCTTCACTAGACGATCAACCGCTCAATAATGGGGCACCATGTTCCACGCCATACCTGCTGGAGGCAGCGGTGGTCCTGCGGCAACAACATCCAAGTCTACGTCAGGCCGCTGATCCAACAGGGGGCTATGGGCTACATGCTGATCCAACAGGGGGCTATGGGCTACATGCTGATCCAATCCATGGAAGAATAGGACACAATTCATAGTGACAACACATAACCTGTCCATGATGCTTTCCAAAATCTCGTTCACTAATTTTAGGATATATTCCAACCACCCTCTAGCCCACCCCCTCATAGAGAATGTGACCATCAGATTCCTTTATTACCAGATGCAAAACCACCTAACTTGAGACCATATAGGATGTCACATTCTCAAAAGAATTCAGTGGAGCTACTGATAAAACAAATGTGGCAAAATGCTGAAATTAGACCTAGCAAAAGCTCCTTTTCATCTCCTGCCATCTTAGTGAGGAACAAATACAAATCTTGGAGATTGTGTGTTGATTTTAGAGGGTTAAATGATCTCACTGTCAAGAACAAGCTCCCAATACCTGTAATTGAAGACTTACTTGATGAATTGCATGGAGCCAAAATATTCTCCAAATTTGACCTCAGATCTGGATACCATTAGATCAGAATGAGAGAGGAGCATATCGACAAAACAACTTTCTCCACATGATACATTGCAAATGTATCTATAATTTTTGATGTTCCATGCTTGGTTTTATCCACTTTCCTGTGTTTTGTCCACACTTTGGAGTACTTTTCATATGATTTCTTGGACTAACCTATTAACAAGAGCCATAGTGCCAGCTGCCTATTTTCTGCTGTTTTTGGTTCCAGGAAAGTCAGAAAATGAATATTCTCGGAATTGGACGGGACAAAAGCGAAAGTGCCTATTTTTCTGGAAGTCATTAGATGCTAGAATACGAGACAGAGAAGGGCTGGGGGCCGGCCACACCACCTGGCCGCGCGGCCAGGCCTGGCCCGCGCCAAGGGGTTGTCTGGCCGACCCAAGCACCCCCTCGGCCTCTCCTTCCGCCTATAAGATGCCCTCGGGACGAAAACCCGAAGTACCTGATCAAAAATCCACGAAAGAGTCTGTAGCCGCCGTCATCTCTATCCCTTGATCGAGAGGGATCTAAAGCTCTTTCCGGCACCCTGCTGGAGAGGGGAATTCACCCTGGAAGTCTTCTTCATTACCATGCAAGCCTCCGATGTGATGCGTGAGTAGTTCATCTCTGGACTACGGGTCCATGTCGTAGCTAGATGGCTAGTTCTCCTCCTTTGTGCTTTCATGTTTAGATCTTGTGAGCTCCGTTCATGATCAAGATCATCTATTTGTAATTGTGCATGTTGTGTTTGCGTGGATCTGATGGATATTGAGATGCTATTTCAGATTGATTATTGATTATATCGTGTCTTTGTTATTTGTGATCTTGCATGCTTTCCGTTGTGAGTAGCTATCTTGGCCAAGTAGATGCTAGCAACTACAAGAGTTAGTATTTATGCTCGATAGTGGGTTCATGCCTCTGGTAATCTGGGGAAGTGATAGAAATCTCTTAGGTACTAGATATGCTGTTGCTACTAGGGAGAAAACAATAATCCTTTGTTCATAGAATAATCATATTGTTTACTTTACACATAATTCATAAAGCAATAATCTATTGCTTGCAACTTAATACTGGAGGGGGTTCGGATGATAACCTGAATGTGGATTATTAGTCATAGATGCATTTGGATGGCGGTCTATGTATAATGTTGTAATTCCCAATCAAGTTCCAAAGGAGTCAAGATGATTAGTATATGCATGTATTGCTTTCTCGATGTTTGTCAATTGCCCCGCTGTAATTTGTTCACCCAGCATGTTATCTATCTTAAGGAGAGCCACCTCTAGTGAACTATGGATCCCGGTCCTTTCTTTTACATACAATCTACACACTGTTTACTACTTTGTGTTTACTTTCTGCAAACTTTTACTTCCTTCCATTCAATACGTTTAATCCTTTGTTTTCAGCAAAACCGGTGAGATTGACAACCTCATCGCAAGTTGGGGACAAAGTTCTGTGGTTGTGTTGTGCAGGTCTCCATGTTGCTACTAGCACCGGTAGTGCGCTCTGCCAAGGCTCAGCTAGCCACAGCTTTGGGATGTTTCCTTGCTCCTACTGGTTCGATTAACCTTGGTTTCATAACTGAGGGAAACTTGTTGTTGTGCTCATCATACCTTCCTCTTGGGGTTCCCAACGATTTCTACATCAACACTGAGCCATCAAGAATTTTTCTGGCGCCGTTGCCGGGGAGTCAAGGACATCTTCACAAGGGGAGTCCCTCACAACCAATCTCTTACCTGTGCCTAAAGATACTTTCTTTGAGATAAAACCTGCTTTACTCAATCTTGTTATGAGAGAACAATTTTCTGGTATTGGTAATGAAGATGCTGATGCCCATCTAAATAACTTTGTTGAACTTTGTGAGATGCAAAAGAATAGGGATATAGATGGTGATATTATTAAGCTGAAATTGTTTCCTTTCTCTTTGAGAGGAAAAGCTAAAGAATGGTTGAATTCCTTAACTAGGAATAGTATTGATTCTTGGACTAAGTGCAAAGATGCTTTCATTGGAAAATACTATCCTGCTGCTAAGATTATATCTATGAGAAGTGAAATAATGAAGTTTAAACAATCTGATAATGAACATGCTTCTCAAGCTTAGGAAAGAATGAAATTTTTGGTAAATAATTGTCCCACTCATGGACTGACTGCTTGGATAATCATCCAAACTTTTTATGCAGGATTGAACTATTCTTCAAGGAACCTATTGGATTCTGCTACTGGAGGTACCTTTATGACCATTACTTTGGGTGCTGCAACAAAACTTCTGGACAATATGATGGTTAATTATTCTGAATGGCATACTGAGAGAGCTCCACAAGGTAGGAAGGTAAATTTTGTTGAGGAAACTTCCTCCTTTAGTGATAAGATTGATGTTATTATGTCTATGCTTGTTAATGGGAAAGCCCATATTGATCCAAATAATGTTCCTTTAGCCTCTTTGGTTGCTCAAGAAGAGCAAGATGATGTGAACTTCATAAGAAATAACAATTTTGGCAATAATTCTTATAGGAACAATTTTGGTAACAACAATTATAAACCATATCCTCCCAACAATGGTAATGCTTATGGAAATTCCTACAACATTAATAGGAGTGCACCCTATGAACTAGAAGTTATGCTTAAAGACTTTATTAGTAAACAAACTGCTTTCAATAAAACTACTGAGGAAAAACTCTCTAATGCTGAAAGAAATATAGCATCTCTATCTGAAGCTCAATCTTCATTGATTAATAAAATGGCTGCTAAACCTGAAACTAATGATAATCCATTTGCAGCTACTAATGCCATACAAGTAAGAATTGATGAAAATGTTAGACTATTAGCTGAATTACATGCTAAGTGGGAGAGAGAAGATGAAATTGCTAGAAACATTAGTGTTTCTACTGTTGGAGATATGCCCAAGAGGCAATAATAAAGTGGTTATTATTATATCTTTATGTTTATGATAAATGTTTACATCCCATGCTATAATTGTATTAACCGGAAACATTAATACTTGTGTGTTTTGTAAAAATAAAAGAGTCCCTAGTAAGCCTCTTGTTAAACTATCTTGTTGATTAATGGATGATCATGGTTTCCTGATCATGGACATTGGATGTCGTTAATAACAAGATCATATCATTAGGAGAATGATGTGATGGACACACACCCGTAGTAAGCATACCATAATATCAAGTCATTAAGTTCGTTTGCTATAAGCTTTAAAATACATAGTAACCTAATCCTTCGACCATGAGGTTATGTTAATCACCATCACCGGATGGGTACTTTGATGACATCAAACACCGCTTCGTAACTGGCTGGTCATAAAGGTGTCATTGGGTATTCTGAAAGTATGTGTTGAAGCGCATGGACCAAGATTGGGATTTGTCCATCCATATGACGGATAGATATGCTCTGGGCCCTCTCGGTGGAATGTCATCTAATTAGCTTGCAAGCATGTGACTGGGTCACAAGGGATGACATAACATGGAACGAGTAAAGAGTATTTATCAGTAACGAGGTAGAACTAGGTATGGAGATACCGACGATCAAACCTCGGATAAGTAGAGTATCGCATGACAAAGGGAATTGGTTTCATATGTTAATGGTTCTATCAATCACGAAGTCATCGTTGAGTATGTGGGAGCCGTTATGGATCTCCAGATCCCGCTGATGGTTATTGATCGGAGAGGTGTCTCCATCATGTCTGCATATTCACGAACCGTAGGGTGACACACTTAAGGTTCGAAGTTGTTTTAAGTAGATATGGAATGTGCGTTGGAGACCAAATGTTGTTCGGAGTCTCAGATTGGATTCAGGACGTCACGAGGAGCTCTGGAATTGTCCGGAAAATAAGATTCATATATTGGGGATCATTTTCTAAGTTAGGAAATGTTCCGGAGTATTTGTATGGGGATTCTAGAAGGTTTCGGAATGTTCCGGAAGGTTCTGGAAGATTTCTTGGAGTTTACTTGAAAACCAAGAAAGGATCAAGGAATCCTCGTGGGGTAAGACAAGGATTCGTGGGGGAGTAGGACTCTCCCCCCACCTCCTTGATCCGCCGGCCAAGGGAGAGGGGAGTCCTACAAGGACAACACCTCCCCATGGCGCCTCCCTCCCATAAATAGAGGGGGTGGAGGCGCCACCCCCTTGCCCCCTTCCACTCCAAGCCCTAGCCGCCTCTCTCCTCCTCCTTCCCTCTGCTCTGGCTTAGGCGAAGCCCTGCAGAATTCTCTACTCCGCCACCACCACCACGCCGTCATGCTGCTGGGATTCCGTGGAGAGATCTACTACCTCTGCTGCTCGCTGGAACGGGGAGAGGAAGGTCTGCTTCGACTCCGCACGTGTGACCGACTGCGGAAGCGCTGCCGGAACGCGGCGCCGGAAGGATCGTCTACTCGATCTTGAGATCGGCAAGTGATCGACTACATCAACCACGAGATCCGAATCTCGTAATGCTTTCGGATCTACAAGGGTTAGTACAGATCTATCTCGTTGCACATGTCTAATAGATTAGATCTTGGCTTTTATCTAGATTAGATCTAGGTTTTGTTCGTTCTTGCGGTAGAATTTTTTTTTTCCATGCTACGAACCCATCAGTGGTATCAGAGCCGTGTCTATGCGTAGATCTGTTGCACGAGTAGAACACAATGGTTTTGTGGGCGTTGGTGCTCGTGCCGTCTTTTGCTTTGTGTACTTTGCATCTTGCGGTATGGTGGGATGAAGCGGCTCGGGCTAACCTTACATGTCATCGCACATGAGACTTGCTCCACGCTTGACGTGTAACTTGCTTTTCACAAGTGGCTTTGCGGGTGTCTGTCTCTCTCACCATAGTATAGATCCAATTTACACTTTGCAACTTGATAGCACTTGTATCAACGTTGTGGTTCAGTTTCGTAGGTAAGATCCGTTCTTATTCTAAAGCCTCAAGCCACGTAAAACATGCATAGAAAATTAGAGGCGTCTAACTTGTTTTTGCAGGGGTTTTGTGATGTGATATGGCCATCATGTGATTGTGATTATATTTGATGTATGCAATGATCCTTGTTGTAATGTGGCAACCAGCAGGAGCCTAATGGTTGTCTTCAATTCTGTTAAGACCTGCGTGTCTATTCATCTTGTAATAGCTTTGTTCCAAGTAGTTGTAATACTTGCTAGTGATGATGGACAACCATGAAGCGGCGCCACTAACCTTGACGCCATGCTGGTGATGATGGAGATCATGTCCGTGCTTTGGAGATGGAGATCAAAGGCACAAGAAGAAAGGGCCATATCATATCACACTAATTATGAATTGCCTGTGATGTTAACCCTTTATGCATCTTGTATTGCTTAGATCGCGACGGTAGCATTATAAGATGATCCCTCTCACTAAATATCAAGTAATAAAGTGTTTGTCCTTAGTTGGCACCGTTGCTAAGACTCGTCGTTTCGAAGCATCTCGTGATGATCGGGTGTGATAGACTCTACGTGTGCATACAACGGGTGCAAGCCAGATTTGCACATGCGGAAACTAAGGTTAACCTTGACGAGCCTAGCATGTACAGACATGGTCTCGGAACACGGAATACCGAAAGGTAAAGCATGAGTCATATGGATGATATGATGGACATGTTGATTGTTCGCCTTTAAAGGTACATCATCTCACGTGATGATCAGACTTGGTGTAGTGGATTTGGTTCGTGTAATCACTAAAACAACTCGAGGGATGTTGTTTTGAGTGGGAGTTCATTTGTAATTTGGATTAGTCGAACTCAATTTATCATAAACACAATCAAAGTGAATTTGCATAGTTTGTTGTAGTCATTGGCATCCGTTCACCACCTTACGCTTAGTTATAGTTGAGATAGTGGAACTATAGAAATTCTGGATATTTACTTTACGAACTGGTATCGTATTGTTTTGAATGTCAATTTAAAGTTTATAAGTCCTATTGCATACTTTCAGCAAACTCTATTTACTCCATGAAGTTTAATAAGTAGTATTAAATCAAGAGTAAGAATTCCAATGTTAGTATCTAAAGTATCATGTTTGCCTCCATGATTATTGATATTCAAAAGGTTGTTTTAATATCAAGATTATATTGGAGCTGAAAATTGTTTCAGAAACCATCATGTGTGAAAGATATTGTGATATCTGAAACAATGTTTTTGGTTGCATTATGATAGAGTATAATTTAGCAAAATACATGTTCTCATATTGTATAAGAATTTGTGAAGGATGGAGATGCTAGGCATCCGAATCTACCAAAAAGGTTTTGGGAACTGATATTATATTCGCGATTCTTCCTTATAGGCTATAGTAGCTTGATCATGAAAGTTGTCATGATAAGGATGAATAGAAGATGTAAGTAAAATGTTTACTACACTAAAAGATTACTAAAGAATGGATTTTTGAAAGAACACCAAACATTTGATGATGGTGATCCACCTCAAAGTGCAAGTCCAAAGGTATTAGTAGTTGACTATATACGCTTTGTACCATGTGTCATGTTGATGACACCACTATTGATGTTGATAGATTCTTTTAAAAGAAAAGGAATTGCTGAAAGAGAATCTATAAAATATTTGGCAAGAAAATAAAAGGTTGGAGATGTCCAACTTAGGCATATAGAAGATATACATGTTATGGTTGTATTCCTTGCTTGTTAAACAATGTGGTTCTTAGGTATTGGATACCGGTATTAGATACCGAATTGGTTGGTATGAAGTGTCATACAGGACAACACAATTCATGAACTGCAATGGCCTAAGTAACTAGCAAGATAAAATGTGATGATGTTCATCGAAAACAAACAAAGGGTTGTTGTGTTGCTCGTTAACATCAAAGCTTGCCTTCAAGATTTGTTTCAATAATTGTTATTTTGATCAGGAATTATGACGACAAAAGGTTGTTCAAATAATTACCGTATTCCATAATAGATGGATAATATACAAGTCTGGTAGGAGAAATAATGACCATAAAACTAATGCTAAAATGTCGCAAGACAAATGATTGAAAGATCACTTGCAAAGTGACATCGCCGTTTAAATTATATTGAAAGGATATATGAAGAAACTCCATGTTGATGGATTTTTTGAGTCTTTGATTTGGATCAAATGACGCTTGTGATACTTTCCTGGAGATAATTAAAACTCCGCTCGTAGGCCAAAAGAGGAACAGACGACTAACTGATTGGAATTTGTACATATTGATGTATATAGTCCATTATGTGTAGTCGTGGGCGATGGATTTCAACTTCATATGCTTTCTCTGAAGATTTGAGTGAGTATATGTATATACTTACTCAATAAGGAAGAAGTATGAAACATTTGAAAAATGTTCAAAGACTTTCAAGATGAAGTGGAAAATCATTGTAACAAGAAAATAAAAGAGTTTATGATTGGATCATAAAGAAAGATGTTTGAGTTACAAGTTTAGCAAAACACCTAAGATTTGAGGAATCGTTCCATGGATTTGCATTTCCCAAAACAGCATAGGAGTATGGAGTGTTCGAGATATGTAATGAAACCTTGTTTTACATGGTAAGATCAAAGGTGTCATTTCTAAAACTGCCATTATATTTTAAAGATTAAAGCTTTAGTGACTACCGCTTTTACACTGAAAAGAGCTCCATCGTGATCCGTTGAAATGACACCATATGAGTTATGGTTTGGGATAAAACCCGAATTGTCTTTTCTTAAATTTTGGTATGCTATGCATAAGTAAAATGTTTACAACCAAAGTCGGATAAGCACGTCTTTGTAGGTTATTCCAAAGAATTTGTTGGGAATTTCTCCATAACGCCGAGGACAAAAGAGTTTGTCGCTTGGAACGTCAAGTTTCTTGAGAAGGAATTTTTTCGTGAAAAGTTAAGTGGGAGGACAATAGAACTTTGATAAGGTTTTTGAACCTTAGCTATATGTGCTAAGTAGGGCAGCGCCGGAAAGTGTCCTGGTGGCGGCCACAATGCTCATGGCTCTCGTGATTACAAAAGGTGTGATCTCGGAGATTAGAGTTCCTATAGAACCGTGTGGGTCGGTAAGAATCAAATAGTAAGATTTGATAAGCAAGTCGTTATTGTTTTGACAATGATGAACCGACTACATGCAAAGAAGCGATGATGGGCCCTGACTCCATAAAATGACTAGAAGTCATGGAATCCGTGATAGTATCCATACACGAGAAATCAAGTTTCTGAACTTAGAAGACCCTCCGGAAAGGCATGAAGCCTATCGGTTGTGTTTGGATCTATAAAGAAATAGACATGGATGTTTCAAATCTATGAAATAGTCGACATGACAGAAATAGTTTACGACAATGTTCAAGGAATTGACTATGATAAGATTTGATCTTTCATAGCGATATTTAGTCTGGACGAATTAATGTAGCAACCACTACATATATTTTGGTATATGGTAGTTGAACAAACAAAACAAGTTCTTCTAATAGAATGGTTACCTAGGACGTGTACATGACACGATCCAAAGGGTTTTGTTAATTCAAAGGATGCTAAAAGAGTATGCAAAACTTCAATGTTTGAAGTGAGCATCGCGGAGTTGGAATCTTCAAAGACAATGAAGATGTTTGCATTTTGCAAGAAATTAAGTGGGAGCGCTAAGACATATTTATAATACATTATGTGAAAGACATATTGTTGATTAGAAATAATGTATCTTTTATTGACACAGGTTAATAATTTCATTTCGATGAAAGACTTAGGCATAACTCAAGAATTAGGCATCAATGTCTATATGGATAGATTGAGGCGCTAATATGGTTTTGCCAAATGTACATAGATAAGATGTTGAATGAGTTCAATGTGGAAACAACAAGAAAGGTTCTTGACGCACGGAAAGGACTAAATCAAGATTCAAGTGTGTTGACACGAGATTCAAGTGTTTTGACACTTGGTGAAATCACAAGAATATTTTGATCAATCATTCTTTGAGATGTACACATCCAGATATGTCCTATGCTCTAAATGTTATGAGCATATACCAGAAGGATTCATAAGATGATCATTGGACAATAGTAAAGATATTCTTATGAGCTTTGGAAGAACTAAGAATATATCATGTATAAGTGACAAATAGTTAAAGGTAGTTCATTGTAAAGTGTTACATTGATACTAGTTTTGTCACAAGATACAAATTAAATTTATCTCAATTTAGACTATGGGTGGCACAATATAATGGAAAGGATGTTCCATGATGTATTTGGATGAGTTCCAAAGTTGAGATATTGTGACGGATACTACAACAAAAGGCTAAGTATATAACTGCTATAGTAGCAGCAAAGGAGGGCATTTGTGTTAAGTAGTTTGTTATCAAACTAGGCGTGGTTCATAGCAGGATAATACTATGAAGATACATTGTACGACAATTGTATCAACATGATTTAATCCCAAGGAACTAAAGGTCTCACCAAAGGACCAAATTTATACAATGCCATCTCATTGGAGAATGATTAATGCGTAGAGACGCAAGGACATGCAAATACACACGGATCTGGAAGTGTCAGATCCGAAGATTATGTTTACCACTAGCAATAGTGTCTATACAACACCAGAAAGCCATAGGTGTTGAATGCACAAGTTTTTTAACTAGATTATTCACTCTAGTGCAAGTGGGAGACTATTGGAGATATGCCCAAGAGGAAATAATAAAGTAGTTATTATTATATCTTTATGTTTATGATAAATGTTTACATCCCATGCTATAATTGTATTAACCGGAAACATTAATACTTGTGTGTTTTGTAAACATAAAAGAGTCCCTAGTAAGCCTCTTGTTAAACTAGCTTGTTGATTAATGGATGATCATGGTTTCCTGATCATGGACATTGGATGTCGTTAATAAAAAGATCATATCATTAGGAGAATGATGTGATGGACACACACCCGTAGTAAGCATAGCATAAGATGAAGTCATTAAGTTCGTTTGCTATAAGCTTTAAAATACATAGTAACCTAATCCTTCGACCATGAGGTTATGTTAATCACCATGACCGGATGGGTACTTTGATGACATCAAACACCGCTTCGTAACTAGGTGGTCATAAAGGTGTCATTGGGTATTCTGAAAGTATGTGTTCAAGCGCATGGACCAAGATTGGGATTTTTCCATCCATATGACAGATAGATATGCTCTGGGCCCTCTCGGTGGAATGTCATCTAATTAGCTTGCAACCATGTGACTGGGTCACAAGGAATGACATAACATGGAACGAGTAAAGAGTATTTATCAGTAACGAGGTAGAACTAGGTATGGAGATACCGACGATCAAACCTCGGATAAGTAGAGTATCGCATGACAAAGGGAATTGGTTTCGTATCTTAATGGTTCTATCGATCACGAAGTCATCGTTGAGTATGTGGGAGCCATTATGGATCTCCAGATCCCACTGATGGTTATTGATCGGAGAGGTGTCTCCATCATGTCTGCATATTCACGAACCGTAGGGTGACACACTTAAGGTTCGAAGTTGTTTTAAGTAGATATGGAATGTGCGTTGGAGACCAAATGTTGTTCGGAGTCTCGGATTGGATTCGGGACATCACGAGGAGCTCCAGAATTGTCCGGAGAATAAGATTCATATATTGGGGATCATTTTTTAAGTTAGGAAATGTTCCAGAGTATTTGTATGGGGATTCTAGAAGGTTTCGGAATGTTCCGGAAGGTTCTGGAAGATTTCTTGGAGTTTACTATAAAACCAAGAAAGGATCAAGGAATCCTTGTGGGGTAAGACAAGGATTCGTGGGGGAGTAGGACTCTCCCCCCACCTCCTTGATCCGCCGGCCAAGGGAGAGGGGAGTCCTACAAGGACTCCACCTCCCCATGGCGCCTCCCTCCCATAAATAGAGGGGGTGGAGGCGCCACCCCCCTTGCCCCCTTCCACTCCAAGCCCTAGCCGCCTCTCTCCTCCTCCTTCCCTCTGCTCTGGCTTAGGCGAAACCCTGCAGAATTCTCTACTCCACGACCACCACCACGCCGTCGTGCTGCTGGGATTCCGTGGAGAGATCTACTACCTCCGCTGCTCGCTGGAACGGGGAGAGGAAGGTCTGCTTCGACTCCGCACGTGTGACCGACTGCGGAAGCGCTGCCGGAACACGGCGCCAGAAGGATCGTCTACTCGATCTTGAGATCGGCAAGTGATCGACTACATCAACCACGAGATCCGAATCTCGTAACGCTTTCGGATCTACAAGGGTTAGTATAGATCTATCTCGTTGCACATGTCTAATAGGTTAGATCTTGGCTTTTATCTAGATTAGATCTGGGTTTTGTTCGTTCTTGCGGTAGAATTTTTTTTGTTTTCCATGCTACGAACCCATCATCTACTATTACCACCACTAGTGTTGAGGCTAGTAATAGTTCTACTACTTTAGATGATAAATTTAATTTTGAACTTGATGGGTGTAATATCTCTGAAGTTATTAAGTTCCTAGAAAAGCTTGCTAAAAGTCCTAATGCTAGTGCTATGAACATGGCCTTTATAAAACACATTACTGATGCTCTCATAAATATTAAAGAAGAAAAGATGAAACATAAAGCTTTTATTCCTATAAAACAAGAAGATGGTTGGGAACCCATCATTAATATGAAAGTGAATGACTTTGATTTCAAAGCTTTATGTAATATTAATAGTAGTGTTTCTATTATGCCTAGAAAGATTTATGATATTCTTGATTTGCCTCCACTTGAAGATTGTTATTTGAATGTCCCACTTGATGATAATGCTAAAAAGAAACTCATGGGGAGTCTTAATGATGTTCCTATTATGGTTAACAATGCCTATATCCCCGTTGATTTCTAGGTTTTGGATGTTGAATGCAATGCTTATTGTCCTATTACTTTGGGAAGACCTTTTCTTAGAACTGTTGGTGCCATTATTGATATGATAGAAGGCACCATTAAATATCAACTCCCACTCAAGAAAGGTATAGAACACTTACCTAAGAAGAGAGAGAAGATTTCTTTTGCCTCTCCTATGAAAACAAAATTTGGTTTTAATGCTTCTTCATTTGAGAACACTTGATTTTTTTCTTGCTTCTTACGCCTAACGTAAAGGCGTTAAAGAAAAGTACTTATTGGGAGATAACCCAAAAGTTTTAGATGAGTCTTGGAAGTTATTACTTCAGTAATAACCGCTCCTTATCCTTTTTATTTGCTTTTTGTGCCAAGAGTAACCTCTAATGAGAGAGAAGTAATGATTGGGAAAGTTGTTGTCCCGAAACAGATTTCTATGCTTCACCGTAAAAATTCGTGTAAAATCTCTGAACGTCAATTTTTGAGCTTCTACCCTAGGTTGTTATCTAACTTTCATTAGTTCAACACTTTTTGATTTGAGAAACATAAGGTCTTCGAAAAAATTCGTCTTTACCTGCTGGTCTGTTTTGACAGATTTCTGCCACTTTCTGCATTTGCTTCTTGTTGGTTCCTTTTTGAGTTCTTTTGGGGAATTGAGCATTTTGAGGGAAGTGTGTTGGGAATATGTCCTAGAGGTAATCATGGTTGATGACATTTCCCAATGTATTCATAAGGTTATGGTCCATGTATGAACTACTGATATGTATCATTGAATATGTGATTCGATTGTGGAACTACATATTCATGTTGTTCATACTAATTGTCCTTGTTCGTTGAGGTTGTGCCGGACACACAACTTAAACCAATGTGAAAGTCAGCAGATGACTAGGTTCCACTTGTCATGGGCATGGAGATGCTATTCCGACTTACGCGGATTCGGCTAAAGAATTTAGCGAGTCGAACTGACCCATATTGAGATGCAACTAACAAGTCGTCATTTGCATGTCTCAATCAATGTAATCCTTAGACCTGAGGTTATTACACAATCCGAGTTGAGGATCACTGACTTAGGTTCTGCCAAACGTTGTTCCGTCAATGGGCAGTTATAAAGGCAGAGTTCGGGTCGACTATGAATCAAGCTGCGTGATGTGAATGGCCGAGATGGGATTTTGCCCCTCGATCTGGAGAGATATTCTCTGGGCCCTCTCGGAAGATATGATTCGGAAAGCATGGCCATGCGCATCTCGGTTAAGTGTTAAACGAGGCAATTGACTAAGAGTTAGTCGGATGAATCACTTATCTCGGATAGAGAAAGAGAGTCGGACTATTTAAGGGATGACGATCATTCGCCTATAGTCCGACAAGGTATATCGTGAGGCAAAAGGGACTTAGATGAAAGTCGCATTGGAAAGGTATGTCGTCATGACTTATTGGTACTTGGGAGTCGGCACGTTCTGCTAGGGGCCGCTACCGACTGATCGATCACGAGTGAGACTCGGAATCGTGTCCGGGTTACCATAAGCCTGTCGGGTCACGCACTTAAGAGCGGGAGCAGTTTGGGTTAGACCCAAACATGAAATCTATTTGGGTTGGACCCAAATAGAGACATGGACTTAGTCAGCAAGTGAGACTTGTAGTGGCTAATATAGGCCTTTTAGTGAATGGGCCATAAGTGAGTGGAGCCCACATTCGCTCCCTATATAAGCTGGGGCGCAGGTGCTTAGAGCACGAGGTTAGGTCACTCCATGTGTTGGAAACCCTAGCCCCAGTCCGTCCTGTCGCCACCGTACCGGACCTAGCAGTCCATCACCGACGCTCCTCCTCATACATGTGGATACCGGCGGAGGTGCTGTACGTTCAGCACTTCAACGATCGTGAAGAAAGAACGGATCGTGGATCGTGGAACCGGAATAGATCGCGAGGACTGCACTGCATCAAGCGACGTGCTTCATCAATTCCACAACTGCGCGTCTAGTGGTAATCCTCGTGGCCTTCTACCTAAGCTGGACCTTGGGATCACCGCGTAGGGAAAAAGTTTTGTTTATCTCTACGTGGCTCTTCAGTGGTATCAGAGCGTTAGCTTCTGGTTTTAGGCTCGAGATCGTGCATATGTGATATGCGGTTGGCGTTAGATTGGATCTAATTGCAGTTTTGGTGGTCGACCTATGAGATAGATTGGTTTTGTACAAAGTTGATTGGATCAACTGTACTCGGGGAATGGATGATCTGGTTTCTGTGATCTAACTGCTAAGGTCGTGGAACGACATACCCCTATCGGTCGGCTTCCGCCATCGGGGTAGGCTGTGACACGTAAACCCGGATGCGGTGATCGAATATCAAAGGGTTTGATCGAATCGGAATCCGGATCGGATTTGGGTAAAATTGTTTTATCCGATGATGAAATCCATGTCCGGAATGTCCGGGACCGCCGGCTTCGCCCTGTCATAGCGCCTTAGATGTCGTTGCGAGTTTCACAACGCCGGTAGATATCGTATCTATGCATAACTTGTTTTTGCAGGATGATGTTGTGAATGGTATGGCTTATGTGCATGTGATGTGTGTAATCCATACGTGATCTGCGTTGGCTAGAGCCTAGGTGTTGTCATCTTATTGTATAACGGCCTGCGTGTCGGATTCTCTGTGTAATTTGCATTACAAGCTAGTGTAGCTATTTGGAGAATCCGGAAGGCATGCAAGTCGGTGTACAAGTCGGCTACATGGTGTAAGACGGCACGTGGCATGAGTCGGATTACAGGCTTTATGGAGATGGAGATCACCATGAAGAGAGCCATACCATTTCACATTATAATTGCCTTATTTTGTGTTATTGTTATGCATCAAATAAGGTCTAGTCGATTTCCACGCCAGTGCTGCACCATCACAAGTCGGACATTTTTGGTAGTGGGCTCATAAAATTGAGGTGCTATCAATTCTTTCCGACTAGGTGGGTTCGATTCGGACTCTTACAGCGGAAGCACTTGGTAATCTAGACGGGTCTATCACAACGGTTGTGGGACTCGGGGAAAGGTCGGATGGAAGCCGGGGCATGTGATGCCACCCATCCAACATGAGTCGTATGAGATACGATTCACAAGGAGTTGTCTACCTAGATCACTTGTCGGCTAGCGGTGATGCTAAAGCTCACTAGTCGACTTGCTTATTTAGGGTCCTGAATCACTAAGTAACCATCAGAGGGGTGTTGGTTCTAGTGGGAGCAGAAATATTAAAGTGTTTAATATGCTTACTCTTTATGGATACATGTCTTAAAGTGTTTTGCATATTTTCTGTTGTAGATCAATGGCACCTAGCAGTCTTCCTGAGATTTCCGGTTTTTCTTTGAGAACCATCTTAGAGAAAGATAAGCTGAATGGAACTAATTTCACCAACTGGTATCGTAATCTGAGAATTGTTCTCAAACAAGAAAAAAGGGACCGTGTCCTAGACAACCCACTTCCAGCTGAGCCAGATGAGAATGCGACTATCGCAGCCACCAATGCCTACAGTCGGATTTGTGATGAATCCACGGAGATTAGTTGTCTTATGCTTGCTCACATGTAACCGGACTTGCAGCAGCAGTTCGAGAATGTTGAGGCCTACGATATGATCAAAAGCCTCAAAAGCATGTTCCAGGCTCAGGCAAAGACTGAGTGGTATCAAGTCTCTCAGGCTTTGTTGAGCTGTAAGCTTAAGGATGGCGATCCACTGAGTCCGCATGTGATCTAGATGGTTGGTTACGCGCAGTCTCTGGAAAGACTTGGCTACCCCATAAGCGAAGAGTTCGCTACGGACATAATTCTGAACTCTCTTCCTAGTGCGTATGGCCAGTTCATATCGAACTACCACATGCATGGTATGGATAAGAAGCTCACTGAATTACATGGGATGCTCAAACAGGCTGAGGCGGATCTCAAGAAAGGTGCCAGTCAAGTGTTGATGGTACAAAACAAGGCTAAGTTCAAGAAGAGTTCTTGGACTAAGAAGAAGAAGGCAAAGTCAGGAGGTAAGGCGGAGGACCCAGTCCAAAGCGCTTCCTCAGGGACTAAGCCATCTCCTACAGCCGGATCCACTTGCGTCTACTGCAAGTCAGATGGCCACTAGAAGAGGAATTGCAGCAAGTATTTGGCTGATAAAGCCAAGAGTGGAGGTGTGACTTCCGGCTCAGGTACACTTGTTTGCAATGTTATAGACATTTATCTTGCTGATGCACCTGGTAGTTCTTGGGTATATGATACCGGATCAATCATTCACATCTGCAACTCGTTGTAGGAACTGGTAAGAACTAGGAGCATGGCAAGAGGCGAGGTTGGCATTAGAGTCGGAAACAAAGCGAGAGTTGCTGCATTGGAAGTCGGCACAATGCAACTTCATTTACATTCTGGATTCATAATGGAGCTAAATAATTGTTATTATGTTCCAGTGCTTAGTCGAAACATCATTTATGCCTCATGTTTGATGAGACAGGGCTATGAGTCGAATATTAAGAATAATGGTTGTTCTTTATATTTGAATGATATGTTTCACGGCTTTGCACCCATCCGGGACGGGTTATTTATTTTGAGTATTGATAGTGAATCTGTCTATAACATAAATGTGAAAAGGTTAAAACCAAATGATCTGAATATGACTTACTTTTGGCATTGTCGGCTTGGTCACATAAGTTGGAAACGCATGAAGAAGCTCCATGATGATGGACTCCTAACTTCATTCGACTTGGAGTCGTTTGAGACATGCAAATCCTGCCTTCTCGGCAAGATGACCAAGACACCTTTTGCAAAGAGTTGTGAAAGGGCGTCCGACTTATTGGGACTAGTACATAGTGATGTATGTGGCCCGATGAGCACGACAGCTAGAGGTGTTTATGAGTACTTCATTACCTTCACTGATGATTTGAGTAGGTATGGATATATCTACTTGATGAAACATAAGTCGGAAGCCTTTGTAAAGTTCAAGGAATTCTAGAATGAGGTACAAAATCAACTTGGCAAGAAAATAAAGTTTCTTCGGTCGAACCGAGGAGGCGAGTACATGAGCCATGAGTTTGATGACCATCTAAAGAGTTGTGGAATAGTTCCCCAGCTCACTCCTCCAGGAACGCCGCAGAGAAATGGTGTGTCAGAAAGGAGGAATCGGACCGTGTTGGACATGGTACGGTCAATGATGAGTCGGACAGATCTGCCTTTATCATTTTGGGGTTATTGTCTAGAAACTGTAGCGTTCACACTAAACAGAGTACCATCAAAGTCTGTAGAGAAGACACCACATGAGATGTGGACTGGCAAGAAACCGAGTTTGTCTTTTCTTAAGATTTGGGGTTGTGAAGCTTTTGTCAAGCAACTTCAGTCGGACAAGCTTACATCTAAGTCGGATAAGTGTATTTTCGTGGGGTATCCGAGGAAAACCTTGGGTTACTACTTCTACAACCAAGAAGAGGGCAAAGTGTTTGTCGCTCGAAACGGTGTCTTCCTTGAGAAAGAGTTTCTTAGTCGGGGAGTCAGTGGGAGAACGGTGCAACTCGAAGAAATTCGAGAGATACCGGCCAACAACGAGTCGGCAAAAGCCTTAGAGGTTCAACCAATCATTGTACCTGAGCCGGCAACTGCACCGATTCTACGAAGATCGGCCAGATTGCGAAGTGTTCGTGATGTGTTGCTGTTGGACAGTGATGAGCCGACAACTTATTCGGAAGCGATGGTGGGTTCTGATTCTGAGTCATGGCTTGTATCCATGAGATCCGAGTTAAAGTCCATGGATGAAAATCAAGTTTGGAACTTGGTTGATCTGCTAGACGGTGCAAGACCCGTCGAGTGCAAATGGGTCTTTAAGAAGAAAACTGATATGGATGGAAATGTTTCTATCTATAAGGCACGACTTGTCGTGAAGGGGTTCCGACAAGTTTAAGGAGTTGACTACGATGAGACTTTCTCTCCCGTGGCGATGCTTAAATCAGTTCGGATCATGTTAGCTATAGCAGCCTATTTCGACTATGAGATATGGCTGATGGATGTCAAAACGCTTTCCTTAATGGAAATTTAACCGAGGATTTGTATATGATACAGCCCAAGGGTTTTGTCGATCCGGCTAATGCTGACAAGGTATGCAAGCTTCGAAAATCCATTTATGGGTTGAAGCAAGCATCTCGGAGTTGGAACATTCGCTTTGATGAGGTAGTCAAATCGTTTGCCTTCATCAAGAGTGATCATGATTCTTGTTTATACAAGAATTTTAGTGGGAGCAAAGTAAACTTTCTGATCATATATGTGGATGACATATTGCTGATTGGAAATGATGTCCAGATGTTGCAAGAGACCAAGGAATCATTGGAAAAGAGTTTTTCGATGAAAAACTTGCGTGAGGCAACTTACATACTAGGAATCTGGATCTATAGAGATAGATCAAGGCGGCTCATTGGATTGAGTCAGAGTACATATTTGGACAAAGTGTTGAAGAAGTTCAACATGGAATCGTCTAAGAAGGGGTTCTTACCGATGTCCCATGGCGTAAAACTTAGCAAGACACAGTGTCCTTCGACAACTGATGAGCGAAGTCGGATGAGTGCGATTCCGTATGCTTCTACAATCGGATCCATCATGTACGCTATGATTTGTACTAGGCCGGAGGTTTCCTATGCTCTAAGAGTTCTGAGCAGATACCAAGCTGACCCTGGAGAGATCCACTGGGTAACGGCTAAAAATATCCTCAAGTACTTGAGAAGGACTAAGGATATGTTCCTAGTTTATGGAGGTGAGGATGAACTTAGTGTAAAGGGTTACACAGATGCGAGTTATCTCACTGACTCGGATGATTCTCGTTCGCAATCCGGATATGTGTTTGTGGTAAACGGAGGGGTTTTGAGCTAGAAGAGTTCCAAGCAAGAAACGGTGTCTGTGTCTACGACAGAGGCTGAGTATATTGCTGCCTCAGAGGCAGCAAAAGAAGCCGTTTGGATGAGGAATTTCCTCATGGATCTTGGTGTGGTTCAGGGCTCGTCCAATCCGTTAGACGTGTATTGTGACAACAATGGTGTTATTGGACAAGCCAAAGAACCTAGACAACACCAGAAGAGCAAACATATACTCACGCGGTACCACCTTATTCGCCAGTTCATTGATCAAGGTGATATCAAGTTAAGCAAGGTACACACGGATGCAAACATTGTGGATCCGTTGACAAAGCCACTTCCACAGCCGAAGCATGAGGCGCAACTGAGAGCAATGGGCATTAGATGCCTAGACATGTGATGTCGGAAGATTGACTCTAGTGCAAGTGGGAGACTGTTGGGAATATGCCCTAGAGGCAATCATGCTTGATGATATTTCCCAATGTATTCATAAGGTTATGGTCCATGTATGAACTACTAATATGTATCATTGAATATGTGATTCGATTGTGGAACTACATATTCATGTTGTTCATACTAATTGTCCTTAGTCGTTGAGGTTGTGCCGGACACACAACTTAGACCAATGTAAAAGTCGGCAGATGACTATGTTCCACTTGTCATGGGCATGGAGATGCTATTCCGACTTACGCGGATTCGGATAAAGAGTTTAGCGAGTCGGACTGACCCATATTGAGATGCAACGAACAAGTCGTCATTTGCATGTCTCAATCAATGTAATCCTTAGACCCGAGGTTATTGCACAATCCGAGTTGAGGATCACTGACTTAGGTTCTGTCAAACGGTGTTCCATCAATGGGCAGTTATAAAGGCGGAGTTTGGGTCGACTATGAATCAAGCTGCGTGATGTGAATGACCGAGATGGGATTTTGCCCCTCCATCTAGAGAGATATTCTCTGGGCCCTCTCGGAATATATGATTCAGAAAGCATGGCCATGTGCATCTCGGTTAAGTGTTAAACGAGGCAATCGACTAAGAGTTAGTCAGATGAATCACTTATCTCGGATCGAGAAAGAGAGTCGGACTATTTCAGGGATGACGATCATTCGCCTATAGTCCAAAAAGGTATGTCATGAGGCGAAAGGGACTTAGATGAAAGTCGCATTGGAAAGGTATGTCGTCATGACTTATTAGTACTTGGGAGTCGGCACGTTCTGCTAGGGGCCGCTACCAACTGATCGATCACGAGTGAGACTCGGAATCGTGTCCGGGTTACCATGGGCCTGTCGGGTCACACACTTAAGAGTGGGAGCAGTTTGGGTTAGACCCAAACAGGAAATCTATTTGGGTTGGACCCAAATAGAGACATGGACTTAGTCAGCAAGTGAGACTTGTAGTGGCTAATATAGGCCTTTTAGTGAATGGGCCACAAGTGAGTGGAGCCCACTTTCACTCCCTATATACCACCACCAGTGTCATTGCATGTGTGTTCCTTTCCTAAACCACATGGATCCACCAGTGTCATTGCATGTGTGTTCTTTTCCTAAACCACCACTAGTGTCATTGCATGTGTGTTCTTCTCATAAACCACCACTAGAGTTCATTGCATTTGTGTTCTTTTCATAAACCACATGGATCCACCAGTTTCATTGCTTGTTTGTTCTTTTCATAAATGACATGGATCCACCAGTGTCATTTGCATGTGTGTTCTTTTCCTAAACCACCACTAGTGTCATTGCATGTGTGTTATTTTACTAAACCACATGGATCCACAAGTGTCATTTCATGTGTGTTCTATTCATAAACCACAACTAGTCATTGCATGTTTGTTCTTTTCATAAACCACATGGTTCCACTAGTGTCATTGCATGTGTGTTCTTTTCATAAACCACCACTAGATTAATTTCATGTGTGTTCTTTCCATAAACCACATGGATCCACCAGAGTCATTGCATGTGTGTTCTTATCATAAACCACTTGGATCCACCAGAGTCATTGATATGTGTTCTTTTCATAAAGCACAATTATAGTCATTGCATGTTTGTTCTTTTCATAAACCACATGGATCCACCGGTGTCATTGGATGTGTGTTATTTTCATAAACCACCACTAGATTCATTGCATGTGTGTTCTTTCCATAAACCACATGGATCCACCAGAGTCATTTGCATGTGTGTTATAACATCCCAATTTCAGGAACCCTGATTAGTTGTCCAGAATGCAAAAATCAGGGGGAAACAAAAACTTTTCTTGTGCTTTGGTGCAGTGCTTTTTTGTTGTTTGCTTGCACTTCTGCTTATGATGTGTATCTTAGGATACTCCTTACCTCAACCTAAGTTGACAAAAGCTATTTACCAAAATTATCTTGGCTTACTCTACATATTCTCAAACGTTCTGGCATTTCGAAACAGGAGCCAAGATGCCTATGTAACCAAAACTATTTTTGTAGCTTCTATTAACAAAACTATGGAGAGATATATAATACAATCTCCTTATGTTTTCAAGACAAAACACTCAACTAATCTTACGTCTAGTTTTCCCAAAACTCTTGCTCAAAGCATTTGAATTCTAATCTTGGTAGAGATACCAAGAACCCTCACCTTATTCAAACTCAACCTCTTCAAACTGCCCCAACCTTACCCCAAGCTAGGCTTGAAGGTAACCCTAGAGTAGTTGTTTTGTTGGTAAGATAAGTTGCCTTGATCTGCTGTCTGATAAGTTGCCCTGATCTGCTGATTGATTTGTTTGCTTAGGAAGTAGAATGAGCTACTTTAGAAGCTCATCACTAGGATCAAGCTAATTCCAAAACATCAACCTCTAAGCAAGAAGCAATCCTTGATGTGATCCCTAGCCACTAGGTGAGCATCTAAAACCCTTAACCCGACCCATTCTAAAGATTTCCATTCTAGATGCCTCCAAGTCCTTAAGACCAATATCAAGCATGGATCTCTTCTACTCACTCTACACTTCCATATCACCCCTTTAGTAAAGCTCTAATACCTTGCTACTCCTCCAAGAATTTTCCCTCTCATACTCAAGTCAAAATCCCCACAACTGTCAAATTTGACTAAGTATGGGAACAACTTCAGCATCACCTTTTCGAATGCCTCCTTTTCTCAAACCATGGGAATTCTTGGAAATGCACTTGAAACATCTCGTTAACCATCCTTAGGACTACCAAGGCCCACACTGGCCCCTGGTTAAATCCTCCTCCCACCCACCTGTCCATGATGGTTTTGCAGACAAGAAACTAACATTTCCTGCAAAATTAGTCATCATGCCTACTTTGGTAGAAGCTCACACCCTCATACAACCTCCTATGGACCAACTCTCTGCATGGATGTGATCTACTCATTGATGTATATCAAAACCTACCTCACTAGTTCCAAGTGGACCATTGAGCTTATTAAACCCACTTGGTTTAGAAGGCTTCATGACTCTTTCAGCATGGCAGCCTTATTTTCAACAAAGTTTGCCATCACTTCAAGATCACGTCAAATAAAATTAATCCAAACTCCTCCTGCCATGATCATCTATATGACTTGGTCCACTCACCCATCTATCCCTTGCACCAAGGTGAGCTCTGAGCTCCGAGATGCAAGCATGTTTTGGTGGTGTAAAAATAACAGCACCCTAGATCATCAACTCCTTGTTTTCCATCCTTTTCTAGTTGGAAATATCATTCCACAAGGATGAAAATTCTTTCTACACCTTTTCTACACCCTCTACATTGCTCCTCAATATTTATCAACTTTTATCCATAATTATTATGGCCCCAAAACTATTTAATTCCTTAAATAGTCAAATTCTCCAAAACTCCCTCCATATAGGAAGGTTTGGTTTTTGCCAAAACAGTTCGCTAACTTTTGGCTCATGTGAGTTCCACAAATCATACCCCACCTTCCCATATCAAAAAAATATATTTTTGAGAAGCTTTATTATTTCTTTTTGTCCATTTTCTTAAATGGCTGAATTGGAATAATAATTGTTTTAAACACTTTTAACCCCCAATAAATCTTGGGAAAAATCCTCCAAGTGTGTATTCACATCTGGGTCCCTTCCACACCAAAATACATCCTTCTCCAATAGGAAATTTATCAAATGCTCTTCTAGAAATCACTTATGTCCTTTTTGAGTAATTGATTTTAAGAGAACTAAAAATCCTCTAAAAAATCCCAATTAAATCCTAGGAGTCTACCTTGACCTCATATGTCTACCAGTACCATTTTCACCTCTGGTCCAATGCAAGTTTGTGGACTTCCTTCACAACCATCTATTGGATCAATATTTGCCAAATAAGCAAATCACCACTCTAAGCACTTCCATTTTCCATCAATTCCTGATCAATGCTTCTCCTTAACACCATGACACATCCTTGGTCGACCACCACTGTAGCTCCACCTCAGCCTTGACCATTTTTCCCTTGTACTAGTAGTAAGAGAGAGAGAGCCATCAAGGATCTTACAAGAATTTGCCACAATAAATCACCACAGCTCCCCACTCTGCCCCTGCAAGACCCACTCTCCCCATCATACCCCTCTCCACCTCTCCCTGGCTAGCCTTGCCCTCCCCCTTGTCCAAAATGGTAATTCACCCCATCTACTCCACCCTCATGGTATAAAGGCCAGCAGCCCTTCCGCAGCTCGCCCTTGCCCTCATTTGCCTCCTCTCACTCCCACTTACCTCCCCCGAGCACCCCACCCTCTCCCTGCTCTGTGCTGTCCGAAGGAAGAAGAAGAGGAGAGTCTCGGCCTCCTCACAAAATCGAGCAAGGCACCTCCCCCTCTGCTCCATTCTCTCTGCATGTCAGCCCACAAGTTCCCCTAGCTCTCCTCTACCTGACCCTGCTCTTATCTCTGTCCAGGACCCTCTCCTCCACAGTCACCGTTGAGCACCGACGAGATCTTCCTCAGCCGCTGTTGCACAAGCTACCTCTCGGCATCAACCCACCTCGTGCCGCCCACCAATCTTCTCAGCGTCGTCGACCACGTCGCCCTACACCATCCCCAATATTCCCCGAGCCCTCTGGTGAGCACCCTGCCCTCGCCCGCGTCGCCCTAGGTTTTCGCCGCCCGCCGTTCTGTCCCGCGTAGACGACGACCCTGGTCCGTCCATCGCCACTTGAACGGACGGCCAGATCTGGCCGATACCCCTTCGGCCCACTCCTCTCACTGACCGCCGGGCCCCGCTTTCCAGTTCAAGTGCAGGCTCCCGTGCGTCACGTTGCCCAGCCGTGGGCCGAATCCTCCCCCGCAGGCCAGTAGCTCCCCAGATCTGGCCCATTGCACCCCTTTTTCTTTTTTCTTTTAGCAGATCCATTTATTCTAGAAAAGTCTTTACTAGGATTAAATCCAAATAAAATGGTTAACCAAGTCCAAATGCCTAGATCTAATTTTCTGGTGGTTCTCTGATGTTTTCTCAAACATGCAGAGGCAACCCCATGTCCAAAATAATTTCCAATTTTTGCTAGTAATTAATCTACTAGCATGTATTTGGAACCCAAATTAAATTCCTCTGTGAGCTAGCCTTCTCCGTTTGGGTTGAAACCAAATCCTACTGAGAGTTATTTGACACACCTATCATCCAGCACAGGTCCCATGTCAAGTTGAACAGTATACTGCCTTTAGCAAAAATAACAAAACTAGCAACTATGTGTCTTGAATAAATCCCCAGGTCTAACCAAATGTGGTATTGACCTGATTCCACTTCCCAGTACCTCCTAGGATTAGTATCTACCAGACCCCAGCAGTTCATAATTTACAGAGCTCTGGTTGAATTTTAGTGATTTAAATACTCTTGTGATGGGTATTTTCACTAAATAAATCACTCGAGTATTTTGGCAATTCCAATTTGGGTGAATCCAATTTCTACAGAAAGGTATTGGATATGCCTATCACCTTCCCTTGGAACCAACTCCATAGCATCTGTAGAATTAATCTGGTAAGAAGGAGAAGAACTGTACATAACTGTCTTTGGGAATTTCCTGAGGACATTCTGTTAATTCTTTGGACATGATTCCAACTCTAGGTGGTTCAGTACAGAAAGTACTACCAAACCATCAAAGTAAATAATTTTTGGACCTCCAGAACTTTTATGGTGAATTATTTCCTCAACCTAGAGTTTAGCCCACTATAAAAAGCATAGCTAATTCTAGAAAATTTAAAACCAAGTGAAAACACTTGTGTGGGTTTTGTTTTGACAAGACCTATCTGAGGATATCACCTTTGCACATTGATAACCTACTGACCACAGATCCGAAATCCAAGTTCCTGAGATCTAGCCTTGACAACTACCTTCCAAGAGAAACCACCCGAGTGGCAATCTTGTAAATTCCACCATTTGATCCCACTTATCCAAACACTCCCAAGTCCAGTAGTATTTATAATGTTTGTTTGCTGTATGGTTTGATGTTGTATGCCTTGTATTGATTGTGATATTGTCTGCTTGCATGTGTACCCAACGACGACGATAGTGTGAGTGTCCGACGACAAGAAGAACAGGATTTCTTATTATTATATTAATGGGTATTTTTGGTCATCTGAAGAAGTCCAGTGACTTTTTGCTGATCACAGGCAAGCCACCATTCCTGAACTCCGATATATGTCCTACTCTCTTTTACCTGTTTTGTATCCTCTTTATAAATTGCATTATTTACCTGCATGTCTTGTTTTAGAAATATTGCGCTAGTAACTTGGCTCCTCCAAGTTATGATTTCGTATCCTTCGAGGCACCACCCCGATGAACCTACCATTTCATCCCCTTTAGACTTAGAGTACGATGGTTAGCTTCCTACCTCCTTGGAAACCCTGGTTTTGAGAAAATAAACTGTTTTGGGTTTTTTCCCACAACAAATGTTTCAAAACTTCTTTGTAAAACCCTGGGAAGAGGCATCGTTCCTAGCGGAGGTTTTAGCAAAAGAAATGGTGAAGAGGAGAAGTAAGGATGTGATGGGATGTTCTACGTCTTTACTGGAACATTTTTTATCCACGCAACCACATTACCCCAGGTTGCTGGGGCTTAACTCGTAGTTTGTCCGCATTAGCCGAGGCACTTCTGTTGGAGATATGCCCAAGAGGCAATAATAAAAGTGATTATTATTATATCTTTGTGTTTATGATGAATGTTTACATCCCATGCTATAATTGTATTATTAGGAAACACTAATACTTGTGTGTTTTGTAAACATAAGAGAGTCCCTAGTAAGCCTCTTGTTGAACTAGCTTGTTGATTAATTGATGATCATGGTTTCCTGATCATGGACATTGGGTGTGATTAATAACAAGGTTATATCATTAGGAGAATGATGTGATGGACACACACCCATAGTAAGCGTAGCATAAGATCAAGTCATTTAAGTTCGTATTGCTGTAAGCTTTTAAATGCATAGTAACCTAAGCCTTCGACCATGAGGTTGTGTTAATCACCATGACCGGATGGGTACTTTGATGACATCAAACACCGCTTCGTAACTGGGTGGTCATAAAGGTGTCATTGGGTATTCTGAAAGTATGTATTGAAGCGCATGGACCAAGATTGCGATTTGTCCATCCATATGACGGATAGATATGCTCTGGGCCCTCTCGGTGGAATGTCATCTAGTTAGCTTGCAAGCCTGTGACTGGATCACAAGGGATGACATATCACGGAACGAGTAAAGAGTACTTATCAGTAACGAGGTAGAACTAGGTATGGAGATACCGACGATCAAACCTTGGATAAGTATAGTATCGCGAGACAAAGGGAATTGGTTTCGTATGTAAATGGTTCAATCGATCACGAAGTCACCGTTGAGTATGTGGGAGCCATTATGGATCTCCAGATCCCGCTGATGGTTATTGATAGGAGATGTGTCTCTATCATGTCTACATATTCACGAACCGTAGGGTGACACACTTAAGGTTCGAAGTTGTTTTAAGTAGATATGGAATATGCGTTGGAGACCAAATGTTGTTCGGAGTCTCGGATTGGATTCGGGACATCACGAGGAGATCCGGAATTGTCCGGAGAATAAGATTCATATATAGGGGATCATTTTCTGAGTTAGGAAATGTTCGGGAGTATTTGTATGAGGGTTCTAGAAGGTTTCGGAATGTTCTGGAAGGTTCTAGAGGATTTCTTGGAGTTTGCTTGAAAACCAAGAAAGGGTCAAAGGAAACCTAGTGGGGCAAGACACGGATTCGTGGGGGAGGAGGACTCCTCCCCCCTTCCCACCGCCGGCCATAGGAGGGGAGTCCTACTAGGACTCCCCCTCCCAGGCGCGCCTCCCCCCTTAAATAGAAGGGCAGGGGCGCCCCCTCCAAGCCCTCTTACACAACTCCAATCTCTTCCGCCTCTCTCCTCCACCATCTTCTGCACAGGCATAGGCGAAGCCCTGCAGAATTCTCTACTCCACCACCACCACCACGCCGTCGTGCTGCTGGGATTCCATGGAGAAGATCTACTACCTCCGCTGCTCGCTAGAACGGGGAGAGGAAGGTCTGCTTCGACTCCGCACGTGTGACCGACTGCGGAAGCACTGCCGAAACGCGGCGCCGGAAGGATCGTCCACTTGACTGACTGCAGAAGCGCTGCCGGAACGCGACGCCGGAAGGATCGTCGACACGATCTTGAGATCGGCAAGTGATCGACTACATCAACGACGTGATCTAATCTCGTTAACGCTTTCGGATCTACGAGGGTTAGTTCCTATCTATCTCGTTGCTCATGTCTAATAGATTAGATCTTGGCTTTTATCTAGATTAGATCTGGGTTTTGTTCGTTCTTGCGGTAGAAATTTTTTGTTTTCCATGCTACGAACCCATCAGTGGTATCAGAGCCGTATCTATGCGTAGATCTGTTGCACGAGTAGAACACAATGTTTTTGTGGGCATTGATACTTTTGTTGTCGGTGTCTTAGCGTGTACTTTGCGTCTTGCGGCATGGTGGGATGAAGCGGCTCAGGCTAACATTACATGTCATCGCACATGAGACTTGCTCCACGCTTGACGTGCAACTTTCTTTGCACAAGTGGCTTTGCGGGTGTCTGTCTCTCCCACCATAGTTAAGATTCAATTTACAATGAGCATCTTGACAACACGTGTATCAACGTTTTGGTCCTTGTTCGTAGGTAAGATCGGTCTTATGCGAAAGCCCCAAACCACGTAAAACATGCAAAGAAAATTAGAGACGTCTAACTTGTTTTTGCAGGGGTTTTGTGATGTGATATGGCCATCATGTGATTGTGATTGTATTTGATGTATGCAATGATCCTTGTTGTAATATGGCAACCGGCAGGAGCCTAATGGTTGTCTTTAATTCTGTTAAGACCTGCGTGTCTATTCATCTTGTAATAGCTTTATTCCAAGTAGTTGTAATAGTTGCTGGTGATGATGGATGAAGCGGCGCCACTGACCTTGACGCAATGCTGGTGATGATGGAGATCATGTTCGTGCTTTGGAGATGGAGATCAAAGGCGCAAGAAGAAAAGGCCATATCATATCACACTAATTATGAATTGCCTGTGATGTTAATCCTTTATGCATCTTGTATTGCTTAGATCGCGACGGTAGCATTATAAGATGATCCCTCTCACTAAATATCAAGTAATAAAGTGTTCACCCTTAGTTGGCACCGTTGCTAAGACTCGTCGTTTCGAAGCATCTCGTGATGATCGGATGTGATAGATTCTACGTGTGCATACAACGGGTGCAAGTCAGATTTGCACATGCGGAAACTAAGATTGTCTTGACGAGCCTAGCATGTACAGACATGGTCTCGCACATGGAATACCGAAAGGTAGAGCATGAGTCATATAAATGATATGATGAACATGAAGATTGTTCGCCAATGAAACTACATCTTCTCTCGTGAAGATCGGACTTGGTGTAGTGGACTTGGTTCGTGTAATCACTAAGACAATGTGAGGGATGTTGTCTTGAGTGGGAGTTCACCTAGTTAGTTTAAGAATTAAATTTGAACTCAGTTTGTCATAAACTTAGTCTAAACTACTTGCAAATTGTTGTAGATTATGGCGACCCTCTCCATCAATTTCAATGCGTTCCTAGAGAAAGAAAAGCTAAAGAAGAATGGAAGCAATTTCACGGACTGGTTCCGTGGACTGAAGATCGTCCTCAGGGCTGGTCAGTTGACCTATGTGCTCGATGCACCGCTAGGTGACCCACCTGCAGATAATGCCACCGATGACGAAAAGAATGTTTTCGCCACTCGGAAAAATCATTACTCCACAGTTCAGTGTGCCATCCTGTACGGTTTAGAATCGGAGCTCCAAAAGCGTTTTGAGCACCACGACCCGTTCGAGATCATTAAGGAGCTCAGGCTAATTTTTGAGACTCGCGCGGCCATGGAGAGCTATGAGGCCTCCGAAAAGTTCTTTAACTGTAAGATGGAAGAGGGAAGCTCCGTTAGCGAGCACGTGCTCACCATGTCTGGGTACGCAAAGAAGCTCCAAGAGTTGGGAATATCGATTCCTAATGAATTGGGGATTCACCTTCTCCTTCAATCACTGCCACCAAGTTACAAGAACTTTGTGATGAACTACAACATGCACTGCATGAACTAGACGTTGCATGAACTGTCGTCCATGCTGAAAACTGCTAAAGTCAAGATCAAGAAGGAGCACCAAGTGTTGATGGTCAATAAGACCACCAATTTCAAGAGACGAGGCAAGCCTAAGAACAAGGGCAACTTCAAGAAGGACGGCAAGAAAGCTGCCGCACCTGCTAAGAAGCCCAAGGCTGGTCCTAATCCTGAAACTGAGTGCTTCTACTGCAAGGGTGCTGGTCACTGGAAGCGTAACTGCCCCAAGTACCTGGCGGATCTGAAGAACGGCAACATCAAGAAGAAAGGTATATTTGATATATGTGTTATAGATGTGTATCTTACTAGTAATCGTAGTAGTGCCTGGGTATTTGATACTGGTTCGGTTGCTCATATTTGTAACTCGAAACAGGAGCTGCGGAATAAACGAAGACTGGCAAGAGACGAGGTGACGATGCGCGTTGGAAATGGATCCAAGGTTGATGTGATCACCGTCGGCACGCTCCCTCTACATCTACCTTCAGGATTAGTTTTAATTTTCAATAATTGTTATTTGGTGCCCGTGTTAAGCATGAACATTATATCTGGATCCTATTTATTGCGAGACGGTTACTCTTTTAAGTCCGAGAATAAAGGTTGTTCGATTTATATGAGTAATATATTTTATGGTAATGCACCTGAGATGAATGGTTTATTCTTACTGAATCTCGATAGTAGTGATACACATGTTCACAACATAGATGCTAAACGAATAAAATTGAATGATAATTCTACATACATGTGGCACTGTCGTCTTTGTCACATTGGAGTGAAGCGTATGAAGAAACTCCATTATGATGGACTTCTTGAATCACTTGAAAGATGCGAAGCATGTCTAATGGGAAAAATGACTAAGACTCCATTCTCTGGTACAATGGAGCGATCTACAGACTTATTGGAAATAATTCATACCGATGTGTGCGGCCCAATGAGTGTAGCATCGCGTGGTGGATATCGTTATGTTCTCACTTTCACGGATGACTTAAGTAGATATGGGTATGTCTACTTTATGAAACATAAGTCTGAAACTTTCGAGAAGTTTAAGGAATTTCAAAGTGAAGTGGAGAATCATCGTAACAAGAAGATTAAGTTTCTGCGTTCTGACCGCGGAGGTGAATATCTGAGTTATGAGTTTGCATGCATTTAAAGAAAGGTGGAATACTTTCACAGTTGACACCGTCGGGAACACCACAGCGTAATGGTGTGTCCGAACGTCGTAATCGAACTCTCTTAGACATGGTTCGGTCTATGATGTCTCTTACAGATTTACCGTTATCATTTTGGGCTATGCATTAGAGACAGCCGCATTCACTTTAAATAGGGCACCATCTAAATCCGTTGAAACGACACCGTACGAATTGTGGTTTGGTAAACCTAAGTTGTCGTTCCTTAAAGTTTGGGGTTGCGAAGCATATGTAAAGAAGTTACAACCTGATAAGCTAGAACCCAAAGCGGAGAAATGCGTCTTCATAGGATACCCTAAAGAAACAATTGGGTATACCTTCTATCATAGATCCGAAGGCAAAGTTTTCGTTGCAAAGAATGGATCCTTTCGAGAAGGAGTTTCTCTCGAAGGAGGTGACTGGAAGGAAAGTAGAACTCGATGAGTTTATTGAACCTTCTCTCGGATTTGAGAGTAGCGCAGCACCGGAAGATGTTTTGGTGCCGCCTGCACCAATTGGAGAGGAAGCTAATGATAATGATCATGAAACTTCAAGTGAAGTTACTGCTGAACCTCGCAGGTCAACGAGGGTTCGTACCACTCCTGATTGGTATGACTCTGCCTTGAACATCATGTTGGTGGACAACGATGATGACCCTGCGACGTATGAAGAAGCTATGGTAAGCCCAGATTCCGACAAATGGCTAGAAGCCATGAAATCAGAAATGGGATCCATGTACGAAAACCAAGTGTGGACTTTGGTGGACTTACCGGATGGCCGTAAGGCTATCGAGAACAAATGGATTTTCAAGAGAAAAACAGATGCTGATGGTAATGTTACCGTCTATAAAGCTCGACTTGTCGCGAAAGGGTTCCGACAAATTCAAGGAGTTGACTATGATGAGACTTTCTCACCAGTAGCGAAGCTAAAGTCTGTGAGGATTTTGTTAGCAATTGCTGCATATTTCGATTATGAGATTTGACAGATGGATGTCAAAACGGTGTTCCTTAATGGTGACATTGAGGAAGAGTTGTATATGGTACAACCCAAGGGTTTTGTCGATCCTAAAGATGCTGACAAGGTATGCAAGCTTCAGCGCTCCATTTATGGACTGAAGCAAGCATCCCGGAGTTGGAATCAACGTTTTGATAAAGTAATCAAAAACTTTGGATTTATACAAACTTATGGAGAAGCTTGTATTTACAAGAAAGTGAGTGGGAGCTCTGTAGCGTTCCTAGTACTGTATGTAGATGACATATTGTTGATTGGGAATGATATAGAACTTCTTAATAGCGTCAAAACCTATTTGAATAATAGTTTTCCAATGAAGGATCTTGGCGAAGCGGCATATATTCTAGGCATCAAGATTTATAGAGATAGATCAAGACGCCTAATAGCATTTTCACAAAGTATATACTTGGACAAAGTTCTAAAGAAGTTTAGAATGGAAGATAGCAAGAAAGGGTTCGTGCCCATGTTGTCACTTAAGACCTTGAGTAAAACTCAAAGTCTAGCTACGGCAGAAGATAGAGAGAAAATGAATAAAATTCCCTATGCCTCGGCCATAGGTTCTATCATGTATGCCATGCTGTGTACAAGACTGGATATAGCACATGCTGTTAGTTTGACTAGCAGATATCAAAGTGATCCTAGAATGGAGCACTGGACAGCGGTCAAAAATATCCTAAAGTACCTAAATAGGACTAAGGATATGGTTCTTTCTTATGGAGGTGATGAACAGCTTGTTGTAAACGGTTACACCGATGCTAGTTGGAACACCGATCCGGATGACTCAAAGTCACAGTCGGGATACGTATTTATTTTGAATGGTGCTACAGTGAGCTGGAGGAGTGCGAAGCAAAGCGTTGTGGCGAAATCTTCAACGGAATCAGAATACATAGCTGCTTCGGAGGCTGCACAAGAAGCCGTTTGGATGAAGGAATTCATTACTGAACTTGGCATGGTTCCCAGTGCGTTGGACCCGATGGCCATCTACTGTGACAACACAGGTGCCATAGCTAATGCACAGGAGCCAAGGTCACATAGCAAGCTGAAGCACATCAAGCTACATTTTCACGCTATTCGCGAGTATGTCCGAGATGGTGACATAAAGATTTGCAAACAACACACTGATCTGAATGTGGCAGATCCATTGACTAAACCTCTCCCTAGGGCAAAGCATGAGCAACACCAGAACGCCATGGGTGTTAGGTATATTACTATGTAATCTAGATTATTGACTCTAGTGCAAGTGGGAGACTGTTGGAGATATGCCCAAGAGGCAATAATAAAAGTGATTATTATTATATCTTTGTGTTTATGATGAATGTTTACATCCCATGCTATAATTGTATTATTAGGAAACACTAATACTTGTGTGTTTTGTAAACATAAGAGAGTCCCTAGTAAGCCTCTTGTTGAACTAGCTTGTTGATTAATTGATGATCATGGTTTCCTGATCATGGACATTGGATGTGATTAAAAATAAGGTTATATCATTAGGAGAATGATGTGATGGACACACACCCATAGTAAGCGTAGCATAAGATCAAGTCATTTAGGTTCGTATTGCTGTAAGCTTTTAAATGCATAGTAACCTAATCCTTCGACCATGAGGTTGTGTTAATCACCATCACCGTATGGGTACTTTGATGACATCAAACACCGCTTCGTAACTAGGTGGTCATAAAGGTGTCATTGGGTATTCTGAAAGTATGTGTTGAAGCGCATGGACCAAGATTGGGATTTGTCCATCCATATGGCGGATAGATATGCTCTGGGCCCTCTCGGTGGAATGTCATCTAGTTAGCTTGCAAGCATGTGACTGGATCACAAGGGATGACATATCACGGAACGAGTAAAGAGTACTTATCAGTAACGAGGTAGAACTAGGTATGGAGATACCGACGATCAAACCTCGGATAAGTATAGTATCGCGAGACAAAGGGAATTGGTTTCGTATGTAAATGGTTCAATCGATCACGAAGTCATCATTGAGTATGTGGGAGCCATTATGGATCTCCAGGTCTCGCTGATGGTTATTGATAGGAGATGTGTCTCTATCATGTCTACATATTCACGAACCGTAGGGTGACACACTTAAGGTTCGAAGTTGTTTTAAGTAGATATGGAATATGCGTTGGAGACCGAATGTTGTTCAGAGTCTCGGATTGGATTCGGGACATCACGAGGAGATCCGGAATTGTCCGGAGAATAAGATTCATATATAGGGGATCATTTTCTGAGTTAGGAAATGTTCCGGAGTATTTGTATGAGGGTTCTAGAAGGTTTCGGAATGTTCTGGAAGGTTCTAGAGGATTTCTTGGAGTTTTCTTGAAAACCAAGAAAGGGTCAAAGGAAACCTAGTGGGGCAAGACACGGATTCGTGGGGGAGGAGGACTCCTCCCCCCTTCCCACCGCCGGCCATAGGAGGGGAGTCCTACTAGGACTCCCCCTCCCCAGGCGCGCCTCCCCCCTTAAATAGAAGGGCAAGAGCGCCCCCTCCAAGCCCTCTTACACAACTCCAATCTCTGCCGCCTCTCTCCTCCACCTTTCTTCTGCACAGGCATAGGCGAAGCCCTGCAGAATTCTCTACTCCACCACCACCACCACGCCGTCGTGCTGCTGGGATTCCGTGGAGAAGATCTACTACCTCCGCTGCTCGCCTGAACGGGGAGAGGAAGGTCTTCTTCGACTCCGCACGTGTGACCGACCGCGGAAGCGCTGCCGAAACGCGGCGCCGGAAGGATCGTCCACTTGACTGACTGCGGAAGCGCTGCCGGAACGCGACGCCGGAAGGATCGTCCACACGATCTTGAGATCGGCAAGTGATCGACTACATAAACCACGAGATCTAATCTCGTTAACGCTTTCGAATCTACGAGGGTTAGTTCCTATCTATCTCGTTGCTCATGTCTAATAGATTAGATCTTGGCTTTTATCTAGATTAGATCTGGGTTTTGTTCGTTCTTGCGGTAGAAATCCCTGGAATTCTCGGCAGGCGCCACCAGATCAAGGATCGGAAGCCTGTCGCTTGCTTCGGCAAGAGTGAGCCTGAACTGGTAGGAGGCCGGCGCAACAATTGGGTCTCCCGCGGACGGTATGACTTAGGTAGTATGGAAGGAAGTGGAGTCTCCAGATTTAAGGTATACGCCAAGTTGCGGCAGGGTATGCGCGTGTACGGAAGGAAGGACTATGGCTAGGAGCCACATACTCGTTGCCGGGGAGAACAAACCCAAGAGGAAAAGCATGCCTTTGCTAGTGTAGACAAGCGAAAGGTTAGGTTTGATTATCCACACCCCCATCTACAGTGGTAGTGGGCCGTGGTTGTATCCCGGCGGATGTATTGATTCTTGTGGGTAAAGTGTGCAAACTCTGCAGAGTATAACCTATTCGAATAGCCGTGTCCACAGTCAAGGACGGTTGTAAAGGTGTTGGCTAGGAGTACCCAAACTGTGCTTGTTTGGGAAACAAGTACGAAAAGGAGGAAGGTTCCGGGGGAACCGAGTTCGAAGGCTTTGTTTTGACCCGAGGGGTCTAAAATGTTCAAAAAGGGTTTTCCACCACAAAACGGTTTTCAAAACTCTTTTTCAACAAAGATATGGAGATGTCTTGGTTTATAAAACAGAAGCATGTTTTCAAAACTCTTTTTCAACAAAGTTATGGAGATGCCATAATTTCAAAGTTAGGTTAGGCCTTTTCAAAAGCAACCCCAGATAGAGCTATCTCGCCATAGCCAGAATTGCATTTCCTTTGATCACTTATCTTGGTGGTTTGCGAGTACATTCAAAAGTACTCACGGCTGTGTCCCTGGCTATTGACTTGGCCATACTTTCAGGAGATTAAGGTGACGTCCAGCGAGCTAGGTCGTATTCCCAGTCAGCTACATGTAGGTTGAGGCACTATTGGGCTCTGCGCTTGGCGATGTTCCGCTACAAATGTTGATGTAGCCATAATGGCATCTATGTAATTCTTGTAATTCGTTATGTTTCAGATGTTGTAATGGTACATGTCGGCTATGTTCCATGACTCACTGATCATGGGAACGTAGAAATATGCATAACAGGGATTTCTCGGATGAATAATGTGTGTCCTTTTCATAAACAACCACTAGAATCATTGCATGTGTGTCCTTTTCATAAACAACCACTAGAGTCATTGCATGTTTGTTCTTTTCCTAAACCACAACTAGAGTCATTGCATATGTGTTATTTTCCTAAACCACCACTAGTGTCATTGCACGTGTGTTATTTTAGTAAACCACATGGATCCACCAGTGTCATTTGCATGTGTGTTCTTTTAGTAAACCACCACCAGTGTCATTGCATGTGTGTTCCTTTCCTAAACCACATGGATCCCCCAGTGTCATTGCATGTGTGTTCTTTTCCTAAACCACCAATAGTGTCATTGCATGTGTGTTCTTTTCATAAACTACAACTAGAATCATTGCATGTGTGTTCTTTTCATTGACCACCACCAGTCACATTGCATGTGTGTTCCTTTCTAAACCACATGGATCCACAAGTGCCATTGCATGTCTTTGCATGTTTGTTCTTTTCCTAAACCACCACTAGTGTCATTGCATGTTTGTTATTTCACTAAACCACCACTAGTGCCATTGCACGTGTGTTATTTTACTGAACCACATGGATGCAGCAGTGTCATTTGCATGTGTGTTCTTTTAGTAAACCACCAATGTCATTACATGTGTGTTCTTTTCCTAAACCACATGGATCCACCAGTGTTATTGCATGTGTGTTCTTTTCCTAAACCACCACTAGAGTCATTGCATGTGTGCTCTTTTCATAAACCACAACTAGAATCATTACATGTTTGTTCTTTTCATAAACCACATGGATCCACGAGAGTCATTGCATGTGTGTTCTTTTCATAAACCACCACTAGATTCATTGCATGTGTGTTCTTTCCATAAACCACATGGATCCACCAGAGTCATTTGCATGTGTGTTCTTTTCATTAACCACCACCAGTGTCAGTGCAAGTGTGTTCCTTTCCTAAACCACATGGATCGACCAATGTCATTGCATGTCTTTGCATCTGTGTTCTTTTCCTTAACCACCACTAGTGTCATTGCATGTTTGTTATTTAGTAAACCACCACTAGAGTCATTGCATGTGTGTAGTTTTCATAAACCACTTGGGTCCACCAGAATCATTGCATGTCTGTTCTTTTCATAAACCACAACTATAGTCATTGCATGTTTGTTCTTTTCATAAACCGCATGGATCCACCAGTGTCATTGCATGTGTGTTCTTTTCATAAACCACCACTAGATTCATTGCATGTGTCTTCTTTCCATAAACCACATGGATCCACTAGAGTCATTTGCTTGTGTGTTCTTCTCATAAACCACCACCAGTGGCATTGCATGTGTGTTCTTTTCATAAACCACACAACTAGAGTCATTGCATGTTTGTTCTTTTAATAATCCACGAGGATCCACCAATGTCATTGCATGTGTGTTATTTTCATAGACCACAACTAGATTCATTGCCTGTGTGTTCTTTCCATAAACCACATGGATCCACCAGAGTCATCTGCAAGTGTGTTCTTTTCATAAACCACCACCAGTGTCATTGCATGTCTTTGCATGTGTTTATTTTTCCTAAACCACCACTAGTGTCATTGCGTGTTTTTTATTTTACGAAACCACCACTAGAGTCACTGCATGTGTGTTCTTTTCATAAATCGCTTGGGTCCACTAGTGTCATTGCATGTGTGTCCTTTTCATAAACCACAACTAGATTCATTGCATGTGTGTTCTTTTCATAAACCACCTGGATCCACCAGAGTCATTGCATGTGTGTTCTTTTCTGAAACCACCACTAGTGACATTGCATGTCTGTTATTTTACTAAACCACCACTAGTGTCAATGCATGAGTGTCCTTTTCATAAACCACCACTAGAGTTGTTGCATGTTTGTTCTTTTCCGAAACCACAACTAGAGTCATTGCATCTGTGTTCTTTTCCTAAACCACCACTAGTGTCATTGCACGTGTGTTATTTTACTAAACCACATTGATGCACCAGTGTCATTTGCTTGTGTGTTCTTTTAGTAAACTACCACCAGTGTTATTACATGTGTCTTCCTTTCCTAAACCACGTGGATCCACCAGTGTCACTACATGTGTGTTCTTTTCCTAAACCACCACTAGAGTCATTGCATGTGTGCTCTTTTCATAAACCACAACTAGAATTGTTGCATGTTTGTTCTTTTCATAAACCACAAGGATCCACCAGTGTTGTTGCATGTGTGTTCCTTTCATAAACAACCACTACATTCATTACATGTTTGTTCTTTCCATAAATCACATGGATCCACCAGAGTCATTTGCATGTATGTTCTTTTCATTAACCACCACCATGGTCATTTCAAGTGTGTTCCTTTCCTAAACCACATGGATCGCCCAGTGTCAGTTCATGTCTTTGCATGTGTTCTTTTACTAAACCACCACTAGTGTCATTGCATGTTTGTTATTTTACTAAACCACCACTAGAGTCATTGCAGGTGTGTTCTTTTCATAAACCACTTGGATCCACCCAAGTCATTGCATGTGTGTTCTTTTCATAAACCACAACTATAGTCATTGCATGTTTGTTCTTTTCATAAACCACATGGATCCACCAGTGTCATTGCATGTGTGTTCTTTTCATAAACCACCACTAGATTCATTGCATGTGTGTTCTTTCCATAAACCACATGGATCCACCAGAGTCATTTGCATGTGTGTTCTTCTCATAAACCACCACCAGTGTCATGGCACGTGTGTTCCTTTCCTAAACCACATGGATCCACTAGTGGCATTGCATGTCTTTGCATGTATTTTCTTTTCCTAAACCACAACTTGTGTCATTGCATGTTATTTATTTTACTAAACCACCACTAGAGTCATTGCATGTGTGTCTTTTCATAAACCACTTGGATCCACCGGTTTCATTGCATGTGTGTACTTTTCATAAACCACATGGATCCGCTAGAGTCATTGCATGTGTGTTCTTTCCATTAACCACATGGATCCACCAAAGTCATTCGCATGTGTGTTCTTTTCATAAACCACCACCAGTGTCATTGCATGTGTGTCCATTGCCTAAACCACATGGATCCACTAGTGTCATTGCATGTCTTTGCATGTGTTTTGTTTTCCTAAACCACCACTAGTGTCATTGCATGTTTTTATTTTACTAAACCACCACTAGAGTCATTGCATGTGTGTTCTTTTCATAAACCGCTTGGATCCACCAATGTCGTTGCATGTGTGTCCATTTCATAAACCACAACTAGAGACACTACATGTTTGTTATTTTCATAAACCACTTGGATCCACTAGAGTCATTGCATGTGTGTTCTTTTCCTAAACCACCAATAGTGTCATTACATGTGTGTTATTTTACAAAACCACATGGATCCACCAGTGTCAATGCATGTCTGTCCTTTTCATAAACCACCACTAGAGTCTTTGCATGTTTGTTATT